>CM062294.1:426070949-426626032 GCA_031216915.1 Pictodentalium vernedei | reverse complement strand
CCAAAAAGGGCCAGTTATAAAATATCACCCATCAACACCAAAATATCCAGTGATTTTAACCTGCTTTGGTGATATTTTGTAACTGGCCCTTTTTGGGGCCTTAGTAGGGCCCCTAAATGTGGTCCGATTGGGGTGGTTGAGGTGTCAATCTTCTTTATTCCTCGGGGGGCCACCCATCAACACCAAAATATCCAGTGATTTAACCTGCTTTGGTGATATTTTGTAACTGGCCATTTTTGGGGCCGTAGTAGGGCCCCTAAATGTGGTCCGATTGGGGCGGTTGAGGTGTCAATCTTCTTTATTCCTCGGGGGCCACCCATCAACACCAAAATATCCAGTGATTTTAACCTGGTTTGGTGATATTTTGTAACTGGCCCTTTTTGGGGCCTTAGTCGGGCCCCTAAATGTGGTCCGATTGGGGCGGTTGAGGTGTCAATCTTCTTTATTCCTTGGGGGCCACCCATCAACAACAAAATATCCAGTGATTTTATCCTTCTTTGGTGATAATTTGTAACTGGCCCTTTTTAGGGCCTTAGTAGGGCCCCTAAATGTGGTCCGATTGGGGCGGTTGAGGTGTCAATCTTCTTTATTCCTCGGGGGCCACCCATCAACACCAAAATATCCAGTGATTTTAACCTGGTTTGGTGATATTTTGTAACTGGCCCTTTTTGGGGCCATAGTCGGGCCCCTAAATGTGGTCCGATTGGGGCGCTTGAGGTGTCAATCTTCTTTATTCCTTGGGGGCCACCCATCAACACCAAAATATCCAGTGATTTTATCCTTCTTTGGTGATAATTTGTAACTGGCCCTTTTTGGGGCCTTAGTAGGGCCCCTAAATGTGGTCCGATTGGGGCGGTTGAGGTTTCAATCTTCTTTTTTCCTCGGGGTCCACCCATCAACACCAAAATATCCAGTGATTTTAACCTGCTTTGGTGATATTTTGTAACTGGCCATTTTTGGGGCCTTAGTAGGACCCCTAAATGTGGTCCGATTGGGGCGGTTGAGGTGTCAATCTTCTTTATTCCTCGTGGGCCACCCATCAACACCAAAATATCCATTGATTTTAACCTTGTTTGGTGATATTTTGTAACTGGCCCTTTTTGGGGCCTTAGTCGGGCCCCTAAATGTGGTCCGATTGGGGCGGTTGAGGTGTCAATCTTCTTTATTCCTTGGGGGCCACCCATCGACACCAAAATATCCAGTGATTTTATCCTTCTTTGGTTATAATTGTAACTGGCCCTTTTTGGGGCCTTAGTAGGGCCCCTAAATGTGGTCCGATTGGGGCGGTTTAGGTGTCAATCTTCATATTTCTTGGGGGCCACCCATCAACACCAAAATATCCAGTGATTTTAACCTGGTTTGGTGATATTTTGTAACTGGCCCTTTTTGGGACCTTAGTAGGGCCCCTAAATGTGGTCCGATTGGGGCGGTTGAGGTGTCAATCTTCTTTATTCCTCGGGGGCCACCCATCAACACCAAAATATCCGTAATTTTAACCTGCTTTGGTGATATTTTGTAACTGGCCCTTTTTGGGGCCTTAGTAGGGCCCCTAAATGTGGTCCGATTGGGGTGGTTGAGGTGTCAATCTTCTTTATTCCTCGGAGGCCACCCATCAACACCAAAATATCCAGTGATTTTAACCTTCTTTGGTGATATTTTGTAACTGGCCCTTTTTGGGGCCTTAGTAGGGTCCCTAAATGTGGTCCGATTGGGGCGGTTGAGGTGTCAATCTTCTTTATTCCTCGGGGGCCACCCATCAACACCAATATATCCATTGATTTTAACCTTCTTTGGTGATATTTTGTAACTGGCCCTTTTTGGGGCCTTAGTAGGGCCCCTAAATGTGGTCTGATTGGGGCAGTTGAGGTGTCAATCTTCTTTATTCCTCGGGGGCCACCCATCAACACTAAAATATCCAGTGATTTTAACCTGGTTTGGTGATATTTTGTAACTGGCCCTTTTTGGGGCCTTAGTAGGGCCCCTAAATGTGGTCCGGTTGGGGCGGTTGAGGTGTCAATCTTCTTTATTCCTCGGGGGCCACCCATCAACACCAAAATATCCAGTGATTTTAACCTGGTTTGGTGATCTTTTGTAACTGGCCCTTGTTGGGGCCTTAGTAGGGCCCCTAACTGTGGTCCGATTGGGGCGGTCGAGGTGTCAATCTTCTTTCTTCCTTGGGGGCCACCCATCAACACCAAAATATCCGGTAATTTTTTTCGAATTTTGAATGTCGAATAAGGAAACGGGAATAAGTAACTAAATTCACAGTACTGCTAAAAAAATGGTTTAAAATAGTATATAATAGTCCGTGAGCTAGGAAGGTCAACTGTGCACGCCCCCCCCCCCCCCCCCGCCCCCCCCCCCCCCTTCCCCACACACACACACTACTTAACTTCCTTGGTACCAAAATGTGCGCCAATGTATACTCTTTACGAAACAAGTTATTAACAGAAAAAACTTTGGGATGCAATATGCTAACCAGGTAGATGTTTAACCCTGCCCTACCCTAAAATTTGCTCCAATACGTTAGGGGTAGGGTAACTTTTTTGACACGTAAGCTATCAAAATATGGTTCAAACCCATAGTATTTGGTATCATTTTAAAGCTAATACAACAAGGAACAATATTGTTGCTAAACTGGTTCACGAGGGTCCAAGGTGATGACGTCATAGGTCAAAAGGTCATCGACTGAAACTGAAAACGCAAATTTCAGAGTTTTTGTTGCATGTTTTTCAAATGTGTAGTTTGGCATTGGCTTAGCTGATGGCTTTCTAGCTTAAACTGATAAATCAAAAGAATTTCATTATCTCACAAATGAGTGTGAAAACGCTACAATACCAAAAGATCCAGATGAATGTTTAATTATTGAAGATGGTAATGCGCCCCTATCCAAACCAACAGGGAGTATTTCGATTCAGTTGTCAAAAGTTAGCTCAAGTATCCATATTTTTCTTCCAGGTGTTCTGTAGATATATATATATATTGTTTTAGTGCTGTATAGATGTGATTTTTAATAAAAAATAGTTATATTAGTGTTTTGTTTAGTTTCTTTGTCGGATATCAGTGGCGTGTTCCCTATCTTCGCGCGGGTCATTTTGGGTGTTTTGTTTTTTGTTTTGTTTACGAGTTCGATCGCTTTTTAAAATTCAAGCTTCTCATTCTAATTTTGGCTATGGATGGTAAGTGTTTCGTGACGCGAGAGGTTCAGACCCGCAGGGGCAGAGACGGTTAGTATAGGTGTCCAGGTTGGGGGAGTGGTTGAGGCCAGCACAGGGGGTGCTACTGCTAGTGAGTTACCAACGGACGGCCAGCGGTCGGATGTGTGTAGGCACTGCCATATGGTGTATGTGGATGGGTGTGAGCTGGGGGAGTTGGGGATGTGTGCCATCTGCGTAGAGCTAATGCAGCTGCTAGAGGCATATGTAAAGTTGGAGGAAGAGGTGCAAGTGGTGAGGGTGAAACTGGGGAGGGAGGGAAAGTCTGGTGTTACCCCAGTTAGGGTGGCATTCGATGGGGGATGGAAGGTGGTGGGTAGTAGGAAGCGGACTTTTGGCGTGGCTAGTGGGTCTTTTGGGAATAGGAAGGTGCGTCGGGTTGAGGGTAGAGGAGAAGTAGAGGCTAGAGTGTCAAATTCCCAGGCTAGTAGTGTGAGTCGGGGGGCGAAAAGGCGTATTCTTTTAGAATCGGATAGTGAGGGAGATAGCAATGACCATGTGGAGTCTGTCAGGGCAGGAGTCAGAGGGAAGGTTAGGAAGGTGGTAAACGAGAACCAGGTGACTTGTAGTGGGAGTGGGCAGAAGGTGGGGTGCAGTGTCCAAAATAGATTCAGTGTGTGAGGTAATTTCGAGAATTCTGAGGAGCAGGTTGGGTCTGTAGAGGTGGAGGTAGGCATGGGGGTTAGTGTGGCGAAGTGAAAGATTGCGAGCCGGCCCAGTGGGGACAGAGGTGGTAACAGGGGTAGTGGGGTAGTAGGATGGGAAAGAGGACAGGAAAGGACAGGAAGAGGCAGTTGGTGGTTGCAGGGGGTAGTATCGTGCGGGGGTTGGATAGGGTGGTGTGTGGGCCCGACAGTGGCAACAGGACCAATTTGTGCTTTCCGGGGGCTAGGGTGGAGGACCTAAGGGACAGAGTGGGTGGATTAGTAAAGGGGTCAGGCCCAGACCCAGAGGTTGTTGTACACGTGGGGACCAACAACATCAGGGAGAGAAAATCAGTTCAGCTTATTGAGACTTACAAGGACTTAATAACTCAACTGAATGTCAAGAATGTTCAGGTAGTGGTTTCGGGGCTTCTCCCAGTACTAGGTGGTGGGGGCGAGCGTAATTCGCGGATCATTGGGACCAACGAGGAATTGGGGGAGTATTGTAAGGAACTTGGGATACACTTTGTAGACAATTGGGGAACGTTTTGGGGCAGAAATGACCTATACGGAAGGGATGGTCTCCATCTTAGCCCAAGGGGTACAGAGGTTTTAGGAAGAAATATGTTGCAGGTGGTGGAGCCTTTTTTGGTATAGGGAGGGGAGGGGGGGTCAGTGAAGTGGGGAATAATCACAGAAAATGTGTCACGAACCATAGGTGTAAAAAATGGGACAAGGGGGATAAGGAAAAGGGACCAAAAATCCAAATCAATAGGAATAGCTTCCCAAGGAAAGCACAGGTACACAAAGTAGGATATACACACATACAGGGACTAGATAATAATGGGACCAGTTGGCGGAAGCCAATGAATCTTGACACCCTGAAAGTGGGTTATAGCAACATACAGGGTCTCCACCGGAAAGTAAGTGAAATTGCTATATTAATTGAGGCAGAGGAGTTTGACGTCATGGGCTTAAGCGAAATGTGGGTAAGACACGAGGAACGGGTAGACCAAGTAAGGGGGTACGTATGGATAGGTGTAGGGCGAACGGAAGGCCAGAAAAAAGGGGGAGGGGTAGGCATGTACATTAAAGAGGATTTAAAACCATCGCTGGTCACAGACCTGGAAAACATCAGCACACCGGCTGAGGTATCGAAAGAAATTGGATGGGTAAGGATCAGTCTGAAAAACAAAAGTATTGCCCTTGGGGTTGTGTATTGTGCGGTGGAGGGAAGCAAACCCGAATGGAATGATTCGATATACTCAACACTAAGGTCCAATATCACCGAATTACAAAACAAGGGGCTCGGTATAATTCTGATGGGTGACTTTAATGGCCACATAGGTAATGACGAAGAAGACATAGAGGGTGGGGACAATAAAGTCAACAGGAATGGAAGGAAGCTGTTGAACTTCACAAACGAACTCGGTCTGAAGATTCTGAACAGGGACGCGAGGTGTAAGGGGAAATGGACCTGGGAGAGGAACGACAGAAAATCAAGAATCGACTACATCCTCACAGATATTAATTTATGGAGGGAGGTGAAATGGGTAGAAGTGGATGATGAGGGTAAAATGGAGGTGGATAGTGATCACAACTTGATTACAGTGACGATCAGGGCCAAAACTCTAGTAAAAAGCAAAGGAAGCTCTAAGGAGATTTGGGAACTCAAAAAGATGCTGACTGGGCGAAGTTCAATGAAAAACTGAAACCAAAGCTTGCAACCGTACCCAAGAGGGGCAGTGTCCAGAAGATGGCCGACGTAATAGTTGCGAGCCTGGTGGAGGCTCGAGAGGAAAGTGTAGGAAAGGTCAGGGTGCCAACACGGGAACTTGGGTACAGACTGAACGAAGAACTGAAAAGGGCCATAAAGGGAAGAAAAGCTAAATGTGCTGCATACAGGAGAAGTAGAAAACTTGAGGGGGCGGAAAGCAATGACGCCACCGTTGCTAAGGAAGAATACCACCAAGCACGAAATAAAGTAAATAAGATTAAAGACGATAATCGGAGAGTACGAAATAGCAGTCTTATTATGACGATAAGAACGACAGGGGGGCGAGTTCGAACGTATTTTGGAAATGCGTGAATAAACGTAACAAAGGAACTAACCCACAGAGTATTAAAGTAGATGGCAGAGTTACAGACGAGCAAGATCAAGTCGCATCAGAACTAGTCAAGCACTGGGAAAAGGTAAACGATAAGCGATGGGGCATGGGGAGCCCACCGGAGTGTCCGAATCAGGTCGAGGAGAACCTTTCGAGCTTCGCGTGCAGCGAAATTAAAACGGAGGAGGTGCGAAAGGTGATATCAAAATTAAGGGATGGAAAAGCGGGAGGAGTGGATGAAATTCCTAACGAGTTTGTCAAAAAAGGGGGAGAGGAACTCGTGGAAAGCCTAACTGCCCTATTCAATCTAGCCATAGAAAATCAAGAGGTCCCAAAGGAGTGGAGAGAAAGTAAAGTGACATTTATTCACAAAAAGGGGGAAAAAGACGTTTTGGATAACTATCGAGGGATCTCTGTCAGTAGCAACATTGGAAAGCTTTCTGTAAAGTCCTGTATGGGAGACTGGAGGAGGTGATTGAGGAGAAGGGTTTTTTGGGAGAAATCCAGAATGGCTTCAGGAAGGGAAGGAGAGTTACTGACCATCTTTTCACACTATCCCAAATGAGAGAATCCGCGAAAGCAAAAAAGAAAAAGATGTTTATGGCCTTTTTGGATATCAAAAAGGCATACGACAGAGTATGGAGGGAAGGTATGTGGCGCAAGCTGGAGGCTATGGGCTTAGGAGGCGAGTTTGTTGGAATTATGAAAGCATTATATAAAGATGTACAGAGTGAACTTAGCCTGGGAAACATTACAACGAAACGTGTGCCTATGGAGATAGGCCTAAAACAGGGGTGTATCCTTTCGCCGATCCTGTTTGCATTGTACATCAAAGGTTTAGGAGATGAACTCCTGCGTAGCGAGGAGGGGGTAGCAGTTGGGGACTTGAAGATCCCAGGGCTATTTTTTGCAGACGATATGGTTCTAGTGTCAGAAAGCGAAGAGGGGCTAATGAAAATGCTGGGAATTGTTGGGAAATATGGGAGCAAATGGAGACTCGAACTTAATGAAAGCAAGAGCAAAGTTATACCTGTGGGCCGCAAAGTGGACCCCACTCGAAGGTGGAGAGTGGGTGAGTTCTGCATTCCGGAAGGGAGCAGCAAACTTCTCAGTGTGGGAGAGACAGGTGATTACGAGTATTTGGGGGTAAATATAAACATTACAGGAAGAGGCATCTACCGGAACCACACAAATAAATTGATTCTGAAGGGGAAGCGAATCCTTAACCAAATGAAATTTATAGGCAGAAACAGTTTCAATAAGGTTTTCGTAGGGAAAACCATTTGGGAAATGGTGGGGCTGCCAAGTATAACATACGGTACGGAAGTGGTACCCCTAAACCAGACGGCCGTAAAGAGCTTGGAAATCCTGCAGAACGATGCAGGCCGATGGATAACGGGGTCGAGTAATGCCGCAGCGCTAGAAGCAATCAGGGGTGAGCTTGGGTGGATGAGGATCAAGGACAGGATAGACCTGTTGAAGCTCGGTTATCTTAATTATTTGGTAAATCTCCCCGACAGCCGATGGTGTAAAGTAATGTTCCTGAGAATTTTCAACTCAAATATCAAAACGGGATGGATGGTCCAAGTGAGGGAGCTAGTAGAGAGCTACTCATTGGAGATCTCGGACCTGGACGTTGGGGCAAACCAGGGTAAAAAAATCGTCAGAGAAAAGGTCATGGAGGATTGTAACCGTAATTGGCGAGAGAGGGTCAAATCAAAGAGGTCTTTGGGTGGCCTGCGTGATAAAGAGAAGCCAGGTTTTGAAGAGTACCTTGATGGCACCTTTGGGGGGTCACTGTTGCTCAAGCTGAGGTCGCGATCCCTGGAGCTGAGGGAAAAAATGGGAAAGACGGTGAAAGGGAGTGCCAGATGTGTAACTTGGACATGGTGGAGACCCAGGAACACTTTCTTCTAGAATGCCCAAAGTATCAGTCTAAAAGAATGAGATTCCCTGTGAGTATAATGGGGAAGTGGGATGGGAGAATGAAGGACATGTGGTTAGGGGGAGACTCAAAGGAGAGGGTTATATGCTAATCGGAGAGATTGGGAAGAATGGGACAAGGGATATAATCACGCAGTTCGTCTCCGAGTGTTGGGAGGAGAGGAGAAGCGTGGGAATAGGGAGGCAGTTGGGAGTACAGGGGTAACATGGCCTTCTCGTCCGAGAACCGCGACAAATCAGCGGCTGGCCAAAGTGTTATTATTATTATTAATGCAGTGTTTCATTGTATGGTTGGAATACCAGACACATTTGTAGAGATATGTGATAAAATCCTAGGTTATGCACTCCATAAATCTGTTGTAATCTTTAACACTAATATGTATGCTAAGGATTCGGTGAAATCCATGGAACGTATAAGAAGGGGATCCTCTGAGAAACTAATAGTGGGTAGTGCTAGCACCAGAAACCCAAAGTATGGAAGCTATTTCTTTCCAATGATGACAACAAAAAACAGCTGGCTAATCTAATGCTAACCCATTGGAGCAGTAGCTCAAATTCTGTAACTCTTCAAAATCATGAAGTGATCCTTATTTGTGAAGGAAAAGCTTTTCAGCTTACATCTGATGGAAACCAAGTGTTATGTAAGGAAATTCAATCCCTTTGTCCAACACAGACTCGCGTGTAGTGCCATACTGCCACTATGCTAGGGACGATGGTTTCAATTACGTTCGAGTTAAGAGCCCAGACTCGGATATTTTTTTATCCTTTTGTACCATGCTAGGAATTTGAAAGTCTCACAGATATTGTTCAAAACAGGAAAGGGGAATTAAAAACAATGCATCGATCGATATAACAGCCCTTTCAATTTCGTTTTCGGCTGAATTTTGCAGTGCGTCACTCGGTTTGCACGGATTCACTGGATGTGATAGTGTGAGTTGTTTCAAGGGAAATGGAAAGATGAAGGAAGAGGGGAGTGAGGGGTGGGAAGTGGCGAAAAAGCAACCTCCAGTTCCTCCCAATCTCCACAGGACATTCCTCATCCAACTGTATCAGTTGGGGAGCCAATAGTTGGTTGGGTGTGCCTGTGGGACTGGGAGGAGAACTGGCGGCTGCCTCCGAATTCTTCACCACCCTCCCCCCACCCCACCCCCACCCCTCTCCTTCTTCTTATCCACGAAAGCCTCCAATCGTCGGACATCCCTCCGCTTGGTCGACAGGCTCTTCTTTCGTTTCTTCTTTTTACTGTTCTCACTCTTCTCAGGGTCTCTTGACCCCCTCAGGTGAGGACCAGTGTGAGAGGGGTTCCTCTCACAAAAGGTGCTACCTCCCCTCGAGGAATGTGGTGTAGTGTTCTCTTCAATGGTAAATTCCAAGGTCAGATGGACACTCTTGCCAGTCTCCTGGATAGTCCAGGTGATTGGACAAGAGACGCACAGAGCTGAGATGGTTTTCCTAAGTCTATCTGGTAATTCCAGTGTTGTCATAGTCGCTGATGAGGTGTTCACACTATCTACTGTAGAGAATTTAAGTTTAACTGGCTCGCCAAGGTAAAAGTGTTTTGAGATACCTTCATTGATATTGATCTGTGGAGGGTAACTGAGATCCAAAATGACTCGTCTTTCCCCAGGCGTTGATTTAGGAACTGTATTGAGGGGTGAGATTACAAGACTGGGTCGGGCAACCTTGGCAAAGAAGGTTGTGATGTAGAGGGAGACGTGCCAGAACCGTCACTAACAGAGAGTGGACCAGATTGATCCAAAACCACTGAGGTGACAGGGGTGCGATCAAAATGATTCGACAACTGCAGGTTCGTGTCTGAGTTAGAACCTGAGGCAGAATCGGAACCGGCAGGAAGGCATAGCCGACAAGACCGTTCCAAAGGAGGGAAGAGCAAGCGCGAAAGTGTCCACCTGATGGTTCCAACGACTTGCAAAGAGATCGATGTGGGGAAGACCCCAGAGATCACAAAGAGACTGGAACATCGCCATGTGGAGCATCCACTCGGTGGAAAAGAACCTGCCCCGTCGGGACAGGGAGTCGGCTAGGACGTTCAGACGACGGGGAAAGTAACGAACCACCACCCCGGCGTTGACATCCTGAGCGAGCAGTAGAAGATCCCGAACCAATTCGTACATGGGAACATAGTGCGTGCCGCCCTGGTTCCGAATAGGGATGGATTTTTAAATTCGGGGAAGTCTCGAAAAGGCAATGTCGTGGCAGGAAAGGACCCTCAATCCCGAAATGGGATTTGCTGGCGTGTAATACCATGACGCATCGGACTGGGTAAATTCTTGTCACCATCTGCTGGTCTAGAAAGAACCCCCGATACGCCATGGGTATTTTGGTGTTTTTTTTTGTTTTTTTTTGCTGTGTCAACAGGGGGGGGGGGGGGGTGGTCAATAAAAAATTTGCAGACACTAGGCCCGAAAAAATTTTTTCCACCCCTAAGGGACCCCCCCCCCCCCCCCTCTGCATATTTTTTCCACCGACCGTTCAGGGACTCACCCCTAATTCCACAAAAACTGTTATGGATAGTCAGGATTTCAGTCATATTTGTTCCATTTCATACTTTCAACTTGCTTCCACATTTTTTAACAGTCTTATTCAAGGGAATTAACTCCATTAGAACAAAATTGGAAGTTTCAGAGTTATGTTTAGAGTCACAATTTTGTCTCCAGTGATAAGAAAACAACAAACACATTATATGTAACTTGTCCTCAGAAAAAGGTATCAAAATAGTGTTCCACATTAAGAACAGATGTCTTTTAATGAAAAGTTTGTTATGTTTTTTTTTGGTAGGAAGTGGGCATCCCTAAATTCGTGCTACTGCTAGGCCCCCATGATGATGCTCCTCAGCTTTATGAGAACATACAAGTGAGTGAAGTGACATGCACTCATGTTGAAATGAACCAAGTTGAATCAACCAAGTTGAATGATCAAACCACAGTATGAACACTGGTACTAATATGAACTGAACAGGGGCGGATCCAGGATTTTGAAATAGAGGGGGCGCCATCCAATGACAGTTTGACACTCAGTTGCAAGTTCTGGGGGGGGGGGGGAGGGGGGCACTAACTCATCTGCGAAACGGAGGGAGAAAAAATTGGAAAATGATAAATCAACTTCACACTTTCCGTGGCTATTCGACGGTACATGGCGATCATTCGAATTACGGGGGGTTGGGTTATTTGGGGTATTTATATATTCACTTCAGCACTTCTGGAGACTGTGACATCAACTACCAATGGTGGACTCTGAATTTAGCTAAGAAGGGGCACCGCTTGTTTGCCTAGTATGAATTTCAAAAAGATTGAAACTGGTATTTCACATATCAATGATCTTCGTTTGAACGGATTTTGGTTTGGGCAATAGAGGGGGCGCGCGCCGGGTGCGCCCCCATCTAAATCTACCCATGGTGAAGTACCGGTTTTCAAATCCCATGCCTACGACCCTCACTCAGTCACGCAGTGTCAGAGTCTGAGGAGAAAACCAAACATGATTTGAGTGGCAAAACACAACTCAAAAATGCTAGATGCAAACATTTAGCTAGTAATAGTATCACCATCGGAGGTTGTTAGACCAAATTTGATGCAGGCTGCAGGGGTTGATAAAATTAAAATAATTTCAATAAAAAATTTTGCACATTACTTTGTTTTAGTTTACTTTCTCTGTCTCTACCTTTTGTTTAGTTTACTTCTCATTCCTTTCTTAATTTGATTTATTCTGTTCCTCAGCTTGGTTTGTTTATTTTGTTTCAGTTCTTTTCACCTTCTGTTTTATTTTCTTCTTTTTTTGTTGGCTAACGGGTGGGGTCGGATTGGTGGAATCTCTCCTTTCATGTAAGTTGTCAAAGTAATTCACGTTGTGTCTGTACTACATACATATTTCTCAAAAAAGTCTTATGCCGCAACACACTATCCTGTATCTGCTCTCTGGTTAATGGGGTTATTCGTAGTCGGCGCATAGAGGCACGTACAAGCTTCCACGCGCCAAATACACTTAACACCGTTCTACTACATTTATGAATGTAGCTCAACCAGAGAGCAGATACAGGCCAGTGGGGGTGATTTCTGTGAATATTCAAGAAACCATAGTACTTGGTACTTGTTCAACATAAGTGAGGAAGGTTGTTCGATATAGTATTAATCGTATTCAGTGATCTTGAATTAACGAAAATGCCGGTCAGGTTGTATCCAAGATAAATTTTGATTATTCAAGATCTCAACCCCCCAAAAACCAAATTTATCATTCTAAATGGGCTAGAATGCATCCAGATACATGCTAAAATGTTTTTGTAAGCTCAATCTATTGCAAAAATGTGTTTTTTTGGCTGGAGGAAAAAAATTGCAAATTGTCTACTTTACGTATTTTTTCCAGCCTCGGGGTACCCACCCACCCCGGCCTAGTGTTTGGAATTTTTCTGCAGACCCCCCCCCCCCCCCCTGGTGTCAAGGCAAGAAAGGACCCTCGATCCGGGTCCAGAAAAATCCCGATATGCCACGGTTTTTTTTTTTTTTTTTGGGGGGGGGGGTTCCGTCGTTCGACTCGATGGGGAAGAAGGGAGAAAAAACCGATGGAAATGGACAGGAGGAGGATTGGAAAAAATGTGTTTGTGCGTTTGTGTATGTATGTATAATTTATGTGTTGTTAGACGAATGATGGATGAGATTGTTTTTCTGATTAAAAAAAAAAAATGTAAAAATTGATTTATTTTTTTTTCTACAAAAATATATAAGAAGAAGAAAAAAGATTTTTTCCGGCGTTTCTGAGGCGTTGGTTCGCAGATTGAATCTGATCGTTGGAAAACAACAGCGACTGATGTTCCAGACTGTGGACGTGGTGTTTCGATGGGTCTATCAAAAGGGAAACGATTTCAAAATCAATGTTTACGTCGTGGATACAACGTTGCATGAAAATCCATAGATTTTTTTAGGGTTAATATTTAAATGTAAATGGATATAATTTATTTTTTTTGATTGACGGATTCAATTTTTTTCCTCAATTTTTTTTTTCAAAAGCGCAAGTCGAAATAATTGCAAGCACAGGTATTTCAATTATTTTTGATAATTAAAAGTATTGTATTAACATTATTGAAGGTTGTATTTTAGTGTGTGAAAAGTGTACTCGAAGTAACTGTCTACAACAAGGCAGATTGTGATGTGAATTTATAATGTGAATTAGGTAAACAAAAATTTTATTCGTTTCTATTCTACTGAAAGGACCGTTATAATCTCACGAATGAACTCTTTATATAAACCATTAGGCAGGTGTGTTTTTCTTTGTGAAATGTATAATTATGATCGGTGTGTGTCGCCCGTTATTCGTCAGTGAACTTGAAAGTCAAATGAATAATTTTGAGTCGTCGGTTAGAATGAAATGGTGACTGAATGCGTGTCGATTTCAAAAACAAGATATTTCTGACTAGAGGGAAACCCATGAATGCGTGTCAATCTCAAACAAGATATTTCTGACTGGGGGAAAACCCATATGTACCTCCAAAAAGTATAAAAAGGGAGTAGCCTGCCTCGAGTCAGTAGTAGTTTGATTGTCTCAAATGCAACATCGTCCCACGTTTGAAAAAGCAAACAAAACAAATTCGCATTCTGAGAAAAAAATTGATTTTCTTCAAAAAAATAAAATAAAATAAAATTACATCCATATATATTTAAACAAAAACAAATTCACAAAACTCGAAATAATAATACATATATTTTTAAAAAATAAGAAATTATTTAACATTCAAAATGACAAAAACAACAAAAATGTTATATTTCTCTACCGTACCCCAGTTAAAACGGTACTGTAGAAATCTAGGAATTAAAAATCGCGATTGTGGTACAGTGGAGCCCACTTAATTGGATAACTCTTAATTGTATATCCCTGTTAATTGAATATAATTTTCAAACACAAAACCATTTAGCATACCTTCAGTACAAATTTGAACTGTTAATTGCATATGGGTTGTAGAGTAAACTCCTGTTAATTGTATATAAATTTTTGTAATATGTCGAAAAAATTACTGTGACACGCACCAAAATCCCCTTATCAACCTTTTTGGCCTCACTACATCCAATACAGGCATTTATTCTATTATATCTTGTTTGACAGAGCTCATAGAGCTCTGTCAAACAAGATATAATAGAATAAATGCTCAGTTTACCTCCAGTACACAGGAAACTGACCAAACCCTGTTAATTGTATACTCCTGTTAATTGAATAATTTTCACTGGCAAAATGGATATTCAATTAAGAGGATTCTACTGTATAAAAAAGACCAAAAAAAGAATTGATTAACCTTTTACGTGCCAAAACTTATGACCAGACTCTAGTTAATTTACGAGCCAGAGTGCGTCGGTCATATACAAATCTGAAAGGTGTCAAAAGCATGAAGAGAGAAGAATGCATTGATCGTTTACTCTGTGGGAAGGGGATGGACGAAAGGCCTGCGCCGAAGGCGAAAAAGCGAATCGTGGCGAGAAATGATGAGATGAAATAACCTCGACGCATGGAAACTAAGAAGAAGGAGACTGTCAAACGAAAAGCTGAACTGCGGGAAGGGACTGGAAGTAAAAAAATGAAAAGCGACGCGGTTCGAGATGACGATTCGTCGGGAAACAAAACGATCAACGAAATCTTGAGAGTGTTGGGGAAGGATGAGGGCGTTGAAGCGATAAGAGCGATCGTGAGCAAGGCAGTGAAAAAATTGTTGGTTCCGACTGAACGTGAAGAAGCAATGAAAGGATATGTTAAAACTTTTGACATGATATCCGGTTTCGCGAATCTCGATCCTGAATTGTTCATGGAACGGGCGAAGGATGGAGTGTTGGATATGTTACGAAGAGAACTAGATAGGGGTTTAAAAATAAAGATGATCTTGCAATGTCTGAGGAAAAAGGTCGACGCGAAAACGGGTGAGAGCGTGCTACATGATAGTTATTTCCAATCCAAAATGGAAACTGTGTTTGAAGGCGATGAACTATTTGATGTTTATGAAGTGATGAAAGACAAAATGTTAGAATCTATGTCCAGTTATCATAAGAGGGGAAGTGGTTGGACGTTCGAGAAGATATTGAATCTCGAGATTCACGTGGACAGACACGATCCTCTGACAATGTCTTCCCATAGAGAATTGCCTCGTTTTCTATATAATAAAAAAGCTTTGATTAACGTGAAAAATAAAGCTGATGGTGAATGTTTCAAATGGGCGATCACATCGGCCTTGTATCCCGTAGAAAAGCATAGTGATAGAGTTTCCAAGTACGCTGAGACTTGTGAAAATCTCGATTGGACGGGAGTGCTTTTCCCGACGAGATTAAAAGATATCAAGCATTTCGAAAAGTTAAATCTCTCCGTGGTTGTGAACGTTTTAGGATATGATGGAGACGATAAAAAAGAAATAGTCTGTCCTCTCTGACTGACTTCGCATAAAGAGAGAGAAAATATTGTTAATTTGTTGTTGATTTCAAAGGGCGACAATCAACATTATTGCAGGATTAAGGATATGAGTAGATTGTTATCGAATCAGACGTCTAAACATAAGCACAAGAGATGTTTCGGTCTCAACTGCATGAATTCGTTCGTACGTCAAGAATCGTTGATGCGTCATCAGGAATATTGCAACGAAAAGTTGAGCATTACCGTCGAAATGCCTAAAGCTGACAGTCACGTGAATTTTTGCAACTGCAAAAAAAGTTTGATGCCTCCATTCGTCATCTACGCCGATTTCGAATGCTTCACCACGAAAATAAATTCTTGCCAGCCCAACGAGCATGGGAGTTACATCGAAAAACTTCAGAAGCTCGTACCTTCGGGATATTGTTATTACGTGAAATGTTCTTTCGACGATGAAGAATCGTTAGGTCCATTCGTCTACTCTAAACGTTCGGATGACGACGACGTGGATAAAAAATTCGTGGAAGAGTTAGAATCGAAAATACAAGGATTATGCGACAAATTTAAAAAATCCAAATATGTGACTATCACGCCAGAGCAACGGAAAGAATACGAGGAAACCACCGAATGTCACATCTGTAGACAACCGTTCGATAATGATTGTGAAAATAATAAAATAGTTAAGGATGCGATCACTACACCGGTCACAACAAATGTAATTTGAAATTTCGAGACGCTGAATTCTATCCGGTGATATTTCACAATCTCCCAGGCTACGATAGTCACCTGTTCATGAAATATATGGGTGTTAGCAAGGGAGAGTTGAGCTGCATCGGGGAAAACGACAAAAAATACATTTCATTCACTAAATGAAAGGTCATCGATAGAAAGAAGGTCGACGATGAATCGATTCCCATCCATAGAGCGATACGTTTCATCGACAGTTATAAATTCATGTCGGCCAGTCTGGAAAAATTAGTAGACAGTTTGAATAGGGAGAAATTTAAAATCACAAGTAAACATTTGAACGATCGACGAGAATTGTTGACGTCATGTTGAGGAAAGGCGTCTACCCCTACGATTACTTGAGTGATCTCGAGAAATTTGATGACGTCGCTCTATCTCCTAAAGAATATTTTTATTCGAAATTATACAAATCTCACATTTCTGATGACGATTACGAACGTGCGCAAAAAGTTTGGAGATTGTTCGAGATGAAATCCATGAGAGAATATCATGACATCTGTTTGAAAAATGACGTGCTTCTCTTGGCCGACGTGTTTGAAAATTTTTGATTGGTGTGTCATCGACATTACGAATTAGATCCGGCTTGGTATTTCACTGCACTGAGACTCGCTTGGGATGCTCTCTTGAAAACGACCGAGGTTCGATTGGAATTATTAACTGAAGTAGACATGTTGCTCGTGTTTGAAAAGGCCATGAGGGGTGGTGTCTCTATGATTTCCACCAGATATGGCAAAGCTAATAATCATCACATGGGAAAAGATTTCAATTTGGGGGAACCGAGTAAATACATACAGTATCGGGATGCTAATAATTTGTACGGCTGGGCTATGAGTCATCCTTTACCGACTGGAAATTTCAAATGGGTCAAAACGTCGGAAGAAAAACAAAAATGGAGACACTATCCTTGTATTTTAGAGGTCGATTTGGATTATCCGATTGAGTTATACGATTCACACAACGATTATCTGCTGGCTCCTGAACGAATAGAAGCGAACGGCATTGGAAAACTCATTCCCAATTTAAATAACAAATGCAAATATGTGGTTTATTGCGAAAATTTGAAACGTTACATCGATCGCGGAATGAGATTGATCGACGTGCATCGAATCATTCGATTCGACGAGGAGTCTTGGATGAAAAAATACATCAATCTCAACATGAATTTAAGAATGCAGGCTGAGAGCGACTTCGAAAAAGATTGCTTCAAACTCATGAACAATTGCGTGTACGGGAAATCTCTGGAAAACATTAGGAATAGAACCGACGTTTGACTCGTCGCGTCAGAAGAGAGGTCTAGAAAATTAATCTCGAAACCCAGTTATCAACATAGAATTATATTCGACGAGAATCTAGTGGCTATGCACATGCAAAAGATGCATCTGAAGTTCGATAAACCTTGTTATCTCGGTGCGATCATCTTAGACATCAGCAAGCCGTTGATGTACGAGTTTCACTACGATTACGTCAAAGCAAAATTTGGTTCAAAAGCCAAACTATTGTTCACCGACATGGAAAGTCTGGCTTACAAGATAGAGACTGGTGACATTTACGAGGACATAGCGCCAGACGTGAAAGAATGGTTCGACATGAGTCATTATCTTGACGATCATCAGTCTGAGATTCCAACTGGTGTCAATAAAAAGATGTTGGTTAAATTTAAAGACGAGAGTGGAGGAAGACAAATCACCGAATTCGTAGGTTTCAGACCAAAATTGTATGCTTATCTCCTCGATGGGGAAGAGATCAAGAAATGTAAAGGTGTTCAATCATGTGTGATGAATAAAAGCATCGCTTTCGACTAATATAAAGAGCGTCTTTTTGAAGGTTAGACAGTGTATAAAAAGATGAATGCGATTCGAAGTGAAAAGTACAAGATGTACACCAAAGAAATCAATAAGATTGCATTGACTGCCAATGACGATAAGAGAATTATATGCCCGGATAAAATACCCACTTTTGCACTCGGACATTATTCCGTGACATTTCAACAAAATCGAGAGACTGAAGATGTCGAAATGTCGTGAGTTAAAAAAACACTCGCGAGTTTATAAATAAAAGAAAAAGAATAGAGAGAAAAAAATAATAAATAAAAAAAAACAAAATAAAAACCATATTATGAATAAGAAGAAAATAAAACGCATATCCGTAGACGGTGTTGTCTTACCTAACGAACCCTTATCTAACATTGATCTATCGAAAGCGGCAAAAGATTTAAAAATCAAACATTTTCGAGGTGTGTTTTCTAGAGATGCCTTCCCAAGAGAAAAAGACTACAATTCGAAATGAGGAATTTTAAATCTGGACAATATCGGAGGTGAGGGCACGCATTGTGTCACATGTTTTTCGAATCAAAATAAAAATTATTATTTTGATAGCTACGGAATCTCACCACTGAGAGAAATAAAGAACTATTTAACGTTAGTTATTTACAATACCTGACGAGTGCAAGTGCCGGATCGAGTGTTTTGTGGTCATCTATGCCTCTACGTTCTCAAGAGATGGTCGGAAGGAGATCACTTTCAAGATATTCTCAACGATTTACATTAAATAAAATTGTTTTTTGAGCTATATATATAGAGAGATATAATAAAAAAAATTTTGATTGCATTAATTAAAAATAATAAAAAAATTATATAACAAAAAAAAAACAAAAAAGCAAAACAAAACATGACAGTCGATAAATTCGGTCGCGCTGACGATAATGAAGTTTCCTCTAGAAAGAAAAGAAGAACCACAGTCGAAATTGTTGGTAACATTGCCAACTTTGACGAACAATATGTTCAAAGATACGAACCTCGACAAGAAACTTCAAATGTAAACAATAAGAAAATCTACAATCTTCCCGAACCGTTCAATCAGTCGGATGCCGCGACTTAAAAATACGTCGATAGAGGAGATGAAAATTTCCAGCAGATGATGAGAGATAATTACGTGAATAAAGCCATGACGGACGATCTCGACTTGAAATCTAAACGAGTGGTGAATGTAGTGGATCCTAGAGTTTCGACCGATGCTGCCACTAAAAGACGCTCACGGGAGATTCAGTAAACATTTGAGAGATCGCTACGTTCCTAAAGTGATGCAGTCCGAATTGAACGCGAATTCTAACAAGATAATCAACGTGCCCGTTCCCACGAATCCCAACGATCCCAACGATGTGGCGACTAAACAATATGTAGACTTGGAACTGAGAAAGAATAACGTCGACGAGCTAGAAATGAAATTGGATCTGGATGCGAGATTCAACAAGATATTGAATCTGTCCGCGATTGATGGTATGGGCGAAGACTCAACGGTAGTCAACAAAGGGTATGTGGATTCTGCCATACAGTATTCTCAATCCTATCTGGAATCTCATGTCGACAACTTATATCTGAACAAACAATCCGGAGGGAAAATGGAGGCCGGCATCAACATGAATGGTTACAAACTATTCGATCTCGATGACGAGCCGGAATACGATTCCAGTGCAGTCAGTAGAAAGTTCTTGGACGAAAATACGGTTTGGAGAAAAGGTGATATCATGGAAGGCAAAATAGACATGGGAGGGCACGCACTCATGAATCTGCCAGATCCCACTCACATGATGGATGCTTGCAATCTGATCTCCATCGTGGAAAAGATAAAATACGCCAAACGGTCTTTCGGAAATGGGGGTAGCGGACCATTGCACAGTCTGATAGGATATACCATGCCTGTGGGAGGCGATATCATTCGAATGAGTCTGACTTCTATGGACTTGAGCGAAAAAGCAACCGTCAATATCGTGGTGAACGGTGTGGAATGTGAGAAGAGTTACAGTGTTGAAAAGATGAAGAAGCAACATTCGAACACGAGCTCAAGGTGCAGATGGGGGATATGATCAATTTCAAGACGAAAACCAATAATCCCCAAGCTGCCACTTCAGTGGTCTCTCTGTTGATCGAACTGGACTCTCTGAACAAACAGTGAGTACAAAAAAAAATCACTTTTTGTGATGTAGGGGAGACAACTCCAAAAAATATAATTGGATTTTGAGACATTGATTTATTCTCAAAATCCAATTATATTTTTTTATTGCTTTTTATTTTGTTTTGGTTTGACATTCCGAACTTGCATAAATTGTTATTGGTTTTGGTTTAACATTCTTAAAACACTCATTCATATCTAAATCAAGATTCAATGTAGCAATAATAAATTCTTCAAAAGCCGTTTTTCCTCTATACGTTAACGTATCTAGTAAATGTCTCACACAATCTTTCATGGTTATTCCCGGTTTTTGAATTCGTTCTACCATTTCCGAAGTCAATATTACGGGTGTTGTCATTTCCGATCGATCTAATATATTTAATAAATTGCTCTCATTTATGTTACCTACCAAATGCATTCGATTTCGTCTCAAACATTCGCTATCTTGATCATTCATTTTTTACGTTTTTTTTATTGTTATTTATTTTTTTTATATTTTATCGATATTTTTTTAGGGGGGGGGGGTATTTTTTTAATTTCTATTTTTATATATATTATATCATCGAACGACTTTTTGCCCGTCCGATTCGAATTCTAACTCTCTATCAGATAGGACTAGAGCAAAAGGCTGAGTTCTCCTCAGCACATTCTTATCAAATTGCATCTTGATCTGAATGTCCAAGACGCTACTGTTGAGTCGCTCGCTCTGTTTACTAACATCAAATACGAAAAGGGGCTACATTGATCTATAATCGGTGTGAGTGATGTTAGGATTACCCATCAATTCATCCAGTCGATGATATTTCTTTCTGAAATCCGCGGCGTCGCCGTATAGTCTGCAGAAATCGTTCTTATCTAAAGAGGCATTGTAATCGATGGCTGGATATCTCGTGGCATTTAGAAATACCTGCATGTTTCTCAAGTTACAATGATCGAATATGGAAGGATTTTTCTCTTGAGACCCATCCCTATCAGTTTGAAATGCCACTACGATGAATCGCGGTCTTTCCAAAGCAGATTTCACGGTCAATCTCCAATCGAAGTGATTGGTAGACGGTGGAATACTAGTCATGTCGCACTATCTCATTCTAAATCCCACCGGTAATTTACTCTTTGATTCTATGATCTTGTAGAGAGGTACTTTCTCCGCGACTGAAGGCAATACGTGCAGAATGAACCGAGATATCTTGTTCAGATGTATCTTACCCGCATCGGGTCTCATAATGGCTTCGTCGTTTCCTTTTCGAATCAACGTCAGATTGTGTTTGAATCCGTAGAGAATCTTATCGTAATATTCCGCGAATCCGAATATGTGTTTCAGAGGTATCCTGAACGAAAACGTTTCTTTAGGGCTCGATGTCTTGACCACGCAGTCAAATCTCAGGGCGCCACCGGTATTGGCTGCACTCATGTCGGCAATGGTGTCTTTCACCCACAATTGACTGAGTCCTTTAGATTTTGAAAAATCGTCTGGATACGTCAAGAGTCCATACATTGTGGTGGCTTGTCCGGGATGAAACACAGATTCTATCTCTTGCCCCGAGAGCATGTATTTTATATTACTGAACAAATGCATCATACCATTATTGGCTAGAGTGACCACATCATCATCGATATAATCGCTTCCGTCTTCCTTGGTGAGATGCTCCTGTATCACTATGTAACTTTCGCTGGGATGAACGAACAGATATTGAGTTTCAATGTTCATTCTTATTTCACCGGCATTGTTTAGACTGGTTCCAGTCACTGGTTTGTACTCGTGAACTTCATATTCTTGAATGCTTTCGTCTCTCAATCTACCTTCGGTTATATCTAATATATTCGTCATGTTTTGTTTTTGTTGTCTGTGTGTGTTAATTCACTTTTTATTATTATTGTTAATTGATTTTTCTTTTAATTATTAATTTTATTTATTATTTTTTTTTCTCCTTTTAACTATAGATATGCAAAAAAAAAATAAAAGCGAAGGGTTGGTTCTTCAAAATGTCATCTTCTGCAATTCTTGTTCGTAAAATGTTCCAATAACGCTTCTATTTTGTAAGACACCGGATTCGTGTAAAATATTCTAACAATCTTAAAGATTTCTTCGGTCCATCGAGGAGTATAACCTTTTGCGAAGAGTGACTTATAAGAAGTGATTCTCACTCGATTGCCGACTGCAAATTTTGGTGATTTGGACTCCTTGATCTTGATCCTTTCGGAATAGAGATTAGCGAAGACACGTTTTTATTTCGAGGATCGCTAGCTTCCACGGGAGTCATCTTGATTGATCCGTGTCGCGTATTGTTGTATTCTTTGACCAGTTCGTCTAGAACATCGATATATTTCTTGGTCTTATTAGCCGTGAAATACTTGTACATTTTGTCCTTCATGGTTCTATTCCAACGTTCGATCACGTTAGTTTTCCATTTGATTTCAACAGAGTAGAGGTCGACCAATGGATGAATGTGACTGTTGTAAAATTCCTTTCCTTTGTCCACCCACAATTTATCCGGTTTTCGAGAAGATGATGCAAATATGCTCCCGATTTATTCTTCAGAGGTCTCATCCATCCGCATTTCGAAAACACGTCAATGACCGCCAGTATGTACTTAATGCCCTTGTTCTGTTTCGAATGTGATTTCATGTCTACCAGATAGGCCGACCAGATCTGATCCAGACCCTTTACAAATACCCTTCTCCTTCGAAATTTATGCGTGACAGGCTTGTGTAGTTCGTTCGCCAATGCATTCGTTAATAATGTTTTCTGAACATTTTTTTTTATGACCCCATCCGAAACGAAGTTTGGTACCGATCACTTTACCGACCAATCCTAGTGGGATTTGGTATATTTCAACATGTCTTTATTGCAGATTCGATTACGATTCTCGATGTCTGGATATTTAGTGTAGCACAGTTCGTGACTGTAAGCGGCCGAATCCAACCTATTGATGGGTTTGTTCCAAGATTTAGGTGTCAGATCTCAATTCAATCTCTTATTTAATTTCGTACCAGGTTCCGTGAATTGATGTCCTGGCAGATGCATTTCAACGGGTAGATTATTAATCAATTTATTCATCAAACCAGCACCACGTTTGATGAATTGCATTTTTTTCGAACCGCACCTTTTACACGTTCCGCGAAGCATGGGACTTTTATTTTTTGTCAGTACTTTTTTAACGTTAACCGTATCGGTAACTCTCTTGCATTTGATGCAATACATTTTTTTTTGTTTTTTCGAAAATATATATTTTAATTATTTTATTTTTTTTAATTAATATATAAATTGTTCTTCTTCTTTTATATATACATTTTTTTTCAATCGATTGCTTCTGGAATCTTTTTGGGATCCAATAATTTACGAAACGATTGTCTCGCTTCTTCCCTACCTTTTTCCATGAGAGAATCCTTCAATTCTTCCTTGAGAATCTGACGACTCTTGATTCTTATCTTCACTTTCATGACTTCGTAATTTTGTTTTTCGTTCAATATGTTGATGAATTCGCCGTCCGAAATCCTACCGTCTTTCAATGCCATAGAAATCTTATCCGACCCGGAATCGATCTTTGCATCGGCCAAAAACGCTGATGTTTTCCTGTTTCTTGGCCTTCACAAAAATTTTCCAATCGTACTGACGAATCCGGCAGTCAAAGCCAATCCTTCTGTGGCTACCACGACCAGAAGAGCAATGAGGGTGGTCGACAATAGAAGAGGTAGAAGAAGTGCCGTGGTCTCCAGCTTCTCTAATGATGGATAGATGTTTTTCATTTCAATTTTATTTATATCTATTATCATTTTTTATGTATTTTTTTTTATTATTTTCACCTCCTTATTATTTAACAAATAAAAAAAATTTTTTTGATGTTTCTTCCCTCAAACAAGGAAATCATAAAAAATGTGATTCCTGTCGGAAAAATTGTGGTCTTCCCTTTTCAACAAATATTCAAAAACACATTTTTTGTCTTCGTTGGTGAGACTTCAATGCGCTTCAACTTCAACTCTTCCGATCTAGTGGGCTTGGGTTTTCCAACACCAAACACTAATTGATTCCAACATCTGATCACGTCGTCGTGTTGGATATCGTCCAATGCGGACATGAAATACGTGGTGACGATGTCTTCTATTCCATCATGAGACACAAATGAGCAACACAATTAAATTTTTCTCCTCTGGACATTTGAGGCACCTTTCGCGCATGACGTGAGGAGATAGTTCTTTCACACAGATCGCGTAAGCTCTGCACAACGCCCTTAAAAGAAACCAAGCTCTCAATTCCATGGAATCGTTCATTATAATTTTTATATAAAAAAATGTTTCTATTCTTATTATTTATTGTTTTTCTATTATTTTGTTTTTAGTATTATTTTTTTTATATTTTTTTTCTCTTTTATATCTATTACGTTTTTTTTTTATAATAAACCATTTATTCTTCTCATCATCAAACGAATGAATGAATACTTCTCGTCTATTACGATCGTGCGTATTAATATTGGAAAGAAATGTTTTTTTTTCGAAAGTTGGAGTTTATGCCTCTCATATTTCAATAAAACCATCATTTTTTCATCATCGTCATCGTCAGATTGATAGAGGAAATAATCGATAATGATTTTTAATCTTTCAGCAAATTCGATCCACTATCTATTAAATGCGAACGAGTGTAATCTGTGAATAAATTTGATACATTCGCTAATAGATTTCTCAATATTTTCATCACCACCACGATCGAATAAGTTAATTATGTTTTTCGCACAAAAAATTATATAACGATATTTCCTGTAATTATAACATTCCACGTTCTAATGTCACTTGGTATTTTAAATGACTTAGAACATTTATAATCATGTCATAATCTTGGTAAGACACATTTCTTCACACTTCATCATTTTGATATTTTCGAAATAGCTTCGATTTAGGAATATAAATGACAATATTAAAAAAAACAATGTTCCGCACCTGATTAAATGCGTATCGAGTATGATTTATTCCGATTGAATTGTTTCTAATGGATACTCATGTAAAGATTGTGAAAAATCTAAAAGCTTTTCATAATACAAACGTCTTGTGAACACGTCTGTTGGAAGTCGTTTTCTATTCTTTTGTTTCATTTTTTTTTATATTTTCGTTTTTTTTTTTAATCGTTATTTTTTTTTCTTTTATAATAACATACCCAAAATGGGTATATTCTTAAACGGCGAATTGGATTTCCATGGAAAGCATTGCCCCCTTTTCTCATGGGTCCTAGATACAATCCTTTACCTTCGACGTCTACATGACACACGGCTCCTCACTTTTTCAAAAATAGTCTGTTTCCTCTCTTCTTCAGAAACAATCCTCTACCCATTATTTTGTCAACTCCCGAACCAACGAGTCTCGAGAGAGCTCCCACGCCCAGAGCTGGTTACAAAGACTTCATGAAAATGGGTAATGCTTTGGCAGCGAGTCCCGCCAATAGAGGTAAGAAACCACCTTTCATTCTCAGATTGTATCTCAATTGGGCAGGACCCAATCTCACTGTCATTCCCGTTCGATTACAAATCGCTTTCTCCATCCTTTTGATTTGAGTTTTAGTCCAGGTGATTCGATCGCTACCGCCACTGGCCAAATCTTTGTAACTGAATTTAAATCTAACAGCCTCACCTCGATGAACTTTAGCTTTCTGTCCATCGGATATGTTCATGTTTTTAATGATGTATCGACTACTACTCATATTTGTTGTTGTTTCTTTTTTTCACTGTATTATAATTTTTTTTTTTAATTATAAATATTAGATTTATATATATAAATAGTCACCTTGAAACCATATTTGCATGTCACCAACGAAATCGTCATCACCTTCCTGACGAAATCCGAAAATCTCATCTCTACCGTCGTCAGATCTGATGCTACTCGCATCGGTCTCAACCCTCTCCGTAGTGTTGAACAAACTTTTCGACGTAACACTACCGATGCTACTCGGATCGGTCTCGATTCCAATCGGAACGAAATCGGAGAAAGTTCTCGGTGCTAAAGTACCAGGATGCAAACCCATCCTCAGAGAACCTTCTTTTATGAGTCTCAGTTCCTCCACGATCTCTTTCCTAACTCGTTCCTGAACCTCGGTGATGGGTTTGAACAACTTGGTAGCCTCTCGTCTCAATCCCATCTCCCCCAATCGCCTGGCCCTATCCTGCACTTGAATATTCTCCTTACTCCGAATTAATTGGCGAAACTGCTCGTCCCTTCGCTTCGAATCTCCGATGTGTAGAAACAATGTTTTTGGGTTTGTTTTTTTTATTTATTTATTTTTTTTTTTTCTCTTTATGGATGAAAAAAACAGTTTTATTATTTTTTTTAAATTCTTATTTATTTTTAATGTTGTTTTATATATATATATATTTCTTTTATTATTATCATTCATCTTTTAACTTATAATATATACACATTTTTTCCAATCCTCCTCCTCGTCTATTTCTCTCGGTTTTTTCTCCCTTCTTCCCCATCGAGTCGAACGACGAAAAAAAAAAACCTCCAAAAAACCCCGGGGCGTATCAGAGTTTTTCTGGACCCGGATCGAGGGTCCTTTCCTGCCATGACACAGCCAAAAAGAAACAAAACGAACCTGTGGCGTATCGGGGGTTCTTTCTGGACCAGCAGATGGTGACAAGAATTTACCCAGTCTGATGCGTTGTGGTATTTCCCACGAGAAAATCCCAGTTCCGGGTCGAGGGTCCTTTCCCGCCATGACACTGGCCACGACATTGCCTTTTCGAGACTTTCCCGAATTTAAAAATCCATCCCTATGGGAAAATCAGTGTTAATCTGTCAAAAAAAGGGTCATACCAAAAACCGGATTTTTATAAGATCTTTTGGTCCAGAAAGCTCAAAGTCGAACATTTTCTGCGAAAAATCAGGGATTGTCCTGGAAAAGTTGATTATTTTTGGAAAAACCCAAAAATTTTCTGGAAAACCCCAAAATTTTCCGAAAAAATTTGAATTTGTTTCTGAAAGTAGCCCAATTTTGTCAAAAATACCACAATTTTTTCTGGACCACACCGACCAAAATGGCCGGGATTTGGCTGTTATCACCTACTATGGTGAGATAGAGGGTGGAAGGTGGTTGTGGATTCAAAAAGGGAGCGGGGATGGGGGAAACAAGGATTGAGGACACAGAGAAGTTTGCTGAACTGTTTATAAGTATTCTTTCAAGTGGCTAGTTATTTCAGGAGATTGTATTATATATTTTTGATTTTGTAGGTTCTTTATGGATTTATATAGAATAAAGCAAATAGGTCAAGGTCATAGATTTTCGGGAATTTTTACTGATTTATGCTGTTGCCTTTTTCGTGTCGGTTGTTTTTGGTTGTTTTGGGTCTTTGGCCAGTGATTGTTGTATTTGTAAACATGGGTGGTAAGTGTTCTAGTGGTGTCCAGACGGAGGTAAGTATGGTTAGTAGAGAGGTGCAAGGGTAGGAGGCAGGGGTTTGCAGCCAGTGTGGTTATCTTATATAAATCCCCAAAGTACCTACAAAATCCCAAAGTAGGTTAACTTTCCAGTAGTCGGGGATGAGTCAAAGGGTGCACGCGGAGGTGGAGGCAACAGACGCTTGTATGGCTTGTACAGCTAGTTGAAGGGTGCAGGTTGGGTAGGCAGAGATTTGCAGGCAGTGTAATATGAGGTATGGTAGTGGTCGTCCAATGGTCAGTAGTGGGGTGTGTCATAATTGCAGGGATAACTTACGGTTGTTAGAGAAGTGTGTTGGGTTCGAGCGAGAAATTGAGGAGCTGAGCTGAAGGGGGGTGGGGGCTGGTCTAGCTGGGGTAACCCCGATTTTTTCTGGATCATCGTTTTCTGGACCACACCGGCCAAAATGGCCGGGATTTGGCTGTTATCACCTACTGTGGTGAGATAGAGGGTGGAAGGTGGTTGTGGATTCAAAAAGGAAGCGGGGATGGGGGAAACATGGAATGAGGAATGAGGACACAGAGAAGTTGTTAGAGAAGTGTGTTGGGTTCGAACGGGAAATTGAGGAGCTGAGCTGAAGGGGGTGGGGCTGGGGGCTGTGGGCTGGGGAGGGCTGGTCTAGCTGGGGTAACCCCGATGAAAGTTACTTCCGATGGAATGCCAAATGTGTAACGTAGGCGTATTGGTGAGCATTGAACACTTTCTATTGGAATGCCGAAAATACCGTTTTAACAGAATAAGATTCACCTGGATATGATGGAGACGTGGGACAGAAGAATGAAGGACATATGGCTGGTAGGTGACACAAAGGAGATGGTTAGTACGCTTATCGCAGAGATTGGGGAAAGCGGGGTGCGGGAGCTCATCAAGCAGTTCATCTCGGAGTATTGGGAGGAGAAGAGAGGCGTGGGGGTAAGGAGGCATTTTGGAATACATGGCTTATCAAGGCCTTCTCACCTGAAAACCGCGACAAATCAGCGGCCGACCTAAGTGTTGTTATTGGGGCGCGGTGGCTCAGTTGGTAGAGGTGCAGGCTGCAAGCCGAGAGGTCCTCGGTTCGAATCCCACCTGCGGCAACCGCGTTGTGTCCTTGGGCAAGACACTTCACCCCGATTGCCTACATGGGGGCACGATGACGCTGTGTACTGAGGCGTACTGCACGTCGATGGTGTGCATGTCTTCAACCAATCTAACCCTGCCTGTGCTGCGGTGCAGAGTTCACAGTTACGATGTTGGAGAGCTGACAGCTGCTCGTCGTTGCTCGGTGGTTCTCTCCGGGTACTCCGGCTTCCTCCACCCGTAAAACTGTCACGGTCACGATTAGCCATTGTGCATAAGTATGTGACCTTAAACACCAATAAATAAACAAATAAATAAATAAATAAATAAGTGTTGTTATTATTAAGTACTCCTGTATTAAGGGCCAGAATTTCGAGTTATCCCCCGTGTTTCATCACGCGTCAAAGCGCACACGATCATATTTGACATTTAATTGTCTCCGCAAAGTCGTCCCCTTTTATAGTTCCCTGTTAACTTTTTGTATCTTCAAATTAGATCTTTTTCTCTCTTTTGTTCCTACGTAATACTATATCGAAATATATACAACTTATCTAAGCACCCCTGTTTTTTCGCAGTTGTGTTCTTAGAAACTGTCATTACTTTCATGCTATCATTCAGGTGGTCAAAAAGATATTGTGTGCGGAAAGAATTGTCTATTGACAAATGAAATACAACACAATGATGAAAAATGCAGTATTTCAATGGCGCTAATTTCATATATCTGTCACTATGGTTTTGATGGAGAATGTTCTCTCGACAAGTATGGTGCTATAAGGGTCCCTGATGAAACAATGCCAGTAATTATTGACAAAAAATGTAATTTGTGATCTCCTGAACACAATAGTAGTGTCTGACGTCAGTATCGAGTCTATTTACCACGTGCCCGGATGACAGCCTGAACCCTACTCCTAATGCAACCAGTGAGCCTTCTGATACCATGCAGATGCAACTGCTGTCACACTTCATGCAATGCAGCTTCCAAATTGGCCAAATTCTGTACAAGCGGATCCCATGCTTGCGCACGACGTCCAGGAAAGTCCCAGGTGTGTTCTAAGGGATTTAAATCGGGGCTCATTGTATGCCAAGGTAGTGTTGTAATAGCGGTGTTCTGGGGAATGCTCTCACAGCATGTGAACGATGTGGCCTTTCGGGGCGAGTAGCCAACGGGTGGTTGTCAAAATGAGGAACGATAACCGATTGAGAATGTCCCGGATGCTTCCAAGAGTATATATACTATTATGTGGGGACAAAATAGAGAAAAATGTCTGGTGAAACTAATAAGAATTTTAGTTAGCAAGTAACTCATGTTGTTTCCCTTCTTTTGGACAAAAGTCTTTCAACTTTATAAGATGTATCCAAAACTCCTTAAAATTGTGCGTTCAGGGTGATGAAGGTGCTTTCCTTCAAATAGTTTCTTTCAATCAATTTCTCTATGAGGCCGAAGTAACCGCTCTGTCATGGCTCAAACTTTATGTATGTTGATTTTAAAAGAATCCCGTTTAAACGAATAATACTTGTAACGTCTGATGTGGGGCTAGAGGTTTTATTTCAATTAAAACATGATATTGAGTAATTGTTAGAAAAACAATATCCACACCAAAGGATCTGCCATTAGAAGTGGACATTTTCATTCTATTTTCGCCATATTGCTCTAAACACGCATCCACCCTGCAAGCATCACACAATTTTTCGCCACTGTAAAAATAAACACCTCTATTGCCCAGACGTTAGAAATTACCCGTGCTGACGGACACTAGGGGAGGAGAGGTATTATCTGCCGCAATGTCACAAAGATAGAAAAACTCCACTTTTCAAAGTTAAATGGAACCATCAAAACAAGTTATACCATAAACAAGCATTACACGATATTTTAAATTTTAAACAAAGGGCAATAACTCCCATAATTTTTATCGGATATCGCTGGTCATCAAACTTGACGTAGACATTGTTGCTATAGAGACATATACCCAAACGAATTGAAATCCGTTAACAATTGTTCAAGTGGTGCCGTATACATAGATCAACAGAGTATGTTCATAACAAAGGGCAATAACTCCCAAAATTTTCAAGAGATATCGGTGGTCATCGACCATGACGAAGACATTGTTGCTTTTGAGATATATACCAAAAAGAATTGAAATCCGTTAACTATTGTTCAAGTTATACCATAAACAAAGTTCGGACGGGTGGACGGACGGACGGACGGACGGACGGACGGACACGGACGGACGGACGGACGGACGGACGGACGGACGGACGGACGGACGGACGGACGGAGATCTGCGCTATATCCCTCCCTCGCGGGGGATAACAATAACATATCCAAAATGTGCTTAAAAAACAAAGAACATTAATTTTTGCATAAATTAAATCTATGCATATCCAAATTGTCTCATTAGGATTTAGTACATTTATAGGAGTTTGAAGTTATTTATTTATTTATTTATTTATTTATTTATTGGTGTTTAAGGTCACATATTTCTGCACAATGGCTAACCATGACCGTGACAGTTTTACGGGTGGAGGAAGCGGAGTACCCGGAGAGAACCACCGAGCAATGGCAAGCAACTGTCAGCTCCCCAACATACCAACTCCACACAAGCAGGGTTAGCATTGGTTGAAGACAGGTGCACCATCGACGTGCTGTACGCCTTAGTACACAACGTCACCGTGCCCCCATGTGGGCAATGGGGGTGAAGTGTCTTGCCCAAGGACACAACGCGGTTGCCGCAGGTGGGATTCGAACCGAGGTCCTCTCGGCTTGCAACCTGCACCTCTACCAACTGAGCCACCGCACCCCCAGGAGTTTGAAGTTACCTTTCCCCCATCAGTCTTTTCTAACAAACTAATAAGGCGATGTGCTAGGTTAAAAAATGTAAATATTAAACAAAAATGGAACCATAAACAATAATTTTAACAGAAAGTATTTGATATCATTTTAATGAACATGTTATGAAATATTTGATCATATGTCCTTCCATTCTGTAAAAAATGAAATTTGAAGCAAATGAAAGTTTTTTCGTTTTTCTCCCATAAACCGCTGTAGAATTTAAATTGTCATCTTCACTACTGTTTACACGCATGGGTATTCAGGGGAGTACAAATAGTCCAATATCTTACCTCCTACAAGTACCTGGGAATTTCATTGGTTCAAAGACGTCATATACAACCATATACTGCCTGTCAACATCAATATACGCTGACAGCTATGAGTAATATCCCCTTTATTCATTGATTATTCAAAATGGCGGCAACCGATAAACGCTTCAAGTTGAAAGATTGAGTGTTGGAATCCCATATTTGGTCTGAAGTACAGGTTAGGCAACTTAAAAGGCTTCATATTCTGTGGATGTGTATCATGTTACCTTCGAAATGAAACTGTTTGGAATGTATGAATTTGCCTTGTTACAATTTATGGGAGAGTGCCTGTTGGCACTCTCCCATAAATTGTAACAAGGCAAAGACACATGAACACATTGTGAGAATTCACTCATTTAATTTTGATCGCTGTTGTTATTAGTTCTGTGCATCGATGCAGCAGTCGGTAAGATATATTCGTTACACAGTTTGTTGGTTACCTAATATGGTATATATTGTGTCAGTTAATCCCATATTCGACTCGAGCTTCGATCTCGTCCAATATGAAATTAACTGGCACCATATATACCATATTAGGGCACCATCAAACTGTATAACTAATAATATGGAGCCATCAAACCGGAGCCAGATTGGGATGAGGGCATGTAAACCTGATTTTTCCCGACTGTGATGGATCAAGTCCTTTGAGATATTCCAACTACATTAGCAAAGCATGCCTTCGTTGAAGCCTTCGTTGAAGCCTTGCTAATACATGTAGATAAAATCCTCAAGTATTTATTTATTTATTTATTTATTTATTTATTTATTTATTTATTTATTTATTTATTTATTTATTTATTTATTGGTGTTTAAGGTCACATACCCATGCACAATGGCTAATCATGACCGTGACAGTTTTACAGGTGGAGGATGCCGGAGAACCCGGAGAAAAAAACACCGAGCAACGACGAGCAGCTGCCAGCTCCCCAACATCGTAACTCCGCACTGCAGCACAGGCAGGGTTAGATTGGTTGAAGACATGCACACCATCGACGTGCAGTACGCATTAGTACACGGCGTCATCGTGCCCCCATGTGGACAATCGGGATTAAAAAACCTCAAGACTTCTTGGATATTTATTTGTGGGTAAATATAATATGCGTGTAGTTGTCATGGCGCAACCACTGATTTAATTAGCACATTCTGTAATAGTACTCCAAAATGTTATACTGGGCCCTCAAAAGCTTGGTCGGGTACCACATATTTTCAGTTGTATGACCGACCGTGTGTGTGCCATAATTCCAATGGCAGAAAGTGCATGATCACAAGCAAGAACAAATCACTATTTATACCATGCTCTCCTATGTTACTACCTGTGAAAAGCCCGTAATTTTAGCTTCTAGCCCCACTACCGTAGTAAAATTTCCACTGCGGATCAAAGTTTTTAATGGAAATTCCACTACAAAAGTTTACACCTACAGTAGGAACTATTATCAACTTGATCTTTGACATGGCCCAATTTGCCGACTTCGACACATTCACACTTCGCGATATTTCATTTAAACATACGACGTTTTGCGGTACTATCTACCACATGTAATAACTTATTAGGTTTAAAATACCTGCAATTAAATATTTAAAATAAAATTTAAGAATTGTTAATAATAATTTGACTGAAAAAGCAACGGTAAAGTCAATCAACTATGACGATGTGTTCCAGCTGTCAATCAAGCATTCACGGACGTTCTGCCCACGGGCGCAGGTGTAAACAAAACAAACCAATGTGTTCGTTCGTCTGCTAATCGAAAATATCGTTTTTTTCTCCATTTTAAGTGACAAAGTCGATTATTTATTAAAAGCATGGTATAGACAAAACAAATAGGTACTAGGGTCGGTAATCAGATTTAAACCACTCAAAAAATGAGGATTTTAAAACCTTTATCCTGCACGTGGCTTAAATCTGATTACCGGCCCTAGTACCTATTTATTCTATATAAGATTCCAATTCAGATAAAAATGCCCCGACTGGAAAAAAATGATTGGGAGTGGTGGTCACACCCCCTCTAACCCCCCACCCCACCCCACCCCCTTAGCGACGTCCCTCATCACTCCATCACAGGCTGTACTTTTAATACTGGGTTTGTTAATCCTTTGATCTTGTAAGACCGATTTTTCGGTCCAAGGCATAATTTTGTCCCATTTTTGTCTTTTTGTAAGCGGTCTTTACAAGGGGCATTGATGATAAAATAATAACTGCAGGCTGCAGACTGCAGTTGTTATTTTATCCTCCCTGTATATTGATATTAGACTGACCCATCTCACTGTAAGTGTACCCAGAGTCGATACCATTCCAGGAAACGTGAGTTCAAAAGGTTAAAACATCTTTGAATACAGTATGTAAATATCAAGATGAAAAACAGAAAAATATAAATTTTAACCCTTTATCTAACATATTGTTAAAAGGTCGGCACTATTCACAGAACTTCATATTATAACTTTTATAATTTTTCAATTCAGCCTTAAAAATATAGACTATGACTCCTCGTTGGAAGGAGCACTTTGAGCTCGTTCCGGTGAAGGATCATAGGCTATGTCTTTGAACTAAGAAGTTTTTGTTGTTGTTGTTTTGTTATTATTTTGTTTTGTAAGTCTCGTCTGCTATTCGTGTTCGGTAATAAATGGTTTACCAATTAAATAACTCAGTGCTTTCATAAAGAACACATTTATTTCGTATCTCCAAGAATTAGCATGGCCACAGACAGTCTGAATTCGTGAAGTAAATTTTATCCCACTGAATTGATAAAGGCGTTTTAAAAAACATGATTCTTTCTTCAGAGTATTTTTGGAGCTTAAGTCTTTCCACAAGATGGCGAGCATGTAGGTTGCTATCATGAATGCTCGCGTATATAACATCGTGTTTTTCTAATATTTCTTTTATTAAACGAGAAAGAAGAAGAATAGCCAGATCACAGCATTCAGCATACAAAGTACAGCAAAAATGTCGACTGAAAGCTTCTAATTCAATGAGAAGTGTGAAGCCCACGACTGTTTCCCCTTTGTATGCAACGATCCCTTGTATATTAGAGAGATCTGCGATGTACTTATCAAAAAACCACCAGTCTTTGAGAGACATTACGGTATTGCAGAATGGAATTACTCCATTTCTGATATTTTTTGAATCCATGTTTACAAGTTCAATCCCACGCGGAATTGAAATATCTTTCAGTAATCCCTGGTCGATCTGTCCTCGCCACACTGTAATCCCAAAAGAACCACAGCTGAAACCTAACCTAGAATAAAGCCTTATTCCATCAGATGTCGGCCTCAGTAATATGTTTCTTTCTTTTAAATATCTCATTGCATTTTTCAGGAGTAATGAACCAATCCCGCGTCTTCGAAGATCCTTTCTTACTACATGATTGGTGAAGTGTCCATTGTTGTCATCGGCTGGTATACCAAAGCTCAGCCCTTGCAAAAAGAAACAATAGAAACACCATGTAATTTGTAATAAAGATATGATATTAGTGGCAACAAACGTTATATCGCTGGTAGCTTTCGTCAAATGAATGTCGAGTGATAGGTTTATCTCCCGTTTTGCTTAGCAGGTAAAGGCAGTCTCAACAAAAACACGTTTTGTCAAATTTTAATTAGCGACAAATTTCCATTTTCAGAACAATTTAATTGAAAGCACCTCAATATACCACACACGTAGTCTCGGCACCACACACACACACAAAAACTCCCAAAGTTTCTCTCTCTCTCTCTCTCTCTCTCTCTCTCTCTCTCTCTCTCTCTCTCTCTCTCTCTCTCACGCCTCATCTTCCTACTCCGTCACAAACACATTCACACCCTCACGGTCTTTTTAACCGCTTTTGTGGAGACGTGTTCTTGAAAATCGTGGGAACACAAATACTATTCTCTCAGCTCTCACAAACCGGAACGTGTTTAGCAATGAATGGTTCACTGATTAAGTATACACGTCCAAGTAGTAGAATTTAGTAGTGTGGTATTTTGGTACATAGCGACTTCGTAGGATACACACCCTGTGGAAGTCTGCACTGAATGATCAGTCTGAATGATTCTCTAAGACCGACTGCAGAACAAAACCTCCCTATGGACATAATCCTCTTAAGAATCGGTGGAACGGGGTTGGGGATGGGGGGGGGCGGGGGCGGGGGCATGCAGACACACACACTAACGTACACTTTTTCCACAGTCATGCTACGCTTTCAGCAGATTCGGACTGTATCTTCTATTTCAACTTTCTACCAACATGAAGATTAACCTCCATGTTGTAAGATAGTCGAAGTAGAAGGAATAGATCAAACCATAGTCGAAGTAGAAGGAATAGACCCAAATCATAAACAGACTCTAACTAGCACAACAAAATGAGTGACCAATGGGTACTTGTGCACTTCCTATTGATGAATTTAAATGTGTGGCGTAAACAGACGTTGACAGCTGTTTCCATGGTATAATATACTAATCCCCATAGACCCCAGCATGCCCTGCGCACCCCTCCACACACACTTTAACACAATTCCCTCGCAATCTTTACGACCTAAGAACCAAGAAGAAAATGGCATTCCTGTGGACTTATTTTCCATTTCCCCCGCCGGCCCGAATCATGCTAGATACAGTTATGACTAACTAATGTTATGCCTCTTGGTATACGTATGCGCGAAAGTTATGTGAAGCTCAAAATTTACTGTAGAACTCCACGAAGAAAGGTACTTAAACTAGAGAAACAGAATTTACTGCATCCAGTAAATTCAAGTCTGTGTGAAAAGGGTTAAAGTATCAGGAATAAACTCTTCAGAAAGAGAATTTATGGAGGCTTATTTTCTGGAGTAAAATATTTTTTAACAAATCAGAAATGGGTTTTCGTTAACAGTATTTACAGATATTCATACAGGAATCAGAACATTTTTTATACGAAACCAGAAAAGGCATATATGTGACCAGCATTCAAAGGGTTCGATACACGAATCAGAAATGAAAAATTTTGGCTCTACCCACTAATTTGAGTGATGAAATACATTCATAAACTTTAGAAATACATTAAGGTGTAAATGCATTTCCCAGTCATTCTTAATAATATGCACTTGATGACCCCATTCAGGTGGGCCATATATTTAATCTCCAGCACTTTTTAACTCAGTCGGTGTTGTTCCATGTCTACATCTACATTGAAGAATGAGTGCAACCCACTTTGAAATAATGGCTCCACCAACTTCAGATCTGTCATTCAGATCGAACGGGTGCAAAAAACATAGATGAGTGCAAACTGGGTATTGTTAACCAGCATGCCAAAATGCATAGAGATAGGACGATCCGTATTTGAGTTGTCGCGCTGACAAACGGTGCATAGACTCTATATCGGAGATATTGTCATAAAAACCTTAAAAAACCCAAGAGCTCATTTGAAGGCCTACTCTTAAAAGGGCATCTAGTGACCAAAACAAGGCATACATAAAACTAGAATTTCTCTAATAAATTAATTTTAAACAGTCATAGCACTAACACAGTTAACAGTACAGTCAACTATGTCAGTATTGCATCTTTTCCTGGCATCCTGACAGTATTGTGATAGGTTTCAATAACAAATCTTCAGTGTAGTTTTACAATTACATGTACACTGAAATTCTTCCTGATCAAGTTGTTTGTTTTTATATTAACTTGGTTTGGAAATTAATTCTGTACAATGAGATTAAATAAATAGATCGTGTTATTGTATGTGACAGTCACAGCTTACTCCCTAACTGCTTTTTGTGAAATTCATTCATGGAGAAAATATTCATACAGGAATCAGAACAATTTTTCTAAGAAACCCGAAAAGGCATAAATGTGCGCACCATTTATAGGGTTCGATCAAGGAATCAGAAATTGACATTACTGCCGCTGCCATTTGAATGATGAGATACACATATAATCTTCAGAATTGCATTAATTGGTATAAAGCGACTTTCCTAATAGGTCGCAAAAAATATGCATTTAATGACCTCTCTTGACCGCATAGAGGTGGACCACATTTTGAACCTCCAGCAAGTTTCAACTCATTCGGTGGAGGTAGTATTTCTATAGGTCACGCCAAGCCTGAAGTATGAGCAAAAACTACTTTATAACTAAAGAAACCCCGGCTATGGTGTGTGGCACATCCTCCAATGGTCCTTTATAATTGTGTGAAGTTTGATGACTGTGGCCCTAACAGTATTCGAGTTACTGGCTCGGTCACACACACACACATGGACAACCACACGGACGGACACAAGCACACTTCAATCACTATATGCCACCCGACTTTAGTCGGGGGTTGGGAGTGGGGGAACATGAAAGGAAATCTTTGAGTCCCAGAGTGGGTCTGACTGAACCCAAAAATATTTGTTCTCATAGCACAGTGATAACAAAGGCACCCAAATACACTCATTCCAGTCACAAGGTGATAACAAAGGTACCCCAAGAAGTTTTGTGAAGATCGGTTCATAAATACAGACTTCAGCCCGAGCCGTATTAACATATGCGCTTACTGTGTATAAGTAACACTGAACAAATCAAAGTTCATCTAATTTGCATAATTTCCGCACGAGAAAGAAAAACCCCGTATTATATGTGATGTATTCCATGTTACTAAACATTTCTACACAAATTTATTCAAATCAGAACTTTCATACAGAAATTCTGTACAAAAACCTGATTGCACTAGCTTTGGTACAAAATGGCTGCTGGCGGCTATACTGAATTTTGGACCGCACCCCAAAACACTCGTTCTCATACCACGGTGATAACAAAAGATACCCAAGAAGTTTCGTAAAGATCGGTTCATAAATACAGTCTCCAGCATGTGCCGTATAGAAGTTGTGTACAAAAAAAAACTGATTGGACCTAATTTCGGTACAAAATGGCCACTGCAGCCATCTTGAATTTTGGACCGCACCCAGGAACACTTGGTATCGTCCAAGGTGATAACAATGTTACCCAAGGAGTTTTGTGAAGATCGGTTCATAAATTCAGCCTCCAGCCCGAGTCGTGTTGACACGTGCACTTACTGTGTATTAGTAGCACTGAATAAATCAAAAGTTCATCTAATTTGCATAATTTCTGCTCGAGAAAAACAAACCCATACTATATGTGATGTATCCCATGTTACTAAAGATTCATACAAAAATTTATTCAAATCAGAACTTTCATACATAAGTTCTGTACAAAAAATTGATGCACTAACTAAAGTACAAAATGGCTGCTGGTGGCCATCTTGAATTTCGGACTGCACCCAAAACCACTCGTTCTCGTCCCACGGTGATAACAAAGGTACCCAAGAAGTTTCGTAAAGATCAGTTCATAAATACAGCCTCTAGCCCGAGCCGTATTGGCATTTGCAGTTACAGTGCTGAAAGTAACATTAAAAAGATCAAAGTTAGTCTAATTGGTATAATTTATGTACGAGGAAAACGAACCGTATTATATGTGATGTATCCCAGGGTACTAAACATTCACACAAAAAATTATTCAAATCAGCGCTTTCATATGGAAGTTCGGCGCAAAAAACTGATTGTACCTAATTTTGTACAAAATGGCTGCCAGCGGCCAGCGGCCATCTTGAATTTCAGAACGGACCCCAAAACACTCGTTCTCGTCCCACGGTGATAACAAAGGTACCCAAGAAGCTTCGTAAGGATCAGTTCATAAATACGACCTCTTGCCCGAGCTGTATTGGTATTTGCACTTACAGTGCTGAAAATAACACTAATTAAATCAAAAGTTAGTCTAATTTGCATAATTTACACACGAGATAAAAAAACGTGTTATATGTGATGTATTCCATGGTAATAAACATTCATACAAAAAATTATTCAAATCAGAACTTTCATATGAAAGTTCTGCGCCAAAAAAAAATCTGATTGTGCCTAATTTTGTACAGAATGGCTGCCAGTGGCCATCTTGAATTTCGGACCGGGCCCCAAAACACTTGTTCTCGTTTCACAGTGACAACAAAGGTACCCAAGAAGTTTTGTTTCATAAATACGGCCTCTAGCCCGAGCCATGTGTACGGCACGACAGACGGACAGACAGACGACGGGCCATGACAATACCTCGAATTTGGCTTCGCCAAAGTTGAGTTAAAAATGGACTAACAACCAGTAGTTTTGTAAAATATTGAAGCAAGTCAAAATTCTGACAATACGCACACATCTGGAAAATGTAGAAACATCCTGTGAAATAAAAAAGTAATACCTTGAAAATTACAAGAGGCCTCACGGGGCCTGAAGCGCTCATCTTGAACAGAACACAATTTAAACAGAGTCCAAGAATGAGCACATTAAACAAGCCATTTCCATAGGCTAAACTCTCAATTCTTGAGTCCCTCAGGAGTGACAAGAATAATACGGGCATCATGCCTTTTCTTCAGTTGATCACAAAGTAAAATGTTGAGCTCCCCAATGAAGCCCCTTGATACAACTTTTGTGGATTAATCTTAGTTACACACCTCTAGAGGGTACTGAATACAAAATTTTTAATTCTTCAGCAAAATGGCCAATTCCGGGTCCATAGCGAGCCCAAATATTAACCCAAGCTCTCAATTTGAACACAGTTGAATCTGACATCCCTGGAGATGTTGTGTACCAAATATGAAAGCATTCTTACTGTTGGATCTGAAAAAGAGAAATTTTAAAGAAATTTCTTCATATTGCATCAAGTTAAAATTTGGGCTACCATAGCGAGCGCAAATATTAACCTATGGATCCGATTTGAACAAACTTGAATCTGACCCCCCCCCCCCCCTTCCCCGCCCTCCTTCCCCTAGAGATGTTGAAAACCAAATATGAAAGCATTCTGACTAGTGGATCTGAAGAAGAAGATTTTGAAGAAGAAATCCCCTCATATTGTACTAAGTTAAATTTCAGGTTCCCATATGGAGCCCAAATATTAACCCAGGCACTCGAATTGAACAAACTGGAATCTGCCCCCCCCCCCCCCCCCCCTCTCTAGAGATGTTGTATACCAAATATGAAAGCACATTCCGACTGGTGGATCTGAAGAAGAAGATTTTTAAAGAAATTTCCACATATTGCACTAAGTAAAAAAATTGGGCTACCATAGCGAGCCCAAATATATACCTAGGGATCTGATTTGAACAAACTTGAATCTGACCCCCATGTTGAATACCAAATATGAAAGCATTCTGACTGGTGGCTCTGAAGAAGAAATTACCCCCCCCTCCCCCCCCCCCCCATATTGAACAAAGTTAAAATTTGTGCTTCTGTAGGAAGTCCAAATATCAACCTAAGGACTTGGTTTGAACAATCTTGAATCTGCCCTGACCCTCGTAACAATGATGCATACCAAACATTAAGAGTAAGAGATTCTGACTGGTGGTTCTGAAGAAGAAGATTTTTAAAGAATATTCCCCATATTACCCTATGTTAAAACTTCGGGCTCCTATAGTGAGCCCAAATATGAACCAATGAGCTTTTTTATTTCAACAAACTTGCATCTGACCCCCCTATGAATGCGGTATACCAAATATCAAAAGATTCTGATGATTGGTTCTGGAGAAAAAGATTTTTTTACATTTTTGCAAATATGCTGACTCGGCACTTTTTTCGATGCCCATTACAGAACACCCTAACATAACTGATGGCAATTTTTTTTAACCATTCAATTCTGCTGGTCCTAAGGATACTTCATACCAAATAACAGCTCTCTGTTCCGTGTTGTTTGGGAAATATGGACGTTTGAAAATATTTCTAATTTTAGCTCCCAGGGTTCCTATGGGATGCGGGAATTTTTTTTTGTGTGTGTGCATGGGTCAAGTACTTATGACCCAATAATACCACATACCAAATTTGGTTCATACCGGACCATCGGTTAAGAAAATAGAAATTTTGGGCGGGGTCAAAAATCTTATCCCTCCCATTACAAAGCCAAATATTGCTTCACGAACTTCGTTTGAAAAAAGTTGATTCTACTCCCCAAAGGAAGTTCCATAGCAAATGTCAAGTCATTGTACACACTGGTTCTTGAGAAGAAGATCTTAAAAAAAAATTGGAGCATTTTTCCCACTCCATTCCTATGGGACTGGGCATGTTGAGTTGAACAAAAATGCAATGCCCCTTTGGAATCATCACTCACACAAACTTTCGCTTGAATTGGCCCAGTGGCTTTGGAAGAGAAGACCAAAAATGGTGTTGACGCACGGCGGACGACGGACAGAGAGGGATGAAATTAGCTCAGCTTGACTTTGTCAAGATGAGCTAATAAGAGAAGTTAGACGGACAAACAATATACCCTATATGCAGAAAGATAGAGGGAAAAACAGAGGTAAAACAATATGGCCCCTGACTATTCGTTGTGGGCATAACAAGGACATACGCCAATTGTAACCAGACCGTCCAAGGCAGCCACTTGAAATTCTGAGAATGTGTTCTATCCCCGCTCGACAGTTTAGTATCTTGCTTGAGTCCTGTGACCGGGTGAAAACACCGTGGATGTACCCATAAGAGAAGTCTCAAATCTGCCAAGGGTTAAACGTTTATTAATAATAACAAGATATAAAACTAGAAGGGTGGTTGGTACTGCCGGCAGGTCATAAAAAGTATACACTCCGTTACATGTACAGCAGATTGTGGAGAGAGTTTTTGGAGTAGCGACTCGAAATTTTCAACGTTCGTTCTAGAAGCTCTGCCCAACGTGACCTGTGACTGAAAAATCCAACAACCGAGCGCATAGCCCGTGGGAGCCTCACTCGCATGCGCATATGCTCTTTTCGAATTGGACTTGAGGAAATGCGCAATTCGTGTCTCCTTTCCAGGCATCCGATGGAGCAACTATTCGTGAATGCTGAGTGAAAATTTCGTGGAAATCCGCGGAGAATTCGCTGACATATAGCGTTTCTGAAGAGAGGAGGTAATTTTCTGAATTTGGTCTTTTTCAAGTCGGAGCGAAAGAAGAGGGCAGGAATGGGCACAGTCTCTCATGGTGCCCCCTCTGGGCTGGGGTAGGTCCACTTAAAAGTTACATTAGAGCGTGGCTGACGGAGGGATGGCTGTAAATCAAAGTAGTTTCTTTATGAACAGCACCCAGGGATCCCATCGCAACCTTGAAACCTATGAGAATCATCGGAAGTTAAAAGTGAAAAGAAAACGGCGGTGAGTAGGTTTTTGGCGGGAAAAGATTAATGAGAATTTCCATACAAGACATTAAAATACCACTTCAGACATACGCTCACTGTGTCCAGACCGCTGAAGGCAGCGACTTGCAATTTTCAGAACTTGTTCTACGTAGCCTGGCCGACATTTGGGCATAAAATCGAGTGTTCTGACCGCGTGGAAAACACCACGCCTCGCGTGGAAACCGTGGGGACGGTTCAATGCAATGAAATTTCCATTCATTATTTACCTGTCAACGGCAGAGTTTGGCATTATTTCTGTCTGCTGAACTGTTCAACTTTAACAATTTACACCTTTATATAGGACCGAAAGATCACTGCATGCTTACTAATATTCAGGTACTGATTTTACGAAGATAACAATTATTTCAACAGTACCCACTTGGGAACTCTCAAATCTGCAAAGGATTAAACTTTTAATAATAACATGTAAAACAAAAGTTGTCATACTTTGCTAGCCGCATGCACCCAAAGACAACAGTCAGCACTCAATCAATTAGGATTGGAGTAAATTGCGACTTAAACTTAACAAATTCTGAAAAATGGAGTTATTTTCCACGGCACCTATCTTTATACATCCGAAACAGGGATTGGGTTAAACTTTACAGCTACCTTATCAAGGAAAATTTTCTTGGACTTGAACTGTAAATCTGAATGTCAACAGAATTTTCAGATATTACCAAAATCACAATTATTCAGACAGTACCCATATGAGAGTCTCAAATCTGCTAAGGGTTAAACTTTTAATACTCACATATAAAACAAAAGTTTTCATACTATGACTGCTGCATGTAGCTATTGAAAACATTCAGCACTCAATCAATTAGGAATGGAGTAAATTGTCACTTAATCGTACCAAATTCTGAAAAAGTGTGAGTTTTTTGGACAGCATCTATCTTTATGCAAACAGAATGGGAATATAATTAAACTTTACAACCAAACGTACAACAGAAAATATGCTCGATAGGTAATTGTGAATACGAACATATGCATCACTTTTCGATATACCATTCGAAAATGGAAGAAAAATGAACTAAAAATGAGCCATTTTTATGAACGAGTTAAGGGCACTCGAATTCAAGGCTCGAAAACGAGTTTAAGGTTAAAACTTTGAATAGAATATATAACAGCCAAATTGTTCTTGGATGAATGCTCAAACTTCTCATAGGAAACGTTTTGAAAAAATGTAGCCGCAGAGCTGAGAATTTGCATGTGAAAATTGACCAGTTTTTCCAAAATTGCACTTTGCTCGGAATTTTGAGGTCAAAAGGGAGCAACGTGGGTAATACAGCTTATGTAGTCAGGTGTAGTAAGTCATGCTACAAATATAATGAAAGCTCCAGCCAAATCGTCCTGGGTCTTGTTTGAGAATTGTGGCAAAACGTAACATTGTGACAACATTTTTCACGGTTTTGGCAAAAAAAAGAAAAACTTCAGAAATGCCATGATCCAGGTGAGAAACTTCTAATGAAGCTCTACATATGTGCCAAATTTCAGTAAAATAGTAAAGAAATCATCAGACAAAAATCATTGAAATAGAAAATAATGTTAAAACTAGAGAAATAGAATTTACTGCATCCCGTAAATTCAAGCTTGTAAGAAAAGAGTTAAAATATCTATTGGGAAAAAACTATATAGAAAGAGAATTTATGGGTTATTTTCGGGAGTAACATATTTTTAAACAAATCTGGAATGGATTTTCGTAAACAGTATTTACAGATATTCATAATGGAATCAGACCAATTCTTCTAAGAAACCAGAAAAGGCATATATGTGCACAGCATTCAAAAGGTTTGTCAAGAGAATGCATTAGGTGTCCAAAAATGTGATCCCAGCAATACTAAAAAATGCACTCAGTTATCCCTGGGCGACCTCAGTGACCTTGTTCATATTATGAACCTCTATGGAGTGTTGACTCATTTGGTGTTGGTCCCCATGTCTATGTGTCATACCATCCTTGAGATATGAGCGTGACCCACTTTCAAAAATTTTGGCCACGCCCACTTTTTTACATCAAAATGCATGTGTGTATGTCAGGAATGCTTCAGGGGGTCAACAAATGTGATTTCTAGCAATTATGAAAGATGCACTTAATGACCCCTAGGTGACCTCCATGACCTTGACCCATATTTTGAATCTCCATTGAGTGTCAACTCATTTGGTGTTGGTCCCAGGTCCATACGTCATACCATGCTTGAGATATGAGCCTGACCCACTTTCAAAAATTTTGGCAATGCCCACTTTGTTGTCAAAATGCATGTGTCTACGTCAGGAATGCTTTAGGGGGTCAAAAATGTGATTTCCAGCAATTATGAAAAATGCACTCAATGACCCCTGGGTGACCTCCGTGACCTTGACCCATATTTTGAATCTTCATTGAGTGTCAACTCATTTGGTGTTGGTCCCAGGTCCATACGTCGTACCATGCTTGAGATATGAGCGTGACCCACTTTCAAAAATTTTGGCCACTCCCACTTTTTTACGTCAAAATGCATGTGTGTATGTCAGGAATGCTTTAGAGGGTCAAAAAAAGTGATTTCTAGCAATTATGAAAAATGCACTTAATGACCCCTAGGTGACCTCCGTGACCTTGACACATATTTTGAATCTCCATCGAGTGTCGACTCATTTGGTGTTGGTCCCAGGTCCATACGTCATACCACGCCTGAGATGTGGGCGTGACCCACTTTCAAAACACCCCTACAGACACCACTAATACCCCAGGAATCTGAAAAACATAGGTGGACGAGAACTTGTGACTGTCTGTCAGCATGACAAAAATTAACGAGATAGGGCAATTCGTTTTCGAGTTATCTTGCGGACAAAAAAGTGATGAGAAGACAGAAGAAGAAGAAGAAGAAGAAGAAGAAGAAGAAGAAGAAGAAGAAGAAGAAGAAGAAAAGAAAAAAAGAAAAAAGAAAAAGAAACCGTGCAAAAACAATAGTCTGTGTGTTTCACACAGACTAAAAGCAATGATTATTTTGGAATAGCCGGACATCAATTCATGAAATTCGTGACAAATTCTTTCTGGTGATGTATGATTTAAATCGCGAGTGTGATGTTTTGAAACCTCCATTTTGATTTGATGATAGCATCTTTTTTCCATTTTGTCCTGTAGAACTTGATGTAAAATGTTTAAAAACATCGTATTGGGACTTCTGCGAAGTAAAATTATTATGTTTGCCGTCAGTACCAGTATGTGATGTGTTTATACTGACATTAGTATGTGATGTGATACACGGGCCAATTCAGGAGTAAATAGGCAGCACCCCCCCCCCCCCCTCCCGCACCGACGCGACTTCATGTCACGCGACATTGTTACACCGCGTTTGGTTGTCATGGTAGCCGGCGTGAGAGGCGATCTTGTGATATCATCCCCATATTGATTCATAGTCATAGTGCACATGCGCAGCACGTGTTGTTACAGTGACACGTGAGTAGGTAATAATTGAGAGTTTACGACCACTTGTACATGTACGTGTACAAACATACGCACACGATGCGTTCACCAACGTGGAATTCAGTGTTAAATCACACGCTTGTTCACAAAAACTGTACATGGTCTTGAATCCCCCCCATGTACAGTCGCGACTCCTAGATCGCGCTTTTAACGTTCAAATACTCGTGGTGAACACGCGTTTTTAAAAAAAGGGTGAAATTGTACAGTTCACTTTTATCTTGTACGTAATTTTTCGTCGACGTTCCAATCGCAGATCAGACCATCGATCCATCGTCGGCGAACGCGATCAAAAGCAAAAGATTCTGGGTCATCATCAAAAAACAGTTTTGGAGACTCTAGACCAGTGGTCCAGAACCCGCAATTGCATTGGTACAGATGGTCTAGAACCTGCAATTGTTTTGAGGCAGTGGGGTTTTTTTTTCTCCCATTTATGACATTATTAGGAGAATTCCTCCACTATGAGAAACTCTCAAAAAAAAAACCACTCAGCTGATCGAGTGATCGGATCGCTCGATTCTCATAATAAAACTCGATCTGAACGAAGAGTGTTGTTGTCGTTGGTGTGTGTTGGAAATTCGCGAGTCCGCTGTCACGTTTTTTGATTGATATATATAGGGGAGAAAAAAAAAAAATATAAATAAATAGTTATTTAGAAAAATAAATATATCAAATCGAATGGATAATAAAAAAAAAAATACGTAAATCATGAGCGATTCTCAGACTATTAGAGCGAGGTTTCTTTTAAACATGCTGATGAGAGCATACGCAATCTGCGTGAACGAACAACTACGTCCCATCTTGTTAGAACGATGCATCGGATGTCGGGATCATCTAGACTTCGATCACGAGAATCATTCGTGTCTGACGATGGAAGGGGAAGATATGGTCGTCATGTATTTCGAACCGGCGTTCGAACGCGTTAAATTCAACGATGTGATCACGTTTTGGAAGAGATTAGTCTTCTGTAAGAATCGAGACAGGCCCACAGATTTGGAAGAACTGAAATTGGCGCGTAGAAGTTTGACTTTAGAAGACATCAAGAAATTATTGCTGAACGAAGCATACGTCTAAGTTTTTTTTTCGTTGATATAAAAATAAGGGAGAGTAGAAAATAAAAAAAAAATAAATACACACATAAATTTTTTTTTATCTAATATTAGAAAGAAAGAAAAAAAACATAAAATGAGAACCAGAAATAAATTGTATCCGACGTTAGTGGACGATGAGGATGAGAAGCCGATCGACGTTTTGCCAACTGCACCATCGCTAGAAGAAAGAGAAAGAGGAGAGAGGTATCGCATCGATCAAATCAATAGAATCCAAGAGTATCTAAGTCGAGAGAGAGATTCTCGCCGTTCTCTCAAGAAGAAGTATTCGCGTTTCGTGACATTGGTCAATGCGATCGACATGACACTCATCACGATTTCCATGGGTTTACACGCGGCCGGCATCGGATTGTTGTCGACCGTGGTCGCCATTCCGATCGTGTTGACCATAGAAGGAGTGGCCCTCGCCGCCGGATTGTTTAGCACGCTCAGAAACTTTTTGAGTAGGAAATTATATCTGAAGGCGAGGAAACACGACAAGATTCACGTCTTGGCCGACTCCAAGATCGACACGATATCCAAAATGATCTCTATGGCATTGAAAGATGGTAGCATATCAGACGGAGAATACTTCGCGATATTGAGCGAGAAAACGAAATACGATGCCATGAAAGAAGCCGTGAGAATCAAGACTCGTCAGATCATCAAGGAAGAGATGAAGGATTCTCTCATGGAAAAGGGGAGGAAAGAGGCCAGGGAGGAATTCAGTAAGATGATAGAACTCAAGAGCAGCGATTGAAAAAAAAATTATATATATATATAAAAAGAACAGAATTTTAAAAAAAAAAATTATTAAATTTATATATAAAATAAAAAACGAAATTAATTTAAATAACTCTTAAAAAAAATGTATTGCGTAAAGTGTAAGAGAGTTACCGAGATGAGTAATTCTAGAGAAGTGCGAACTAAAAACGACAGACGGATGCTTCGCGGAATTTGCGACGTGTGTGGTTCTGTCAAGACGCGATTCATCAAACAAAAGAACGCGAGCAAAGGTAAAGGCATCGTGAATAAAATGATCAACAATCTACCTTTCGAAATGCATCTGCCCGGTCACAGTTTCACGGGACCCGGAACGAAATTGAACAAGAGACTCAACGCCGATCTGACACCCAAATCTTGGAGCAAACCCGTGAATAGGGTGGACGCGGCCGCGTACGATCATGATCTGTGCTACGCCGGACATCCCGACACCAAGACTCACAACGACGTCTGCGACAAAAACATGTTGGGGAGATTGAGAGGCATATCGAATCCGACCAGGAGAGAGAAGATGGAACGTTCGCTGGTCGGCAATCTGATCGGTGCGAAACGTCGATTCGGATGGGGCATTCAAAAAAAAAAGCGCATCTGAAAAGAAGAAGAAGAAACGATTATTGACGAGCGAATTGGCCGAGGAGTTACACAAACCCATAGTGCGTAAATTTCAAAAAGGAAAGGGTGTTCGTGAAGGGTCTGGATGACATTTGGTCTGCCGACTTGGTCGACATGAGATCGTTTTCAAGGTGGAACAAGGGCGTCAAATATCTATTGTCGGTCATCGACGTGTTTTCCAAATACGGTTGGATCAGAGCTTTGAAGAATAAATCGGGACCTTGCGTCGCCGAGGCTCTGAAGAGCGTGTTCGACTCGTCTTCTCGAAAACCGAGTAAATTGTGGGTGGACAAGGGAAAGGAATTCTACAACAAGGACATTCGTCGATTGGTAGACCTCTACTCGATCGAAAACGAAGAGAAAGCCAGCGTGGTGGAACGTTGGAATCGAACGATGAAGGAGAAGATGCACAGATACTTCACAGCGAATTCGACCAAGAAATACATATACGCTCTGAATGGTCTGGTCAAAGATTACAACAACACGTGACACAGATCGATCAAGATGACTCCTGCGGAAGCTAGCGATCCTCAAAACGAAAAACGGGTCTACGCGAATCTATATCCCGAGAGATCTAAGATCAGGAAGAAGTCTAGAACGCCGAAATTTGCGGTCGGCGATCGAGTGAGAATCTACGCTTATAAGAAGCACTTGGAAAAGGGTTATACTCCTCGATGGACCTCGGAAATTTTCGTGATCATCAAAATATTTAACACCGATCCAGTGACTTACGAAATCGAAGCTTTGGATGGAGAAGAGATCATTGGAAAGTTTTACGAACAACAATTACAGAAGACGAAGTTTTGATGAAGAACACAAAATTTTTTTTTTATTTACTCTCTTTGACATTTTCTTGTTTACACACATATATATATAAGAGAGAAAAAAAATAAATAATAATAAAAAATAATTAAAAACTATTTTTTTTAGATAAAGAAAGCAAGTGAATTAATAAACAAAAAAAAAACTAAAAATCCTTTAAAATGACAAATATACTAGATATAGCACAAAGCATAGTGAAAGATGAAAGTATTCAAGAATATGAGGTTCACGAATATGAACCGGTAACCGGAACGAGTTTGAACAATGCGGGAGAGATAAGAATCAACGTCGAAACTCAAGATCGTACATCCTAGCGAGAGTTACATAGTGGTGCAGGGACGTCTCACCAAGGAAGATGGGAGCGACTACGCCGACGACGACACGGTTACTCTTGCCAATAATGGCATCATGCATCTATTCAGTAACATAAAATACATGCTACCCGGACAAGAGATAGAATCTGTTTTTCATCCCGGTCAGGCCACCACGATGTTCGGACTCTTGACGTATCCTGATGATTTTTCGAAATCCAGAGGACTTAATCAGTTGTGGGTGAAAGACACCGTAGGCCCTGCTAGCACAGGCGCCACCACGATATTCGACTACATCGTCAAGACGTCCAGACCTAAAGGAACGTTTTCGTTCAGGATACCTTTGAAACACATCTTCGGATTCGCAGACGATTACAACAAGATCATGTACGGATTCAAACACAATCTGACGTTGATTCGAAAAGGAAACGATGATGCAATAGTGAAACTCACTGCGACCGATGCAGGTAAGATAACTCTACACAAGATATCGTGGTTCGTTCCGCACGTGGAGCCTTCGATCAATGAGAAAGCGCATCTCTACAAGATCAAAGAATCCAAGAGTAAATTACCTGTGGGATTTAGAATGAGACAGTGCGACACGGCTAGCATTCCTCCCTCCACAAATCACTTCGATTGGAGATTGACGATGAAATCCGCTTCCGAGAGACCGCATTTCATCGTGGTTGCGTTTCAGACCGATAGGGATGGGGCTCAGGAAAAGAATGCATTGCTGTTCGATCACTGCCATTTGAGAAACATGCAAGTGTTTCTGAACGTCACGAGATATCCAGCAATCGATTACAATGCGTCGTTCAATAAGAACGATTTCTCCAGACTGTACGGCGACGCCGCTGATTTTAGAAAGAAGTATCACGGTCTAGACAAATTGATGAGCAATCCCTACATATCTCCCGGCGAATACAAGTCGATGTATCCCATGTTCGTGTTCGACGTCAGTAAACGGAGTGAACGACTCAAGAGTAGCGTGTTAGACATTCAGATCAAGATGCAATTCGATAGGAACGTGCCAAGAAAAACTGAAGCCTTCGTCCTGGTCCTGTCGGACAGAGAATTACAATTCGAATCGGACGGAAATAAGATGTCGATCATTCGCTGAGAGACGAGTGTGTGAAAAAAAAATTAATAAACGTTAAAAATGTGGATGTAAGATTAATTAAAAACTAAAATCTCGAAAACAAAATGGATGTTTTTGACACGAAAACAACAAATCATCTGTTCATTTCAGATTACTACAACGTTAAAATAAAGTACTTGGAAAAATGGATTCAAATTGAATATGAAGAACGTAACACAAAAAAAGGATGGAATAGTTGTGATTTTAACGAATATCATTTAAAAGAAAAAGAAGAGTTTGATCTCATAAGATCTAACGAAGAAATTATAAAAAATACAATTTTAAAATGTCGCAAATGTAAGAAACGTCAAATAAAAATCGAATCTCAACAAACTAGATCTGGTGATGAACCAACAACCGTATTCGCAAAGTGTATAAATTGTAATCATAAATGGATAGAAAATTAAAAAAAAAAAAATAGATAAAAAGTAATGAGATATAGAGAACATCTCTCTATATCTCATTACTTTTTTTTTTTGTTGTTTTTTTTTTTTTTTTTTATAAATCACACATTATTTTTTGTTTTAATTCATTATTTTCCACGCATTCACTGTTTGTTCAAAGGATCTAGTTCGATCAGTAGACTCACCACGGAAGTGGCGGCTTCAGGATTATTGGTTTTTGTGATGAAATTAATCCTGTCTCTGGCGTTCACTTTGAGAGGCGTGCCAAATGTGCTAACATTCGCGTGTTGATTCTCAGTCTTTTCGACACTGTATCTCTTATCGCTCTCCTCACCATTCACCATGAGATTGACGACCGCTCTGTTATTCAAATCCGAGGAAGCCAGACTCATTCGAAGGATTTCACCTCCCAATGGCATGGGATATCCCACCTGACCGTGTTTCGATCCGCTACCTCCATTTCCGAAAGACCACTCGGCTTTTCCCTCATCTAAGGCGCCGGCCTCTTTGGCCCACACGGTGATCAATTGTCTAGCATATTTGACTTTCTCCACCACCAAAATCAGGGTGCAAGCATCCGTCATGTTCACGGGATCCGTAGATTCGTGAGCGCGTGTCCACCCATGTCTAGTTTACCTTCCATGATGTCACCCTTTCTCCAGACCGAGTTGTCGTCCACGTACTTCCTGCTTACCATGCTGGAATCGAATTCGGGATCGTGATCGAGACCAAATAAATTGTGACCATTCATGTTGATGCCACCCTCCATGGTTCCGCCAGATTCTTTGTTCAGGTAGAGATCGTCCACTTGCGATTCTAGGTATTCTTGCGATTGTATCACGGCAGAATCTACGTAGCCCTTGTTGACCACGGTTGAGTCCGCATCCGTGTCGTCGATCTTCGACAGATTCAATATCTTGTTGAATCCCACATTCAGATCCGATTTCATTTCTCGTCTGTCAGACTTTCTCTGTTCCAGATCTACGAAGTGTTTGGTCGCCACGTCCTTGGGATTCGTGGGAGTGGCCACGTTCGTTATCTTGTTACAATTGGTGTTCAATTCCGAGTGCATCGTTTTCTGAACGTATCTATTTCTCAGGTGTTCGCTGAATCTCGCATGAGTGTCGTCCGCGTATCTCTTGGTCGCGGCATCGGTGGGATCTATGGGATTCACGACGTTCACCAAACGTTTGGATTTCAGATCGAGATCGTCGGTCATGGTTTTATCCACGTAATTATCCAGCAGGATTCATTCGAAATCGGCATTCCCCCGTCGACATATTTTTTAGTCGCAGCATCTGCGAGATCTATTGGCTCGGGAAGATTGTAGAGCTTCTTATCATTCATGTTCAAAGGTTCTTCTCGAGGTTCGTATCTCCAAACGTAACGCTCGTCCAAGTTGGCAATGTCGTAACCATCATCGACTTCGAACATCTTCCTCTTCTTTCTCGGGTTGACTTTTTCGTCGTCACTTCTACCAAATTTATCGACTGGCATGTTGTTGTGGGATTTTTTTTTTGTTGTTTAGAAAAAATGTGTTCAAAATGCAGGTTATTAAAAATGAACTATGTTATTTTATTTTTCGTTTTTTATTCGATTAAAATTTTTTTAAAATAATTTTTTATCTTTATATATACTATCAAAAAAAATCTCTCTCTAATGTAAGTCATTGAGAATGTCTTGAAATTGATCTCCTTCAGACCATCTCTTGAGAACGTAGAGACACAGGTGACCGCAAAACACTTGATCTGGCGATTGCACTCATTCTGTGTTGTAAAGAACCATCGATTTGTTGAAATAGTTCTTTATTTCTTTCGGCGACGAGATTCCGTAGCTGTCAAAATAATAATTCTTCTTCTTCCCATTCTTGCACCACGCCACCCAGTGAGTGCCTTCACCCGATAAATCGTCTAGATTTAAAATTCCACATTCCGATTGTCGAGGTCTTCTCTTCGGCAAGGCATCTCTGGAAAACACACCTAGAAAATCTTCGATTTTCAAATCTTTTGCCGCATTCAACAGATCGATGTTGGTTAGGGGTTCGTTGGGTAAGACGACACCTTCTACAGATATCTTTATTTTCTTATTCATAGATGCGTATATATTTTTTTTTATTTATTTTATTATAATTCACTAAAAATGACGTTATTTTTTCTATTTTTTTCTTTTTCTTTTTAAACTAACTTTCTCGATGTCACTATTGATTTCTATAATTTTGAATCCATCTACTTCCTCTTGATTTTCTGGAATCCTATCATCTACAATCATATCTGGAATCTTATCATCCACAATCATATCTGGAATCCAATCATCCACATTCATATCGTCTCTAATTAGATCCACAGTCCAATGTCCGAGTGCCAAAGTGCTTATTTTATCGTCTAACACGAATCTCTTATCGTCGTCGGCCGTCAGCGAAATCTTGTTGACTATTTCGATATACAAGTCGTGATTTTTGCTTCGAATCGATTTCATAGTCTTATACACCGGACCACTTCCTAACAGACAATCTTTATACTCTTGGAAAGAGATGTTTTTCTTCACCATGCACGCTTTAACTCCTTTGCATTTCTTGATCTCTTCATCATCTTCTAGACGATAAGCATAGAGTTTGGGTCTCAAGCCCACGAATTCGACGATCTGTTTACCGCCGCTCTCGTCCTTAAATTTACCCAGCACCTTCTTGTTGTCGTTCGATTGAATGTTGGACGGGTGATCAATGGGATAATTGCTCGTGTCGAACCAATCGGCCACGTCCGGAGATATGTCTCGGTAGACGTCTTTCGTCTCTATCTCATAAACTAAACTGTCCGTGTCGGTGAACAGTAGTTTGGCTTTGTCACCAAATTTTCGTTTAATGTAATCGTAGTGAAACTCGTACATCAATCGCTTGCTGATATCTAAGATGATCGGTCCGAGATAATACGGTTTGTCGAACTTCAGATGTGTCTTTTGCATGTGAACGGCCACTAGATTTTCGCCGAATATGGTTCAGTGTTTGTAATTGGGTTTCACCACTAATTTTTTAGCTTTTTTCTCAGACGTGACGAGTCGAACGTCGGTTCTCTTCCTGATGTTTTCCATCGATTTGCCGTACACGCAGTTGTTCATGAGTTTGAAGAAATCTTTTTCAAAATCGTTTTCGGCTCGAGTTCTGAGATTCGTGTTGAGATCGATGTATTTTTTCATCCAAGGCTCTTCATCGAATCGAACAATGCAATGTATGTCGACTAATTTCATCCCGTAATTGACGTACTGTTTCAAATTCTCGCTGTAGATGATGTAGTTACGTTTGTTAAATAAATTGGGAATGAGTTTTTCCTCATCTCCTTCATTCGGTTCTATTCGTTCGGGAGCCAGCGGATAATCGTTGTGTGGATCGTGTAATTCTTCCGGATAGTTCAAATCGACTTCTAAAATGCAAGGATAGTCTCACCATTTTTGCATCTCTTCCGGTTCCTTCACCCATTCGAAATTTCCAATCGGTAAAGGATGACTCATAGCCCAACCATACAGATTATTGGCGTCCCAATACTGTATGTATTTAGTCGACCGTTTCGAATCGAAACCTTCTTTCATGTAGGGATTGTTAGCCTCAGAATGTCTGTGAGAGATCATCGAGACGCCACCTCTCGTAGCCCTTTCAAACATGAGCAACATGTCCACGTCGGATAATAATTCCAATTGGATGTCGGTGGTCTTCAACAGAGCGTCCCACGCCAGACCGGGTGCGGTGAAATACCAAGCGGGATCCAGATCGTAATTTCGACGACAGACGTCTCGAAAATTTTCGAACACGTCTGCCAAGAGCAGAACGTCGGTCTTCAGATAGAGATCGTGATAATCTCTCATGGTTTTCATATCGAATGATTTACACACGTTTTTGGCGTGTTCGTAATTCTCGTCGGAAGTGTCGGATTCGTATAATTTCGAATAAAAATCATCTTTCAAAGGTAGTGCGGTGTCTTCGAATCTCTTTAGATTGTTCATGTAATCGTAAGGATAGACTCCTTTCCTCAACATGACGTCTACTCGTTCTCCGAAATGTTCACTCGTGGTTTTAAATTTATCCTTGCTCATGTTATCGACTAATTTTTCAGAGCGGTCGACATGAATTTAAAAGTGTCAATGAAACGTATGCATCTACAAATGGATTTCGTTTTTTCTTTCAATGTATTTCCGTCGATTACTCTTTTCCTCTCCATGAGCTTCCATTTCGTGAAGGAAATGTATCTTTCTTCGCTGTTCGTGATGCAATTTAATTCTTCGTGTGAGGTGCCAAGATTTTTCACGAACAGATGACTGTCGTAACCCGAGAGATTGTGAAACATCACCGGATAGAAAGCAGCGTCTCGATATTTTAAATTACACTTGCTGTGAGCCGGACCGCAATACAGACCCGTGTAATGATCGTGGTCTCTGACCTTCTTATTTTCCTCCGAATTCTCGTCGAACGATTGTCTGCATATGTGACATTTGGTGGCTCTGTTATTTTCGTCCTGCTGCTCTCGCGTGATGATCATTTTTGCTGGAGTTTTGAATTTGTTGTATAACATTTGAATTTTCGATTCTAACTCTTCCACGAACCTTTGAGCCACGTCGTCGTCTTCGCGCTGTTTCGTGTAGGTGAAGGGACCCATGTCGTGTTGCGAGTCGAAAGTGCATTTCATGTAAATGCAATAGCCCGAAGGTATGTGTTTTTGATATCTTTCAATGTAACTTTGAAGAGCGTTGGGCTGACAGGAACTCATTTTCATGGTAAAACATTCGAAATCGGTGTACACGACGAATGGTACTTTTAACCTTCTATTGTGATTTTCAAACTTCACGATGGTGTTGGGTTTGGGCATTTTGACGGCGACACCTTGATTTTCATTGCAATATTCCTGATGTTTCGCCAATGAGTTTTCGCAGTGAAATGTGTTCATGCAGTTGCAACATAAAGATATCTTTCCTTTATGTTTATTATTTTGTCTCGACAGTAATCGGCTCGGATGTTTAACCCAACAATAATGACGATTGTTACCATTCGAAATCAATAATAAAATAATCGTCTTTTCTCTTCTGCGATACGAAGTCTGTCTGAGAGGATAGATCTTTTGATTTTCGTTGTCGTATCCTAGGACGTTCACCGCTACGGTGGGATTTTGAACCTCGAAATGTTCGATGTGTTTTAACTCTGTTGGAAAAGTCACTCCGATCCAATCGAGATTTTTAGAAGTTTCCTCATAACGAGAAACTCTATCGGTGTGTATTTCGACAGGGTATAAAGCGGAGGTGACTGCCCATTTAAAACACTGATCATCTTTATTTCTCACGTTGACCACGGCGTGTTTCTTAGTCAAGAAATACGGTAATTCCAAGTAGGAAGATCCTTTCAACGGTTCGTTTTTAGTCATGTGAATTTCGAGTTTCAACACCTCACCAAACGTCCAATTACTACCTTCAATTTGATAATTCGCGAGAGACGTCAACATCTTGTCTTTCATCTTTTCGAAAACGTCCGATAGATCTGAACCTCGAAATACGGGTTCAACGTTAGATCTGAAATATGCATTTTTCACGATGCTCTTGCCGGACTTCACGTCGATTTTATTCATTATGCAATGGAGTATCATCTTAATTTTTAATCCCAAGTTCATGTATTCACGAAACAAATCCAATACTTCTTTCTTCACCCGTTCCATGAACAATTTTGGATCGACTTTCTTCAATGAGGGAATCACGTTGAAAGTTTTAAAAATGCCTTTGATCGCACTCTCCCGTTCTACAGGTTTTGATTGGAATAGTTCCACAACGAGTCGTGTTACATATTCTTCTCCTTTCTCTTCGTCGATTGCTCATTGAATTTCGCTCGATATATCTCGTTTGTCTTGAATCTGAAGTGCATCACTCGTTTTCGTTTTAGTTTTTGTTTTCTTTTCTTTGGAAACTTGATGTTCTTCAACGGCTTTTCGTTTAGTCATCTTCTTATTTTTCACAACCGGTGCATCTTTTGACGTCGTTGCTATCGACATTTTGTTTGCCTTTCTAGCGTTTCGCAAATATTCTTGTATGACTTCAATTTTTTTTGATTTAGTTCTATACTTTCTGAAATCTGAAATTTGTAATAGTTTACAAATCTCGTTTAACTGAGGTATGGTTTTCTCATTTAAATTTACCATTGTTTTATCTGTTTGCTTCATTTGTAAGAATATTTTTTTTTTTTTTTGGAATTTTGTATTAAATAATTTGTTAAAAAAGTTTTGCTTTTTTACTCTTTATATATAAGAGAAAAAAAAAAAAAAGTTAAATTTTAAATTCAATTTTTTTAATACAAAATTAAAATATACATTATTTGTAAGAATTCATAAAAAAACCCAATAATCGATCATGAAAACAACACCTAAAAGATGCGAATTAAAATTGAAACGAGACGAAAGGTATGAGAAATCCAGTTTTAATATCTATACATTACAACCACATGATCCCATCGAATTGAATGAGGTCGAGATGGTGGACTTAGAGCGCTACTACCACAAATATCGAATGTGTTTGAAAGTGGATGAAGCTGCACTTGATTTGTTTTACGAGTACCAAAGCGAACTGTTGATTAAAATCATCATTGCCGAAGACAGAGAATTCGACAGGGGTGATTTATTGTTGTCCTATGGAGGTTACATATATCCAATAATTTCACCCGAACTCGTGAAGAAATCGGGTGGTGAGAGCGCATTTGCCTATGAAAAAAAACTCAAAAGAGTAAAGATGAACATTCACACCATTTTCGCATGTGGAAAAATGACGAATGTCAACTTGCTAATAATGGACTTGGAAATATAAACAATAGAGAGATTGAAATTAAAAATTTAACTTTTTATATATATATAAAGAGAAAAAAAAACTTATACTAAAAAAAATTTTACATTAAAGAAAATTAAAAATTAAAAAAACAACTTTTTTATATATATATAAAGAGTAAAAAAAAAAAAAACTTTTTAAACAAATTATTATTTAAATACAAAATTTAAAATATACATTATTTGCAAGAATTCGTAAAAACAAAAAAAAAACAAATAATCAATCATGAAGACAACAACACCTAAAAGATGCGAATTGAAATTGAAATGAGTCGAAACGTATAAGAAATTCGGTCATAAAATCTATAGATTACAACAACACGATCCCATCAAATTGAACGATGTCGAGACGAAGGGCTTAGAGCACAAATACGAGAAATATAAGATGCCTCTGAAATTGGACGAAGCCGCGCTCAATTTGATTTATGAGTACCAAAGCGATCTGCAGAACATCATCATCGCCAAAGATAGAGAATTTGACAAGGATGATTTGTCATTGCCCTATGGAAATTACATATTTCCAAACATCTCATTCGAACTCGTGAAGAAATTGGGTGGTGAGAGCGAGTTGACTGATGTAAAAAAACTCAAAAGAGTAAAGATAAACATTCAACACGTTTTTGAAAAAGGAGAAGACACGAGCGTCAACAAGCTAATAACGGACTTGGAAATATAAACAATAGAGTGATTGATTTTTAGCGAACAAAATGAAAAAAAAAAAGTAATGAGATCATCTTTAGATCTCATTTACTTTTTTTTTTTTTTTTTTTGTTTTCCTTCTTCTTCACTATCATCATAATATATTATAATAACGTTTCCTTTTCTCTCAAATTTCAGCGTCGATTCTTCTTTTTCTTTTTTTCTTTTTCTTTGTGATGTGATACGTTTATGGCAACATTTTTCTTTATCCGAATCATAATTATGAACGAATGTTGTGCATCTCTTGGTAACACTCGCATCATTACCATTCTCTTCAGAAGGTAATGGTGACCGTGGAAAGCATCGTCTCATTCTCAACCATATATCCCGCACTTTCATTAGTTCTTTCCTTAGATATCCATCATTAGCGTCTAACCATTTTTTTATTTTTTCGCTCTCTGGCTCGCGATGTTCGTCATTATCATCAAATTGTTTCTCCACCTTTTCATCCAGGTGATAAATTTGTTTCTCCACCTTTTCATCCATTTTAAATATATTATTTTATACTTTCTATGATTTTATATATTTTATATAATTTTATATTTATAATAACATATTCAAAATCGGTATGTTCTTAAATGGCGAATTCTCACCGAAAAACAAACCCTTGCCGATTCGCTCGACGTTCCGTCCACTCTTCAGATAGAGACCGTTTCCTCTCAGAGAGTTGCCACCTCTAACGGGTTCTAGATACAATCCTTTACCGCTGTCGTCTACGTGAACGCGACACATGGCTCCTCCCCTCTTCAAAAACAGTCCGCTGCCACCCATTAATTTCTCAACGGCCGAACTAGCGAGTCCCGTGAGAGCTCCCACGCTGAGAGTCTTTCCGAGAAAGGGTAGCGCCTTTGCGGCGAAGGGTAATGCTTTTGTGGCTATTCCTGCCAATAGCGGTAGGAAACCACCTTTCATTCTCAAATTGTATCTCAATTTAGCGGGACTCATTCTCACCGTCAACCCTCTTCCATCTTGAATCGCTTTCTCCATCCTTTTGATTTGACTTCTGGTCCAGGCGATCGAATCCTGACCGCCTCTCGTCAGATTTTCGTGAGTGAATTTGAATCTCACCGCCTCGCCTCGAGTTGTTAACGCTCTCTTAAGTTTCTTCTTCTGTCCTGCAGATATGTTCACGTTTTTAACCACGTATTCTGTCATAATTCTGTTTGTTTTTTTAAATATATTTACTTCAATTGTTTCTTGTTTAATAATTATATTAAAATAATTTTGTAAAAATTAATATTACCATTTATTTTATTTTTGTTATCTATATATATAATATTTTTTTTTTGCTTTTATATTTCTCTTATGTGAAATCGTATTGTCACTCTCTCTCCGCGAAGATCTAACAGTTCACCATTTTGATCTGTCAATGTGGTTTTGAGACTATACAACGTGTCTAAAATCACTGGTAGATAAACTAAATTTCGAGGTCGCTCCACGATCTTATAACCTGGCGACACGTTTGGAAAGAAGGAATAGATCGTCGGTTGAGCGCTACTATTCACGTAGCTTCCAGCAATCACGTCCACGTTCACCAGAATGCTATTAACAGCGAGAATGTCGACCGTATTTTCAGATGCCGCGTGGCCTCGATACATCTTTCGATCGAATCCCAACATCTTCCCTATAGAATCGTCCATGTTGAAATCCACACGAAAATTATCTTCCAAATCCAACATCGTCTGTAAGGTATTAGGATTGGGAGCGAGTCTGATCTTGTTGCTTCCCTTTCCATCCGTCTTCATTCGCGTCTGAATGTAATGGTTCAAATCGTCTATGTCGTAACTCCCTTTGGGAATTCGAATCTCCAACCAATCCGTTCCGTCGGAATACTTGAACGAGTTATTCTTTTCGGTGACGTTGGGAAAGGAATAATAAGTCTCCAGATTCACCAAAGCCATCTCGTATCTTTTCGCTCTATTCAATTCGATGGAAGGTTCGAATTTGGTAGCGAATCGAGTTGAATCGCCACTCACCACGATTTGAATGGATTGTTTCGCAGTCGTATTCTCGGCTATCCGTTCTAACAATTCTCCATGTTCGAACATTATATTTAATTTTATTTTATTTTTTTATTTCAAAACTAATTATTTGAAGATTTATTATTTTTCTAATTTTTATTTTCACGCTCTATCTTATTATTATTACCATCGGAAACATAAAACTCGTCGAATCCGCACCGATATTTTCCGCGATTAAATTCCCTCGTCAAATCGATCACGACGAAATTGTAAAGTCCACCATCCCAAACCCTCTTGCAGAATCTCCTGAATTCCGCAGCGCTCATGTCGTTTGCGACGTGATCGCCGTAGATGTGATTGAGATTCTTGAGATCTTGGCGAAAGAGACATAGAAAATTAGCGTTCTCCCTTATCGTCTGTCTGGGCAATCGGAAATAATTCTGCGACAGGTAGAAACAGTCCACGTTGCTGTGTTGACCCCTAACGTAATACGATTCGCATCGGTTCTGTCTCTCCAAAAGCAGATCGTCGAAAATCATGAGATTCTTATCTTCCGATTTCAGTTCTCTAGGATCCGGAACGTCGCTAGCGTTCTCATAAAATCGACACTCGACGTTCGAAGATGCATTTCTCTTCATCAGCTCCGTCGCCGCGCCGTCCAAAATGGTCGAGAGCGGAGCTCCACACTTGTCGAATTCCTCCCTACTGTCAAAGATTCTGGCTATGACGTCCTTGGGCAATCTGCGATCCATGCACTCTCGAAGCAATCTGTATTCGGGTTGAAACAAGCTCTTGCCAAACACGAACAATCTGTCGTAATCCAACCAGTCGGGTCGGGACAACAGATTCATCAACAGATTGGTCTTTCCACAATTCGATTTTCCCACTATCAAACCTCTTATGCTCTTGGGAAAGAACTCGTTATTCGATCTCTTGGTCGCGGCGTCGTTCCAAGACATATCTTTAATGTTCATCTTTGTTTTATTTTTTTTTTTTTTGTCTGTTATTTTAGATTCTTTTCAAACACAAATTTTTTATGTTTTTCAAACTCTGTTTTTAATGTTATTATTTATTTATATCGCACCGTCGCGAGTTCTCTTCAATCCGGATCCACTCGTCATTTTGACTAAATCTTGTATGGGCACCACAGCATCCTTTAAATCTTTCCAATTTTTCGGCGTTCGCTCTAACGCAGCTCGCTTCGCCGGCGGACTGATCAACTTGTCGATCAACGCGTGGGCTGCCCTCTTGCCAGCCACAGAAGCTATCCTACCACTAGCTTCGGAAGCGGCTTTCTTACCAGCATCCAAAGCCGTCTTCTTACCGACCTCAAACGCGGTCGATGCGAGTTTTCTACCTGCATTGCTCGTGAACGCTCGCATTATAGAATCGACGATGCCAGAACCGCCTTCAACGTAAGTTCTGACGTATCCCCTGTTCTTTATCACCAACATATTTTATTTTTATGATATATTTATTGTTTTTTTTTTTTCACTGGTAAATCGTTTTTGCCGTTTAAATACTTTTATTATTCTAGTGTAAGAATTTACTGCTTTATTTTTATTTGTTCGTTTGTTTGTTTGTTTGTTTGTTTCTCTCTCTCTACTTATTATTATATACACATCAATCCTTCAATTCGTTCATCAGCCTTTTATACTGGTTTTTATTCAAAACCTTCTGTCTCAACAATTCGTCAGATACGGCAACTATCTGATTATCTAATCCCGTGTTACCAGCCCGTCTGCTCTCCATCAACAAACTCAATCTCTGAGACAGAGCGTCGGGATCGCTCGGAAGAAAAATAGCGGTTTTCACCCCTTTGCCGGTCACCGATTCGACGAACTTCTTGTTCATCTCCCATATGGGCTTCACTATTTTCGTCCACTTGTAACCTCTGTTGGCTTTGGGTCTCGTCTCTCTGGCGTCGTTATTTCTATTCATGGCGTGGGTCTGAACTAGAATGTCGCCGTAATTGTCGAAATCCTGTTCCGTGAAATCTCCAGGCTTGTTGTAAAGGAGCAATCTCCGCAGACCATCGGTTACTTTATATTTATTCGAACCCACGATCAATTCATCATCGTCCATTTCCACCAACGTATCGCCTACAAAAGTTCTACCCTCAGAATCCTTATAAATTCCATACAACTGATCTCTCTTACCGCCATCATCATCGGACGATGCGACGCTACTAGTGGTGATAGTCGAAGCCGTATCATCAGACTCGCTCATATCTGCTTGAATTCCCGTGGGAACGTAATCCGGTGTAGATTGAACGGAATACCGATTTCCAAAACTAGGAGGCAACGAACCCATTCTCAAAGAACTCTCCTTTATGGGTCTCAATTCTTCGACTATCTCCTTCCTGCTTCGCTCTTGACCCTCCGTCACGGGTTTAAATATTTTTGTGGCTTTGCGTCTGAGTTCCATCTCACCGAGACGTCTGCTTCTCTCAGCAGCCTGAATGTTCTTCTTAGAACGTTCATACTCGGCTAAAATTCGATCTCGGCGTCTAGGATCCATCTGGAAAAACATCTTTCGTTTTAATTGTTTTTATTTATTTTTCAAAATTAAATGTTTAATTATATTTTTATGTTTTTGTGTTTTAAGTAATAAAAAAACTCTTTCCGTCTTAATATAATATATAATAATCTGAAAATATTCACATCTCAAACTGACTGTGTTAATTGAAGTTTAAAAAAATACATTTAAACAGTTCATGACAAACCGGTTTCTGATTTAACGCATTTTGACAGTAGTGTTTATATTTTGTCAAAAGATCTTCATTCATTCACACATCAATTCACCGAGTGTCGAATTAAGAGAGAATCCTTTTTGATGACTGTTAAACAGTTTCAACACACAATGGAAAACTGATTTTAACAAATCTCTCTCCGATTGCTATCATGAATATATTAAAAATTTTACCACTCAAGACCTAATTGAGCGGAAAATGTGTTTTAAACATTCCGATAAGTGTTTTTGGCTTTTTTCAACGAACGCTTAACAGTCAATCTCTCAATCAAGGCAAAACACAAATATCTATTACAGATCAACTCCCTTCGAAAAAAAAAAAAACCCTCAAAACTCAATTTTTATCCGTTCCATCAACAGAAAACATCAATGTCTATAATACAGACTATATTCATAATCGACTCTTTTTGAACAAAAAACCTCATTCACTCATTACGATAACATGTGTTAGTTTTTTACTTCAGGAAGACGTGACTGGGTTCGCAAATTTCCAACACACACCGACGACAACAACACTCTTCGTTCAGATCGAGTTTTATTACGAGAATCGAGCGATCCGATCGCTCGATCAGCTGAGCGTTTTTTTTTTTTTTTTGAGAATTTCTCATAGTGGAGGAATTCTCAAAAAACCCTCAAAACTCAATTTTTATCCGTCCCATCAACAGAAAACATCAATGTCTATAATACAGACTATATTCACAATCGACTCTTTTTGAACAAAAAAACCTCATTCACTCATTACGATAACATGTGTTAGTTTTTTACTTCAGGAAGACGTGACTGGATTCGCGAATTTCCAACACACACCGACGACAACAACACTCTTCGTTCAGATCGAGTTTTATTACGAGAATCGAGCGATCCGATCGCTCGATCAGCTGAGTGGTTTTTTTTTTTGAGAATTTCTCATAGTGGAGGAATTCTCCTAATAATGTCATAAATGGGAGAAAAAAAAAAAAACCACCGCCTCAAAACAATTGCAGGTTCTAGACCATCTGTACCAACGCAATTGCGGGTTCTGGACCTCTGGTCTAGAGTCTCCAAAACTGTTTTTTGATGATGACCCAGAATCTTTTGCTTTTGATCGCGTTCGCCGACGATGGCTCGATGGTCTGATCTGCGATTGGAACGTCGACGAAAAATTACGTACAAGATAAAAGTGAACTGTACAATTTCACCCTTTTTTTAAAAACGCGCGTTCACCACGAGTATTTGAACGTTAAAAGCGCGATCTAAGAGTCGCGACTGTACATGGGGGGGGGGGGGGGGGGGGGGGGGATTCAAGACCATGTACAGTTTTTGTGAACAAGCGTGTGATTTAACACTGAATTCCACGTTGGTGAACGCATCGTGTGCGTATGTTTGTACACGTACATGTACAAGTGGTCGTAAACTCTCAATTATTACCTACTCACGTGTTTCCGTCGTCCATTTTGTATACTGGGACCGCCATCTTGACTTCTATGGTAGCACGTTGTGGCTATGTTACCCAAATAGCCTACAATAGGGCAGGACTTTGTTCGGAGGGTATGTTCGATTGAATAGGAGTAGTTTGCTGGGTCGTTTACTTTGTAGAATTACACAAATATCCCAACAATACTCCTTTGAAATCGTCGATTTCTATCTGTTTTGCCTATAACTGTAATTAACTGACCTTATTGTGACTATCCTAGAAGTCCCTCTAGGCATAGTTTTCTCTGGACCTGTCCCGGCTTCTGCCTTGGCCCAAGTCTCAGAATCACAAGTGCTTCGTTTTTCGTATTCTGTACATATCCACACAGAGTTATCTCCCATGTGTATAACCATGTCCTATGGATTCCTAAAGCCAGGGGTCGATCGAGCAGGGACTGCAAATATTGTTCGAATGGCTCGAATCTAATCGAGCAAATAAGCCATCGAGTAATTACTCGATCGAGTGACTCCTCTTACGACTTTTATCCTCGTCTGGGTGTTGGAGGATACCTATGGCGCGGCAATGTAGTCATTATTTATTTATTAAGGTTTAACGACACTGTAACAGCCAAGGTCATATCGTGTCGGTGACAGTTTTACGGGTGGAGGAACCCGGAGTACCTGGAGAGAACCACCGAGTAACGACGAGAAGCTGCCAGTTCCCCAACAGCGTAAGCAGGGTTAGACTGGTTGAAGACATGCGCACCATCGACGTTCAGTACACCTTAGTACACGGCCCCCATGTTGACAATCGGGGTTAAGCGCCTTGCCGTCACCCGTCCAAGGACTAACCGAGCTAGACGTTGCTTAACTTCGGTGATCTGACGAGAACCAGATACCGCTGCGCCACAGCGTCCCCGATGTAGTACTGGAGGATACCCTTTGAGGATACCTTTTAGAGGATACTTATCGGGGGATATCTATCTGAAGACAGTTATGGTTCCTAGCGTCTGATCAGTTCCTTGCATATAGATCTCCCCATGGCCTTCATAGCTCCAATGCCACTACTGCTGACTTGTCCAGTATCGCCATCGTCTGTCCTATGATTAGCTTCTACTGTAGTCACCCAATCATATTGCCCTCTTCTAGCCTTGTACCATTACTACTGACTTGTAGCTCTACTTCAGGCTTGCTACCTCTCTCAGATTGCTCGAACGACTAGAATCCCATCGAGCAAATAAGCCATCGAGTAATTGCTCGAACGAGTGACTCCTCTTGCGACTCTTATTCGGTATTGGAGGATACTCATGACACGGTGATGTACTATTTGAGATTACCTTTTTATGACATCTTTTGAAGATACCTATTGGAGAATATCTATCTAAGATAGTTATGATTCCTAGTACCCGTTTGTCTCTGGTGGCATCTCGGCCGCTACTACTGACATGTCCATAGTCACTACCATCTTATCTATACACCTGGAACTTCATTAAACACCCCCTGTCTTTTCGCAGTGGTGTTCATAGAAACTGTCATTACTTCCATGCTATCTTTCAGATGGCCAAAGGTGATTGTTTGCGGAAAGAATGGTCTACTGACAAATAAAAGACAACACAATGATGAAAATATGCAGTATTTTAATGGCGCTAATAACACATATCTGTCAATAATGTTTTTGTAGGGTGCTGGGACGGTCCACGATGAAACAATGCCGATAATTACTGACAAACAATGTAACAAACAATGTAACTTGTGATCTCTGAACACAACAGCAGCGTCTGACGTCAGTAGCGAGTGTATCCACCACGTGCACGGATGACAGACTGAACCCTCCTCCTAATACAACCAGTAGGCCTTCTCATACGGTCCAGATGCAAGTGCTGCCACTCCTCATGCAATGCAGTTTTCAAATCGGCCAAATTTTGTACAGGCGGATCCCTTGCTTGAATACGACGTCTAAGAAAGTCCCAGACGTGTTCTAAGGGATTCCGACCCTCTACGTTGGTCTATTTTCCCGGTAATTCGAACAAGGGATTAAATAACCCCATGTCACCCTCCCATACGGGGTCTAGATTGTGACAATGTCGACTGTTTTTGTCTGTTGCATTCTTCAGGATAAGCATCAATATGGATAGTTTGCAACTAATGCACATTAAATCAATAATTGCAGCTGACAGTCTGAGAAGGCTCATTTAAATTTCTAATTTCAAACTTCAAATTTCAAATTTTGAAATTTAAATGAGCCTTCTCAGCCTGTCAGCTGCAATTATTGATTTAATGTGCATTAGTTGAGGCTCGAAAGAACTGCATTAAACTGAACATTTTTGCAGTGTTAATCTTCGTTCACTGGGGGTCGCAGTAAAATTACCAGTCGCGCACACATGGGCGGTAAACGTGCCTCTCAAAGCCACGTTTACCGCCCAAGTGCGTGCGACTGGTCATTTTACTGCGACCTGAGTCAATTTAGTGCAGCCTTCACTTTCCGGCATGAACTGGCGATTGCCGCAAGTACGCTCAATTGCTCAATAAGCTTAACATGTCGTTTAACTTGCATATCCCGTAAAGGGCGTCCAGAGAGATTAAGAATACACATTGTAGTTGTTTCTCAACTTTATTGAATGGTATCATTGTCATCATTTTACAATAACAATTGAACAATTGCAGATGTTAATAAAATGCAGTTAATGAATCATCACATAATGCTTGTCAACAATCGGCTGAACCGATGTTCCAGGGGCCGTTTCCGTTGTCATCCGATTGCCCACAATCTGCCGACTGCGGTGGCCGATTCCGATAATCGGTTGAACACCACAAATATGCTAGAGAACATTATTTGAAAACAGTTGAATCACTAACGGAAAATGTAGAGCCGAATCAGTTTTGGCATATTGTAAAGACATTTTTGAACAACTTTAGTAGAGCTTCGACGTTTCCGCCTCTTCGACAAACATCTTCCTCGGGAACTATTGTTGTTGATGACGACGATGAAAAAGCCGAACTATTGAATGATATCTTTACCCAAAACAGTAAGTTAAACGCCCAGAACCAAACATTTCCACACCATATCCGTAGATGTTCTAAGTCTATAAGTGATATTACTTTGACAGAACAGGACATCATCACCATTTTGAAATCCTTACCAGTAAAAAAGGCAAGTGGCCATGACGAAATAGGACATAAAGTATTGAAAGAGACAAAAAGCACGGTATGTAGACCGCTATATCTCTTATACAAAAAGTCACTACATCTGAGTACCTTCCCCGAAGAATGGAAACTCGCTGATAATAATCCTCTCTTCAAAACTGGTGATAAATTCGACGGGAAAAATTATAGGCCAATATCCCTGTTATCCTGCATTGGGAAAATTATGGAAGGAGTGGTATTCAATTACATAGTTACTTTCAAGAGAACATTTTTTTTATAAATTCCAGTCGGGTTTCTTTCCTCAAAACAGAATCGTCTTCCAACTGATCGAGATTTATCATTACTTGTGTCAAGCCATTGATAATAATATGCAAACCTTCGGTATATTTTGTGATGGTTCCAAGGTATTTGATAAGGTGTGGAACAATGGGATAAATTTTAAATTAAAACCAAATCGGGATCGCTTCTTCGATGATTCAAAAGCTATCTTACGAATAGAAAACAGCGGGTAAAAATTAATTACTCTGCTTACAAAGATGTCACAGTCGGTGTTCCTCAAAGGTCTGTCCTGGGTGCTCTGTTATTTCTCATATATATTAACGACATAGCTGAAAATATTGTATCAATTATTCGTCTCTTCGCACATGAGACCTGCTTAACCGAAACATTTGGTAATTCAGAGGATATTTCTCCGAAATTGAACGACGATCTCAGGAAACTGATTGAGTGGGCTAAACAGTGGTTTGTAACTTTTAATGCTCAAACAACAAATGCAATGTTCTTCTCATTGAGTAAGAGCATCCATTATCCGAATATAACTTTCGATAATGAATCGTTCGAGTTCGTAAATACTCATAAACACCTGGAATTGATTGTTCAATCAAATCTATCTTGGGAATCCCATATTGACCACATTTCAAAGAAAGCGTGCTCTAGCCTATCTCAGTTAAGAAAATTAAAGTTCATTCTGAAAAGAACCACTCTGGTGGAAAAAATGTACCACGCATTCATTTTACCAATACTTGAGTAAACTAGTCCAGTATGGGGCGGGGCATCTGAAAATTTACTGAAACGCCTCGACGACACTATGATGCCGCCCGCATTGTTATATGACTTATTTGGTCAGTGTCTCTTCAACATCTTCGTTTGGAGATCGGGTGGCAAATACTACAGGAAAGGAGAAATCGGCATAAATTATGTACGTTTCATAAAATTGTAAATGGCCATGCCCCAGATTTTCTGATAGAGTTGTTGCCTCCCAGAGTTCAAGATAATTTGCATTATAGCCCAAGAAACCCCACAAAGTTTGTGCCATATCGAAAGCGAACTGAACTGTTTAAACGTTCTTTTTTCCCTTCCTGTGTTGAAATGTGGAACGGTCTTCAGGAAGCGACACAGAATGTTTCACTATCGGAAATAAAAAAACTCATATCTACCCAATCCTGCAGACCACCGGATTATTTCAAAATAGGAAAACGGAAACTAAATGTCTTACATTCTCGTTTAAGATGTGGATGTAGTGACTTAAGCGGTGATAAGTTTCTGAATTATATTGCAGAATTTCCCAAATGTTTGTGTGGGAATCCTGTTGAAAATGCCGAGCACTATTTTTCAGAATGCCCACTGCACTTAACTGCAAGAATCGACTTAAATATTACATTATCAACGTATAGCATCCCCCCGAGTTGTGTAGATATCCTGTTACATGAAGACCCAAACTTAAAGTATGAAAACAATATTTCAATTTCCAATGCAGTGCAGAAATTTAGCGGAAAAACAAATAAGTGATATTCGGCAAGTGGTACACCATCGCTGCCGTGACTTCCTCGAGAAACCAAGAAAGTTGGGAAATCTTGAGAGTAATATTGTTTTACCAGCATTCATTTTGAAATTGAAACCAGCCTCATCTGTGATGAAGGTGCGACATAGTTATAACATGGGAAGTTACCCTTAATGACAATAAATAAACAAAGAATAAATATTATGATTAAAAGATTGATTAGTATTATGGCATCTCTTATTCTCTTATGTGTTCATATGGTCCCACACTGCAGTTTTCAAGTTACTAAAGGGACATCACCAACACCACTCTTCATTATTTTATTTCTCTTTTCATTTTGTACATATTTACCCCCGTTACCAATTACAATAGTAGTTGTCTATATACTGAATGGGAGAGGAGAGTTACCTAAATGGAAAGCACTTGTTCTCCAATCCCAGTTTGACATATTAAGAGGCAAATACAAACATGTTTAAACTAAACATGATGTAACTAGGTCAAGTGACATGACGTCACTTCCGGGGTCCACTGCGGGATCCACCTGAATTGACCCGTTTACCACATCACATACTACTGTTAGTATAAAGACCTAGCACACACCATTTCAGAACAAGCAAAGAGTGAATTTTGAAAATCAAAAGGAAGATATAAAATTAAGTGTTTTATCTTCCAACTTCATTTCATATTTCACAAAGGAGGTTTTTTAATCTCTGCTGAGATTTCAGAGATGTGCGTTAGGTAAGCGAATGTTTATCGTACTGATGTGATTCAGTTTTATAAGCTCTTTATCTGGCAGTAATCAGGGGAGATAAATTCAAGATCAATTTTGAAACAAGTACAACGCCAAGGATGTCTATGCTCCCCCCCCCCCCCCCCCCCCCCGTTTGCCAAGCATGAGTTTCTAGTCATTTATCTTTGTTGATATTGAATTACTAAATATCGTATCTTATCTCCATTATACCATACGACCAATACAACAGGCCATCAACTGCTTTATGATAAACTATATTTAGTGGTTAACAAAGTTCAAAAAGGGGGCATAACTCAAAGAGAAATTATCGCACCACACTCAAAGTCACACCTCTCTGGTATGTTGTCTACAGTAAGCTATATTCTAAGTTTGATTGAAATCGGACAACTATAACTGAAGTTACCATCCGGAAACCAATATCAACATGTCTTCTAAGTCGAAAAAGTGTCATAACTCTGCCAAAAAAATATCGGACCACGCCCACCATCAATCCCAACATGTATTGTGTGGTTATAAACCTATGCATAAGATTTTGTTTCATTTCGTTCTGTCAAACTAATGTTATCGTCCGGAAACCAATATCAACATGTCTTCTAAGTTGGAAAAGGGCCATAACTCTGCCAAAAAGTATGGGACCAAGCCCACTATCAGTCCCAACCTGTATTGTGTGGTTATAAACCTATGTATAAAATATTTTGTTTCATTTTGTTTAGACAAACTAATGTTATAGTCCGGAAACCAATATCAACAAGTCTTCTAAGTCGGAAAAGAGCCATAACTCTGCCAAAAAATACCGAGCAAAGTCCACAAACAATACCAACCTGTATTATGTGGTCATAAACCTATGTATAATTTCTTTTCCATTTCGTTCAGTCAAACTAAAGTTAACGTCCGGAAACCAAATTCGGGACGGACATTCGGAAGTACGGAGGGACGGACGGACGGACAAGGGCAAACCTTAATGCCCCTCGCCAGAATGGCGGGGGCATAAAAAGAAGATACCTAGTTTCGATTGGTGTCTTTGTGTTCACCCCCACCGCACCCTCAATCATCTCTATAGAACGGTATGGGAGTGCGGTGGCTCAGTGGTGGACTGTTGGACTTCTATACTAGAGGTCCCGAGTTCGATCCCCGTCCGGGACGACCCGCGTTGTGTCCTTGGGCAAGGCACTTCATCTCGGTTGCCTACAAGGGGGCATGATGACGCAGTGTACTAAGGCACACTGTACGTCGATGGTGCACATGTCTTCAAGTTCAACCGCTGTAACCCTGCTTGAGCGGAGCTTGAACAGAGATAGAATGTTGAGGAGCTGGCAGTTGTTCGTCGATGCTCGGTGGTTCTCTCCGGGTACTCCGGCTTCCTCCACCCGTAAAACTGTCACGGTCACGATTAGCCATTGTGCATTCGTATGTGACCTTAAACACCAGTAGATAAATTAATAGAACTGTATTGCTGGAATGCCCACTGGTCACACACAGAAACGAGGGGTCTCAACCACCGCCACCTTATGGAATATGTCTCGAAGGTTTTCAGTTTCTGACGCCTCGAAATCTTCGATCGCTTTTTAAAGACCATACAGTGACGTCGGTGAAAAATGAAAATGTTGATGTGGAATATTTTCTCGGCAATACAAATTGAATATTTATAACATAGTTTTATGATTATTGACAAAAACAAGTGGCCGAGATTGGACAGTTGATACACTGCAACCAGTTGTCGAGCTTCGTAAACATCACGAAGTTTGATAAAGTGAAAGTTTTTACTCTGTGACAACAGCCACTGCATAACAGCTTCTACGTCATCAAACGTCATTGTGTGGGAGAAGTTACCGCATTGGTTAACTTGACGGCATCTTATGGATGAATACTGCGTGGAGGCGTTTTTCGCTGATGTTCCAGCAATTCAATTGTGTAGAGATCAGTTCCCACCTCTCACCTCGGTATCGGTATTCGTTTTCTGACTTGACTGAGATTTGCTGATAGTACCAAAGAGGAATTCACATCAAGAAAAACAGAATAGGTTGTTGTAGTATCATTCTACCACAACGCTATTACCGACACTGCCAATGAGTTCATATCTGTAGTAATTTGTGACTTGTTCTAAACGCACCTTAATGTTTAAAGACCTATTTCAGGTTTTTGCGATCACAGGGCCATGGCATCTCTGGGAGGTCCTGCTTACATTAGACAAAACACCTAGGCAGTGATTTCTAGACTATTTCTTAACAGGCAGCCAAGACCTGACTAGAAATCAATGCTAAGCAATTGGACATGTACAGGTTTTAGACTAGTGGGAATTCAGGACAGTTGCCCAGTCCATTGAGGGTTCACAAAACTGAAAAGAAAATCAGTCACTTCTTTTATGAAACAGAACCTTTCAACTGTTATCAAGCCTCAACAGGGACTTATAAATAACTAATGCAGGCAAATTTGAAAATTCAGATGGTTATTGGTATTCAACGATTGGCTCGGTTCGGTTTTCGGTGTCCCCATGATATCGGCATCGGTTCGGTTTTTCGGTGTATTGCTCATCTCTACTTTGGACAAAGGCCGTTCTGGACAAAATCCCTTTTGGAAAAAGTATTTTTGATACAAACTCACATCCATCATATACCAATACAATATGGAAATTGTAGTGGGATGAAAAAAAAATGCATAAATATTAATCCAAACCATAAAGATTGGGGCGGTGTTGCTCCTGCACGGGGAGACACGAAGATCTGGGGTACGCTCAAGGCAGATGATGTTGCCCGAGGGAAACATCAGAAATTGAGAACGTGGAACATTCTTGATGCCTCACACGTGACTGGGCAACAACTATTCTATTATACCTGCCGAGTCGCCATATGATTGATGAAATGGAGTCAATGGCTAGAGAATTTCGCACACAGTGACACAGTGTACTGCAAATAACTTATTGATTTTTATATAGTTCATGTAATTGTAACAACAGACAAATTGTTAAAACATAAACGATAAAGTTAGATTGACGTCAGTGATTATATATATTGATAACATTTTACTTGTTAAGCGTGAAGCCATTTTGATAGATGAATTAACACAGGGGAGATCACTCTGCCATCCGTATATAGAGCCTGACACAAAGTGGATGGTAGCGCAGCCAGACACTGATAGGTATCAGCAGTGGTCCATATACATGTGCGGGGTGGTAGGATACAATACACAAAGCTATGTTTGGGCATTTTTCGACCCGACGGGGAAATTTGTTAAATATGGAGCCCAAATTGTACATTTTTCTCGACGTTGAAGGTAGTAGGCTTTAAAAGCCGTCACATCTTTAAGAGTCAGGAGTCCCTACGTCCCCTTCCTGTTAATTCCCAATAAGATTGCAATGGCGGGTTGGTAATCTCTCTCTTTCTCTCTCTCTCTCTCTCTCTCTCTCTCTCAACTATTCAAATAAAGTAAAAATTCTCTAGTGCTAAGGAACATGAATAGTAAAACGATCGTTTGTAAAGTTTACTTTCATTTTATTCTCCGTAAAGATAACATGGACCATGGTTTGACATTGTTTCTTGGAAAACCCTCAGAAAGAACTTTCCAAGAACCACTGCCGAGAGCCGGTATTGTCAAAGTGAGACTTACATTATGGAGGAAGCTCGTTTTATTGTGTTCTACAACATACTTCGTAAACATCCCAGGAGATTCGGTAAATATCGTTACAATATTATGAAGTTATGCTCACACTCTAAAATCAGTTGGGTTAAAAATTAACCCAAATCAACTCGGTTGAATGAATATGAAACCAATTGGGTTCATATTCACTCAAACCAGTTGATTTGGGCTGATTTTTAACCCAGCTAGTTTTAGCGTGCGATACGTATTGGCAATGGTGATCTGGGTAGCTCAATAATTAAAATCGAATTCAGGGTCGAGGAAACTCAGGTTTTATCGTTATCAACTCGTTATTGCAATCGTGTTGCGTGGAAATAGGCAGGTTGGGGGTGCATAGACGCTTTACCCTTAAGATGTGACCGAAGATTCCTCGTTTAATTTATCTCGGCTACTGCGTTTAAAGTCGAGAATAATGCACATGTTTAGCTCAACATTTAACAAATTTCAAAGTCGGAACAACGGGGAAATTTATTGAATATGGAGCCAAAGATTTGCTTTTGTCCTCATGTACAAGAAAGCGAGTCTCAAACATAGCTTTACGTCTTGTATTCCCACGGTCGGGGAGGGGTGGGGGCCTGGTGTAGTAAACCCGGAACTTCGGGGGACCCGGAACTGGCCCAGAGGTCCAGGATTCTTGGGTTAACCCCCGCCATTCCAAACATGGCCTGAAATACTGTATTTTCATTTTTCGGTTTGGTACGTCCTTTCAAAGGACGTACCAAACCAAAAAATTAAAATACGGGCTTCCGGCCCTGTTTTGACTAGGGTTCCCCCCAAAGTTTCTGACTCCTGTGTCAAAAAAGAAGGGGGCTGCATCGTGAATGGAGCTCTGCACTTGATCAATGGTTGTAATTTTGGACTGCATGATTCCTGAATTAATAACTTGATTAAATCAAGTTGACGTAATAAAGTTATCACTTCAAGAAAGCTATAACTCCAGGTCACTGGATACTATTAACTTGCAAATTTGAAACATGCTGCTAATAAACGCCATTTTAACGGCCAAAAAATAACGTAGTTTTTTATCACAAAAGCTGCAAGAAGTCTCCATTTAATAACTGATTTCACAATTTTCATGAGGGAGACCCCCCCCCCCCCTCCCCACACACACACACACCCTATCATCGCTCGTGTCTTCGGCATCTACATCATCATCCGGACACATTTAAAAAGGGGGCCGTCAAATAATTAACCCTGGGGCCAGAATTTCCTCTCCCCGGCCTCGTGTATTCCTCCCATGCTACCAGGGCATATGGACCAAAATATTTCACTCCAGATTCATCAAATTTCCACATCGTGCCAAAACAGTGTTTCGACACGACAGAGAAATTTGTTAAGTATAGAGCCCAAAATGTGCATTTTTTTCGTGATGTAGTGGTGCGTGAGTCTCAATCATAGGTTTGTGTCTTATGTTCCCATTATGCTACTGTGGCACATACGGTCACGATTAGCCATTCTGCATAAGTATGTGACCTTAAACACCAATAAATAAATAAATAATACTGGGGCACATTGTCAACAACTAATATATACAAAAAATAAATATCAGAGTGTGGGTGCACTTGTATGACTGTGTATCTCCTCATCTCCAGTTCACAATGTTTCCTACATTCCTGGTCGTATTAGTTCGACTCCTACCCAAAAGTGAAACGATTTTGATTAATGTGTTTGTGAGCGTACGTGCGTGGTCTTGTCACAAACGAGGTATGATTTGGAAACAAGAAGAAAAGGAAAAGAATGATAAAACGTTACCAGCAATATCTCCCGTTTGTGTCTGTACCATTATCCCACATTCGGGAAATAGTTCTATGATGAGCTCTATAAACTGGCGACAAATCCCCCACGATGGTACCTCGGTAACGTAGAAATCCATAACTTTCTCAACATCACACAACTTGATTGGAAGAACCACCTTATCCCACTCTTCGGAACCAGTTTCCTTTTGGAAGTCCATCGTTCAATAGCCTTTAAAATGGAAAAAGCATGGAGAACAGTTGTATGAATATTAAGACAGAACATAACAAGGGTGGAGTACGCGGCACTGGAATCACTGTCTGAATAACGCTGGTATTTCCAAAGGAAAATATCACCTTCCGCGGTCTGTTTACAGTCTTACTTGACAGTGTTTTGTGTCGAAGCATTTCAACGACCGGTGAATGAGATGCGTTCGTACATGACGTTCTCACAGGTAGTGCGGATTTCACGCGTTGTATACCTAGCACATTTCTCAGTTGCTGCATTGTATTGGCCAACGACAATTCACATAACAATCGTTGTCAAATATGTGCGACACCAGCCATTGGTTACAGTTCACAGTTTATATTTATTTATTTATTTTTTATTTAATTGTGTTCAGTTCCAATTTCGGCTTCTATGACTCCGTGGACTGGTCACCTTCCACGGGCGGACAATATTTCCACGGACGCAATGATATTAGATTCCAAACACTAATTATAGGAATAATCAACAAAATTTTAAATAATGAAGCACCGGGTACAACCCGGTGCTTCATTAATTAAAATTTTGCTGATGATGATTTTTAATACCTGGAAAATGCATGCGTGAACATTACTGCCCACGTGTGGATTGCGACCAGTTCAAGGCGTCTGTACTGTAGATCACTAGGTACTGGTCATCGGGTCCTACTTTACCAATAAAACAGAATTTGTTCACCGCAGTAAGCAAGTACCGCGACAGCTCCCGAGTTTCCAAGGACGGGGTTCACAGCATATTATGGTGTACCTTGAGTAGTGAAGGCTGCCACTCCGGGTACAAGCATTTAACACTGAATTTCCCATACCCCAATGGTGCCACTTGAGGTACAAAATTAACATAAATTCTCCATAGGGTTGTGTACCTCCAGTGGCATTTTTGTATCCAGAGTGGCATTTTTGAAGCCAGGAAAAAGAGTTTAAAATCTGTTTCCTGGCTTCAAAAATGCCACTCTGGGTACAAAAATGTCACTTGAGGTACACAACCCTAGAATCCTATGTTAATTTTGTGCTTCAAGTGGCACCATTGGGGTATGGGGAATTCAGTGTTAAATGCTTGTACCCGGAATGGCAGCCACTGGGGGGGGGGGGGGAATCCCCGTCCATTCACCAAGTCCCTATACTGGCATCATTGGGTATGGGGGAAATTCAGTGTTAATTGATTGTACATATAGTGCCGGTCATGGGGTAGGTTGTTCCATACGCTTTATACTGACAAAATATTCTGCTTATTTTAAAAAAATGTTACCTATTATGCATCGCCTGACTGGTAAAGTTTTCTATTTATTACTGGAACAGTTTTATCACCACCACACGACATAAAATAACATTGTCAGATCTACCAGGAATCCGTGTTGTTTTACATTTTTAGGGAAGGAAGTGATCGTTCCAATATCATTTCTCCGCATACAACTTCTAATTTTTTCAAATGTGTACTTGTGCATAATGTGAAACACGTGTTCCACACATTGAACTTTTCAATAACTCACTGGATGCAACTTTGGGGAAAAAATCCCGTACTCGTTCAGGGAATAACGCGTAATTGTAAACTGTTTTAGTGATTTCAACAATCACGAATAGATTATTACAGTGAGATAAACGCCCGGAGAAAAAATTCGTTGATTTGAACAGATGTGGCGAAACGTTAGAAAATATTTCATTCACTGTATGAACAAGCGATCTAAAAATATCGCTTTCCTCTACCCAAACTGAAAAACGCAAATTCTCTTAACTTTTATGCCTGTATTGAATTCGTAACAGATGTTTTTAAAGAAAATTATATTTTCTTTAAAAACGTCTGTTACGAATTCAGAAAAAAAGCGCAATTCTGAGATATCGTTCTGAAAACGAACAAATCTTAACCACATTGAAACAATTACCAACAAACAACTTGTCTTTCTCAGTGAACATGTGCCAATTAAGACAACATTTTATCCTGATTTGAAACCTACGTGCGCACGCATACTGCAGAGAGCATAATTTACATTGAATTATTAGAGTGTTTTTACTGGTGGCAAAAGCCCGGTTGTCACTATGAAATAATTTACCAATTATTTTTCAAAAGGACTGGATAAAAATGTCAGCCTTTTCCTCCAAATTATTTTGGAGGTAAAGAGTGACATTCTTGATCATCTAAGCGTGGAAAGGCAGTGAAAAATACTCACTACGTATCCAATGAGTATTTCACCCGCCTAAATCTAACCAAAGGGGGAAAAAGGCGCGTGAAATACTCATTGCATTATTTTCTGGCGCCTTTGCACTCCCATAAATGACTGTAAATACACTTTGACGGGGTCATAACCACAATTTTTTTATCGTTATCCATAAAACTTGAAACATCTATCGAAATAGAACTTCCACCACAAGAATGCGGGTGTAAGGGGGCAGAACTATGATCCCGCTGTTATCCCAAGAAAATAATCTGCGCCAATTAGCAAGACAGTCCGAGGGTAGAGATGTCTTTGAGTTATTTCTCAGAAGATTGATGGTTGATAGTTGCTGTTATGCCATTTCCAGATCCGGTGAATTACAAAACGGCCCTTTTTAGAGCCACCATGGTCTCAAAAAGTCTTTCTTTATACATAATATGTCGCCACATATTCATTCATTCATTTTTTAAAAAGTGGCTAGTCTCATATTTTTAGTTATTTTCTTTGTGTTTAATCTAAAGTCAAGGACAAATAATTGGATTTTTTCCAATTATTTGTACGTCGTGTTTGGTGGTTCACGGCCAGTGGTTGTATAAACCACTGACGTCCCCCAGATTAAACACAAAGAAAGCAGGGGGGGGGGGGGTAGGAAAAAATCTGCAGACACCGATGCCGATTTTTTTGTTTTTGACCGGTCAGAGGACCCACCCACCCACCCACCCCATGTAATTTTTTTCCAGTTTTACAATTTTTTTCTGGGGTTATGTGAACCACCCACCCCCACTAAATACATGCTTCTGCATCATCCTTCCCACCATACTGCACCATAACCAATTTTATCATACAGTAGTGAGTGATTAACCTTGTATAGTAGGAAACGTCTTGAAAGAACATCCGTTTTATCAGACCAAAGTGGTCTCTTAAGGCAGATGGTCTCCCATAACAAATCAAATATAGAGTAAAGCTGGTATGTCCAGGTATGTCAATATAAAACATGGTCTCCAAAAACATTGGTCTCTTAAGGCATGTTCTTTTGTAATTCATTAACACTCTTGAATGTCATATCATTAACTTTTTACCTATAGTTATCTCTCCATGTGTTCAGACATGTTGTAGAAACCAACAATATATATGGTATTCGACAGAGTTCAGAGAGCTTTGTAAAATATCATACAAATTGTTAATTTTTTTTTGACAAAGGTTTGGGTGGGGCATGGCTGGGTTGGGGGAGGGGATTTATTACTTATTTTAAGTCCAGCCCTAGAAGGTCTGGTACATGATTTTGTTGACACCTGTGCTCTCAGATGTGTTTGAAACAAATTAGCAGTTCAATCAGGTTCAATGTTTAGTAGTTTTTGTGTTACATACTTCCTACGATGGCAATAAGAGTCATTGGTGTTTTTGTAATAGGTCTGGATACATCGTTGTACAGAATTGTTCCTGCAGCTGATATCTGTAACTGTTCCTGACTTCACATAATTGTCTTTGCTCCTCATCTAAGCCAGCCGATCTCACCAGGGTGAAAATATTAGAAATTTTATCAAATGGAACACCCTCAAGATAACTTATCCTTAGAGTGCAGTGTTTGATAACTGCAATTAGTGATGTATTTTAACTTGCATTATTCAATATGTCATACATTGTATCACTATAAGCTGAATCATAGCTCAACAGTTTATAATCGTATATAACCCATGGTAGGTACCCTCTGATAACATGAGTGTCTTTTTATTGGTTCTTGAATGATACTTCACTGATTATGGTATACAATTTTGCCCAAAAGTGTCTGAGGAAAAAATTTGCAAGCATCGGAAAAAAATTTTTTTTTGTCCTCCTTGACCACCCACCACCCCTCATCAGTGTTTTGAAAAATTTTTCCAACCCCCCCCCCCCCCACCCCCGTGAAGAAAGGGAAAAATTTATTTGATATTTTGAGGGGAAATTTAGTTATACATCCTGTTACCTAAAATGACGCTCTGTGTAAAAAAATCTATGGTGACTGTCAAATCTTTCGAGTGGAGTGACAGTTATGGGTAAGCCTTTACCTTGTTGAACCCACACCACCGCTGACTGACACGCTAGAGGGAAGGAATATCACCGAAGAAGTATTTCACATGCTTTTTCCCCATTGGTTAGATTTTGGCGGGTGAAAAATTGAAATGAAAAAGTATAAAGGGTGGATACAGATGAGAGTGTATCACACTTGCTTTTGAATTATCAAGACCACAAGAGGTGATTTCCAAAGTTTAAAGATGAAGAGGTCATTAGTGGGCTACACTGATTCAGATGATAGCGATACAGAAGAGGTTGTAAGCAACAAGAAACAGAGGTTGACTGAAAATGCTAAGAATACAAATTCTGTACATTCCATACGGAAATTGTATTCTATTCACCCTCAGTTATTGCGGCAATCCAGAAAATTTCACTCAGAATCCCATATGTGTGAAGTGACTTTGAATCAATTCGATGTCAACAATCCATTTGAGATTCTAAGTAAAATGTTTGATTCATTGATGGATGAGGTAAAAGAGAAATGTGGTATTCAAGACAACCACCCCATGAGGATATCCATCCACCATCCAGGGCTTGAGATAGATATTTTTATTCCTTTTACAAAGGCTATGGGGGTGAATGGTAAAACAGTGTTAGATGAAATTGAAAAAGTTATTCAATGAAATGAGAATTTTACTATCCATGATGGTAAATTATCTTTAGAAATAACACACACCTCCCCACCACAAGGGTCTGGACGATATGCACCCATGTTATTTGCATCTGTTGGTAAAATGGTTAAAAGTAAACAGAGTATTATTGAAATAAAAAATGTCAACAATTCTATGTGTTTTGCACGGGCGGTGGTAGTAGGGAGGTGCCACATTGATATAGATAAGTCAGAAGTTTGGGAAAAGAAATGGAACAAAATAAAAAGATCCAATAGACCGACACAAGAAATTGAGGAAAAGGCATTAATGGACAAAGCAGGTCTTGATTATAATAAACCTTGTGGATATGAAGAATATTGTAAAATTCAAGGGGTACTCTCCCTTCACTATGTGATTAAAATTCACCCACAATTTGCCAAAGAAAAATTCTTATTTGAACCACCACAAACTACAAAAGAGAGTCAAGTTATTCATATCTACCACCATGGCCGTCATTTCGACACCATCACAAAAATTACAGGGTTTTTAGGATGTCACTACTATTGTGAATATTGCAATGTAGGGAAAAATAACAGAGAAAGCCATAGATGCCCCAAAGGCTGTGTTTGCTATTCTCCACTACAATGTACACCTGAACATTCTGGTCATTGTTACCCTTGTAATAGAGATTTTGTAAGTTCATCTTGTTATCAAAACCGCACAACTCTATTTCAGAACCAAGAAAAACCAATATGTCAATTAGTCAAGAAATGTCTATCATGTAAAATGCAAATATATTCAGGGAAAGAACACATTTGTGATGGTTTAAAAAATGTAAATATTGCCATCAATTAGTCAAAAGCGAATATTATTGTTTCATTCCAAAATACAAATCACCTGAGAAAGACAAAATGCCGAAAGTACCCTTTGTGTTTTATGATTTTGAAACAACTCAAGACTCAGGTCTCCATGCCCCGAATTACTGTGTTGCACAACATGCTTGTAACGAGTGCAATTCTAAATCTATTGATGAAACGTGTTCATGATGTGACAAAGTTGGGAAAAGGGAATATATTTTTAAAGGAGAATCTACTTTGAGTGATTTTTGCAATTGGCTTTTCAGTAAGGAAAATTTAGATACAATGCCAATCGCTTATAATTCAAGAGGGTTTGATGCACAATTTATCTTAAGACATCTCATTGAAACTGTTACATCAAAACCCGATGTCATCATGAATGGAAACAAAATTATTTCTCTGAAAGCTTGTGGTGTTAGACTCATCGATTCATTGAGTTTCCTTTCTATGAGATTGGCACAATTCCCTATAGCATTTGGTTTGAGTGAACTAGCAAAAGGTATTTTCCTCATTTGGCAAACACAAAATCATACCAAAAGTACATTGGACCTTCTTTAGATGCACAATTGTACATGCCTGACTCCATGTCTCCCACATTCAGAGAAGATTTTATTAAATGGTACAATAAAAAATTTACTAGTAATGCTACTTTCAATTTTGCCAATGAAATGGACATGTACTGTAAGTCTGATGTGGATATATTACGTAGAGGGTGTGGGGAATTCAGAAAACATTTACCAAATGCGATGGGATAGATCCTTTCAGGGAGGCTGTAACTTAAGCTGATGCCTGTAATAAAGCTTGGCGGAAAAATTCAATGCCAGAAAACAAAGTTGGTCTCATTTCAGTCATACCCTATCCTACTGCCATTAGATATTCCATGAAAGTCATTAGATACGTACAGCTACTGGCACAAGAAGAAGACACACACATATGACATGCACTAAATGGTGGGGAAATTAAAATTGGAAATTATTATGTAGATGGTTTTCACAAAGAGACAAATACAATCTATGAATTTTATGGATGTATGTTGCATGGATGTGAAACTTCCTATCCCGACAGATAAGAGAAAAATCCAATCAATTCACAATTCTATCAATCTCTGTACAACAAAACCCAATCATGCATAAAACATTTCAAATCATTGGGGTATAATATACAAGTGGTGTGGGAACACGAATTGGATCATCTATGCACATCAGATCCTGAAGTTCAAGCCTCTTTTGATACATTTTTCCCACACATGGACCCAACTAAACCACCAGAAACATTATTTGGCGGGAGAACAAATGCCATTAAATTACACTACAAAATTGGCAAAAACACAGACACAGAAATCAAATACATAGATATCTGTTCACTTTACCCATATGTGAACAAACACAGAGAATATCCAGTGGCACATCCAGATATACTCACAAAGGAAAACATAGACACCGGCAAAATAAGCCAATACAGAGGTCTCATTAAATGTAAGGTTTTACCACCTTAAAATCTTTTTTTGCCAGTTTTACATATTCATTGTAATAAGAAAATGACATTTACACTTTGTAAAATGTGTGCAGAACACGAATTAGATTACTGTAAACACACATCATAACAATGCGCACTTCTAGGTACATGAACATCTGTTGAACTTTGCAAAGCATTGGATTTGGGGTACACTCTTCTTGACACTTGTCAGATTTTGGCATTGGGATGAATGGTCTTCAGACATTTACAAATATTATGTGAACAAATATTTAAAAATGAAACAAGAAGCTAGTGGGTTTCCAGATTGGGTGAAAGCAGAAACAGACAAAAAAAATGCAAAAAGGATTATGCACAAATTGAAAATATCTATTTAGAAAATGTTGAAAAAATCCGGGGAAAAGGGTCATTTGCCAAAACCATGTTAAATTGTCTCTGGGGTAAAAATGCACAAAACAATATAAAAACTGAAACAAAATACATAAATGAACCATCAGAATATTTTGAAATAATACAGAACAAAGACAAAATTGTGAAGAATGTGGAATTATTTTACCATGATCAGTTTGTTTTAGTAAACTACATTGACACTACAGATGTTTACAATCCACACAATTCAGCCAATGTTGTCGTAGCTTTATTTGTCACAGCCTATGCACGTATGGAATTATACAAAGTTTTAGAACAATTAGGAACACGAGTTTTATATTTTGACACAGACAGTTGTATCTACATGCATAAACCATAACTCTGGAATCCAGAAATTGTAAATAGTAGATTAGGGCAGTGGACAGATGAACACCCAGGGGCAAAAATCACAGAGTTTGTCGGTTTAGGTCTGAAATATTATGGATACAAATATATTAAAGATGGAGAAATACACACCACATGTAAAGTTAAAGGTTTCACATTAGATTACATGACATCACAAAAAGTTAATTTTGAAAGCATGATTGAGTGTGTACGAGACAGAGAGAATTACAAATTAAACATTGAATATACACATAGAATTAAACATAACAAAGATAAACAAGTCACAAGTGAAACACAAAGCAAAACATTCAGATCTGTTTACACAAAACGTTTTTGTTGTTGGTAAATATGACACACTACCCTATGGGTATAAGGTATAAATACTACTCAGATTTCTTATTTCGAGGTGGAACAGGGAACAGGGAAGATGTCTCTACCACTTAATCCTACATATCCTACATACTTATCAGAGTTAAGAAGACTTTCGAGTATTAGTATGACTACAAATCCTATTTTACAATCCAGGAAAGAAGATTTAGCTAAAGCTGGGTTTTTCTATGTAGGAGATGGTAAAGTAAAATGTTTTGTATGTGGACAAGGTTTACATAATTGGGAAGAAAAGGATATTCCTTTACAAGAACAAGTTAAGTGGTCACCAAATTGTTCTTATATTCATTTGATAAGAAATTGTCAATTATACAACCCACCAACAGGTATGCAAACACCTCCAGATAAAATATTATCAGTGATGGATTATCGATTCACTTGAAATTAAATATTTTCAACAATGAAAAAATATGATAAGTTTCTAGATGATTTTCCAGATTCTAAATCTTTATTTGCACTCATGGTACTAGATGATCAAAGAACAACATTTAGTACCGTAATTGCAAGAAAAGCTGCAGGACAATTCAAAACTAAGTTAGACAAAATGTTTACAGATAATGTAGAAAATGATTTTCCTGACTGTCCTGATGTACAAAGTACATGGTGTAATGTAATACCTGATGCACAAAGTCCATTGGAACAGACAAAAGAATCATCAGTTTGATTTCAACCATGGAATCAGTAAGACATATCTTAGAAAACAAGATCATATGTAAGGCATTATTATATGCATTTCAAATGATCACCCCTGATTATCTAACAATAACAAAAGATGTTATGAATGCTTTTTACAAAGATAATGTAGAAAATATTTGGACAAGAGTTAAGTGGGATTTTATTATTTATGATGAACAAATCATGGATTATTTATATAGACAATGTGTACCACAAATAGATAGAAGAATAGATTCTTCAGAAACTTTATTTGAATTAAAAGTGCCCTTAAAAAGAAAACACACTCACAGAATTGAAGAAGCTATGGAAACAAACAGAAAGTATATAAGTTAGTGTTTTGACAACACTTTCTCACAAAAAATCATGGCATCAAGTGAATGTTTATTGTTTCAACACCCTTGTAATATCTTTATTTCAGGGCCTAGTGGTTCAGGAAAAACAGAATTTGTCAAAAAGCTTATTGATATGAAACATGACTTATTTCAAATTCCCCCCCCCCCCAAAAAAAAAAAAATCATTTGGTGTCATAAAGTATGGCAAAATACATATACTTTACCTAAAGAGAGTGAAGATATTAAATTCATAGAAGGCATCCCTGATGACGAATATGAAATTGTTAGTGATGTCACTTTTCCAAATCTTGTAGTTTTCGATGATATGTTAGGAGATAAAGATGAAGAAAAAATTAAATTATGGTTCACACGTAAAGGGCAGCATAGAAATGCAAGTGTCATATACATTACACAAAATATGTTTCAACAATCTAAATCTAGTCGTAAAATAAGTTTAAATGCACATTATATGATTTTATTTCAAAATACTAGAGATAAAGGACAAATTAAAGTATTGGCAAATCAAGTTCAATTACCACATTTAAATGCATCTTATATAGATGCAACAAGTGCTAATCATGGTTATTTATTAATTGATTTTCATCCTAAAACTCTTGAGTCTTTGAGATTGAGAACTGATATTTTTCATCCTTGGGTGACGCAAAATGAACGTGGACCTATCATTTATACAAAAGTATAAAAAAACTGGTGCACTTATGAGATTGTGTCAGTTTTTAAAAGTTTTTTCAACAAGTACACATCATCATGGTGTCTTTCATCCGATCATTAGAACAATTAAGTCAGCAGACAAATCCATCTGCAAGAGAAAAATTACTCAAGAAAGGTTCAAGAAAATTTTAAAATGGTTTACGTTAGCAAGTAGAATCATGCTTAATAAGAAAATTAAAATGCCAAAACAAACTTTAACATATATGGATAAGCACAGAGAGGATCTATAACAACTTTCAAATCCAAGAGTAGATCTTGCAACCAAGTGAAACATTATTTTAAAACCAGGTGGTGGTGGATTTTTTGGTGGTGTTATTATTCGTAATTTAGTTTGGTGGGATGGTCATAAAACAAGTCGAAATTTTTATTCACCATTCAAAAAAACAAAAAGTAATAAATGAAAATCACTTAAAAAGAAACGAAATGTTGGTAAAAATTACATGCATGCAAATTTTTTAGTCACTCCTCAAAAAAAGACAAAAACAAAATCAGTTTTAGTGAGTAACCTTCGAAAACAAAAAATAGTACCACCATTGAAGTTGACATGTATATCAAATACGGGGAACAGAGTATCACATGATCCTATGGGTTCTAGACAAAATGTGGTACATATACCACTAAAAGAAAACATTCCAACATCAGCATGTTTCATGGCTTTGAATGCACCTAAACGTGTTAAGGAGATGAGTTCTTATTTCCGTTGAATAAAAATGAATTGCATGTTTGTCTATCATATCATTTTATGAATGCATTTAGTGAGAGGAAGATGGTAAAAAAATCTCGTAAGATTCCTCTAGTTAAAAAATATGGTGGGGTGTTATTGGCACTAAGTCAAACACCTCCAGCATTTCAAAAACAAATTATGAAAAATGCACCTAAAGAATTGATTAACTGTATGGCAGAATGTTGACATAATCTTTTAAAAGGAAACATATATCTAACCCCTGCTCTGAAAATAAAATTACAACCGAAGCATGAACAACTAAGATCTATTGCTAGTAAATCTGTATCTATTAAAAAGAAAAAACAAATTTTAAATCAAAAAGGTGGTTTTTTACCATTACTTGGTTTACTTGGGCCTGCTATTGGAGTTGCAACAAATCTTGTAAATAAATTAGTGAGTAAAATATGAAAAAATGGCTATTGTACCTTATCAAATGTTAGAAGAAATGCAACGTTTTAGAAATGAAAAATCTCAAAAACCAAGATTACCACCTGATCCTCAAATTACTAATACAGCACAGTTGCAGAATGAATTATCTATCATCTGTGTTGGGAAATTCAGAGGTATCAGAAAGTGAGAAAAAACGAAAGTATGGTGAATAGTTATAAAAATTTCAATTGTCATATAAGAAGGCATTACAATCATCAGTGGTTATGCCTGAGCCAGATCAAAATTCAATGTTTTTACGAGATTGTATTATAGAAAATGGCCCTGTTACAATGAGACGTAAAGCAACTTCATTATTATCTGCTTTATCATCTCATCCACACATGAGTTGGGATAATCAGGGTATTTTAAATTATGATGGAGAACCCATAAAAGGTTCAAATATCATTGATTTAGTCAATGATGTTCTTAGACCTCGAAAAGGTTTTAAACCGACCGGTTGGGAAATGTTCAGTCATGGTTTAAAAGCTATAAATATCCCTCAAGATTTTGTTGGAAATCGTGAACGTTGGTTGTGGATGAATAGAGATCAGGTGTCAAAACTCAGCAAACATCAAAGTTCTCCAGAAGATAGTTGGATAAAAAGTTCTCTATCAATATCTCCAAAACATAAAATAGGGATAGGAAAGAAACCACACTGAGGTGGAAAAACACCAAAATCAACACCTAAACGTAGATTGACAAAACGTAGAATTTCTGAAAAATGGGACGCTTATTGAATGATTTATTAACTGAAATATATTACAATACAAAACACCCTGCTGGTTATGGGGGTATACAAAAATTATACAGAGCAGCTCATAGAAAAGATAAATCCATTACAGTTGATCAAGTGAAAAAATGGTTGAAAGGAGAAAGAACTTACACTTTACACAAACCTATTCGTAAAAAAATTGCAAGACGAAAGACTGTAGTGGGTGGAATTGATCATCAATGGCAGATTGATTTAGCGGATTTACAAAGTTTACATTCTCACAATGACCGATTTCATTATTTAGTTTGTGTTATTGATGTATTTTCAAAATATGCATGGGTTTTATACCCATTCACAATAAATCAGGAGAAACATTAACAGAATCTTTTCAAAGAGTTTTGAAAACTTCTGGATGTAAGCCATTATCATTACAATCGGATAAAGGTTCTGAATTTAAAAATAAAGATGTGCAAAATTTTTTAAAGAAACAAAACATTCATTTTTTCACAACAGAAAATCCTGAGACAAAAGCTAGTATTGTTGAACGTTTTCAACTCACATTGAAAACACCAATGTGGAAATATTTTACACACAAACGTACATTAAGATATATTGATGTATTACAAAATTTAGTTGATGGATACAATCACAGTTTCCATTGTAGTATTCAGAGAACTCCTGCATCTGTATCAATAGAAAATGAAGTAGAAGTAACTCAAAATTTGTATGGTAAAAAATCTAAAGAGAGAAAAATAAAATTTAAAGTTGGCAATATAGTATGTATTAACAAAACCAAACATACATTTGAAAAGGGGTATTTACCAAATTGGACAAAAGAATTATTTAAAATCGCCCATGTAAAACATACACCCCCAATCACTTATAAATTTGAAGATATGGGTGGTGAAAATATACAGGGGACATTTTATCCACAAGAAATTCAAAGTGTAAAAGATGATAAAAAATATATCATTGATTCGGTTCTTGCACAACGTTCAAGATGTGTGGGTAAGAAACTCATCAAGGAGCTTAAAGTACATTGGGAAGGTTATTCCTCGAAATTTGATAGTTGGATATCAGAATCTGATTTAGTGTAAAAAGAATATGTCAGTAAATGAAAATGCATTGAGTAGTGAAAGTGCAAGTGTTGAAGTACAAAGTCAACAAACACAATTTAATTTTTGTGGGAGTCTTGTTGCAAAAAATCAAGTGACTTATTTCACACAAAATCGTTATTTATGCAATTATAATTATGACTATCATTTATCTTAGTTTACAACACCCCAACAAAGAATTGTGGTTGGTATTATTGGGTAGTTCTTTAGGATATATTCTTCCAAGCCCCAGTTCAAAATATTTGAAAACACATAAGAAAAATGAATTCATTTTACGTAACACTACTGAGTGATAGCTCTATTGATATGTTTCCAAATAACACACAATGTTGTTTTCAAACACAATTATCTAAATCGATTCATATTAATAAAGAACATTGGGAAGTGGGTTTGGTTGAAGTAATTTTACCATCTGAGGCAAGAAATATAACAGATGATGAAACAAATTTTAAAATCATTGTGAAAATCCGAAAATATCATCACGCATTAATAATATTAATAAATCGTTTTTCAAACATACAGTATGTAAGGGTGTTGCTGCTGTTGAGCTAAGTATTTTGCCGGGGCATATGCAAATGGTGGACATGTTGTGGAAGCAATAGAATCCGAAATTCAAGAAAAACTTGGGGGTATTTTAAAAGAGTTTGGTGTGTCATTTCGTCTTGGTTATTCATCTCGACATTCGCGTATAAAAATTGTATCAAATAGTATTGCAACAGTTGGACATGAATTATCAGAAAGTTTAGCACAAAAATTGGGATGTAAAGATGGTATGTTTCCAGTAATTTTCCCTAACACAGCAAAAGATGCATTTAAATATAACGTGGATTTAAATATGGATTTTAATCAACTCTTTATTTATTCTGATTATACAGAATTATACATTTTTGGTGATATAGAAGCACCTATTTTACGTGTGTTACCCTTTGAAACACGTGGCGAATCTCTGCACACTCATAAAGAATTTGATAATGTACATTACGTACCAGTATCAAAATCGTCTTTTGATCAGATCAGTATAAATATAATTGGGAACACTGGTAAAAACATTTTCAAGTGGTAAGAGTGTCATCAAGTTGCATTTTAGAGAGTGTAACAAATTACATTTATAAAAAATGATGCCAGTGCATCGAGGTGTATCGCGGCAATACGGATATGGATTAGGGTCTATTTTTCATTCAGCAATAAGATCAGCTGTACCATTAATAAAACCAATTGCAAAATATGCATTTCGAACTTTAAAGAGAGAAGGATTAAAATATGGGCCATTTTTGTACCCAGAGTGCCCCCACTGGAGGGAGGAAAAAGATTTTAAAATCTTCTTCCTACCTCCAGTGGGGGCACTCTGGGTACAAAAATGGCACTATAGGCACAAAACCCCATGGAGAATCCTATGTTAATTTTGTACCTCAAGTTGCATTCCTGGGGTATGGGGAATTCAGTGTTAAATGCTTGTACCCGGAGTGGCAGCCTTTACTACTACCTTGAAGGAATACTTAACGGTTTCTGGGGTCGGGGTGTGACCCCTCTTAATTCCCAACTGCATGTCCGCTCCCCGGCTGCCAAAAAGCAGCTTTTCAGAAAACTATCTGCATCCCCACACTTCTGTTGTGACTTTTCAACTGCTAAATAAATCCGAATGCACCCTCTTCACTTACGTTCGAGATATACGGTGTCACGTTAGGCTTCTGGAGTTGGAAATCGTCTCTTGAGTGCAACAAAGTGCCATCTGCAATGCTTTAGCAAAGAGGCGAGTAGCACCCCAACCGCCAATATTTTGTAATTACATGTTTTTAACTTGTAGTTTACATTAAGTTAACTTGTATTTTCAAGTTAGGTAACGTGTAATTACAAGTAATAACTTGTAATTACAATGTAATAATTTGTAATTACAAGTTATTAACTAGTAATTGCAACTTAGCTAACCTGTAATTATAATTTAATACTTGTAATTACAATTTAGGTAACTTAGTCTAAAGCCTTACGAACTACCAGCCCGTATGTTTTTTCAATTTCCATACAATTCGATTGTTCTGGGGTGCACCCATGTACTGTAGATGATAGTCTTTATGACTCCTGAACCCAGGGATCCGTCTAATGTGGATAGTGCTGAACTGTTGGGGTTCAATCTCAAAGGACCATGATTTCGGGGCTATTCTCACTACTGGGGACTAATGATTTGTGTTGCTGTGTTTAGTGTTGTAGCTGAGGGTTTTGGTGTGTAAGCTTTTTCGGTTGGTGTTGTAGATATGGCGTTTGGTATTATATGAGTCTTAATAGATGTAGTGGGTAAAGTTGTACTTCTTGTTGGTGTTGTACTTGTTGGTGTAGTGGTGGTCGGTGTTGCCATTGTTGTGTCGGTTGCTGTAGCTGTGGGTTTGGTATTTTGTGTATGAATGGTTTGTGTAGTTGTATTGTTTGGGGTCATATTTCTGTGTCAAACACTACAATTACTACACCGACAACTTCCACGCCAACAGCTACTCTATCAATCACGTCTACACTAACCAAGAAAACCACTTCTATCAAACCAACATCTGCTACACCAACCTTTGTTACAACAACCACCACAACTACTGCACAAACGACTACTTCAACAACTTAAACAACACCACCCACAAGATCTACAACACCGAAAAGAGGGCAACTGCACCAACCGCAAAACTACCACACCAACAACCACAGCACCAATCGCCACAACTACTCCACCAACTGCTATACCTACAGAACTAACTATAACATGAACAACTACAACTATCACATCAATTACTACAACAACAACTAAACCTGCTACTTATTGCAACCAACAAACACAACTACAATACCAACAACTTAAACCACCACTCAACCACTACATCTTCTAAACTCACTACAATAGCTCCCACTACAGCAACCAGCTACTGCACTACGTCCCCTGAGTTCCAATGTGTTCTATGTGCCTATTGGCACATAGAACACATTGGAACTCAGGGGACGACTAGCCGACAGCGCTTTGACACCAATAGCTACAGCACTAAACACAGTAGCACCAACAACTACACCGCAAACCACTACAGCTACGGCATCAGCAACCTCAACAGTAACCACTACAACTACTACACCAGCCACTAAAACTATTAAACCAACTACTAAACAAACACGCCACTACACCAAGAATCACAACAACTACTAGATATGTGTTTCGTCAACAACCAATATCTTAACCCTTTACCTAACATGAAAAGCAGACGACACTTGCAAACAAAATTCTTGAATAACTAATTTTTTTGTCTCAAAAACATATGTTATGACCCCCATTGGAACGAGCTCAACGAAATAAAAAAAAAATGAGAATTAATTGGCGATTTTTGTGAATCGGAAGGTTTTGGCCCTTACGTTAGGTAAAGGGTTAAGTCCACAACAGTTCCACGTACTCCTTAAACGTCCCAGATCCACAGTTTTCCTCAGCCCGCAAATGTACTGAGCAGTTCCCAAAACACTTACATCAGTCCCCAAAACTTGGTCCCCAATATTAACGAAACCACTATCTTTTGATATCTGTCCACAAATATCCACAGTAGTCCAGGCTGGGCCATAGGAGTCACAAAAACGGCTATAATCTGGGTTCTAGGAGTCATAAAGGCTATAATGTAAGTGCTATTGGGTTTCTTGCACGGTATTGTTGTGCACTTCAGATCAATCAAAATGTAGGGAAATAGCACAAATCAACGGGGCAGTACATTAAAAGGCTTCAGATAACGCGCAGGTGTCCTTCAAGGTTAAAAGACCCAAAATGGTACAAACAAACCATACTATGCTACCATACTAAACAACCAAGCATCATTTACAATATCGCATTCCCCGGCATTACGAACTATCCATACCTAACTAGTAAATAGTAGTTATTAATTTACTTTATTTTCTACTGTTGTCATATGTATTTTGTCAACAATTACAGGCTTCTTAATTGGACCATCCTCGCCAGTCTAATACTTTCAGGGGAGATAACTTTATCGACAAGAGATCCCATGGGACCTGGGGCGCTCACCTGACCAAAGTTGCTTAAAGAAGGATTTAATTGGCACCTGTGGGCAGTTAACACTGCAGAGGAATGAAGTTATTTAATTATTTATAACTCTGTTGTCTATGCCAGATGTCTATTGTTCTAGTATTGGAATGCTACAACGGAAATAATGCCCAGATTTCTAGTAATACAACATTAGGGCGTCCAAATATCAACTTAGGACTTAACTTGAACAAACTTGACTCCCTCCCCCACCCCCACCCCCCACCCCCCCCCCGCCACCCCAGGATGCCGTATACTAAATATTCGTAAATTCTGAATGGTGGATCTGAAAGAAGAGGATTTCTTTAAAGATTACTTTTATATTACACTAAGTTAAAAATTGGGCCTACACAGGGAGCCCAAATATGAATCCAGGGACTTAATTTGAACAAACTTGAATCTGAGCCCTGCTATGGTGTTGTATCAAAACATTCTGAATAGTGGTTCGCAAGAAGATATCAAAGAATATTCCCCCCTTGTACCAAGTGAAAATTATATTAACCCAGGGACTTTATTTGAAAAAAAACCTCGAAATTGCCCCCACCCCCCCCCCCCCCCGCCCATCCTCAAGGATGTTGTATACCAAATATCAAAAGCTTCTGACTGGTGTCTATGAAAAAGATTTTGTTAACTTTACCAACCCACCACCGCCCCCCCCCCCCCCCCACCCCCACCCCCACCCCACCTCCCCCGCCGCAGGGAACACAAATATCAACCCAGGACTTTGAATTAATTGAATCTGAACCCGCTAAGGATGCTGTATACCAAATCTCAAAAAAATATGATTGTATCTCAAGAAGCCGGATTTTAAAGATTATTCCTCATATTGGACTAAGTTAAAATTCGGGCTCAAATAACCCAAAATATTAACTAAAACTTAATTTTAATAAACTTGAATCTGACTCCCCTTAGGGCGTGTATACCATGTATCAAAAGAATCTGATTGGGGGCTCGGGAAAAGAATTTTTTTAAAGAATATTCCTCATAATGTCCCAAAAAAATATTCGGGCCCCAATAGGGAACCCAAATATTAATCAAAGGCCTTGATTTTAACAAACTTGAATCTGCCCCCCCCCCCCCTCCCTGGGTGTTGTATACCTTGTATCAAAAGATTCTGTCTAGTGGTTCTGGAGAAGATTTTAAAGGTTATTCCTCATATTGGACTGAGTTAACATTTGGGTTCCAATAGGGTGCTCATCTATTAAACCAGGGACTTGATTTTCCAAACTTAAATCTGTCTACACTTATGAAGGTGTATACCATATATCAAGGATGTTGATTAGGAGTTTATCGAAAGAAAAAAATTAAAGAATATTCCTCATATTGCACCAAGAAAAAATCTGGGCTCCAATAGGGAGCCCAAATATTATTGAAAGGATTTGATTTGAACAAAATTGAATCTGACTCCCGTAAGGATGCTGTCGGCCAAATATCAAAAGATTCTGAACCAAGAATCTGAAGAAGAAATTGTTTAAAGATTAATCCCCATATTGCACTATGTTAGAATTTGCGTTCCCACAGAAAGCCCAATTATTAACCGATTGACTTAATTTGAAGAAACTTTAATTCGAACACCCCCACCCCACCCCCCTCCCTGTAAGAATTATGTATACCATTTATCAAAAGATTCTGACTAGTGATTCTGGAGAAGAAGAGTTTTAAAGATTACTCCTCATTTTGGATTAAGTTAAATTCCGTCTTCAATAGGGAGCCTAAATATTATTCAAAGGGCTTGATTTAAACAAACTTGAATCTTATCCATGTAAGAATGCTGTCTACCATACACCAAAGGGGGCGCAGTGGCGTTACGGTAACCGTTTCTCGTCAGATCACCGAAGTTAAGCAACGTCGAGTCCGGTTAGTCCTTGGATGGGTGACCGTCTGGGCGATCGATTCGGACTCCTGCGTTGTGTCCTTGGCAAAGGCACTTCACCCCGATTGTCCACATGGTTGCGCGATGACGCCGTGTACTAAGGCGTGCTGCACGTCGATGGTGCGCATGTCTTCAACCAATCTAAACCTGTCTGTGCTGCAGTGCGGAGTTAAGATGTTGGGGAGCTGGCAGCTGCTCGTCGTTGCTCGGTGGTTCTCTTCGGGTACTCAGGCTTCCTCTACCCGTAAAACTGTCACTGACACGAAACGACCTTGGCTGTTAATGTGTCGTCAAACCCTAATAAATAAATAGTCGTTGCTCGATGGTTTTCTCCGGGTACTCAGGCTTTATCCACTCGTAAAACTGTCACCAACACGAAACAACCTTGGCTGTTAATGTGTCGTTAAACCTTAGTAAATAAATAAATAAATAAATAAATAAATAAATAACCATACATCAAAGATTCTGACTGGTGAATCTGAAGAAGCTTTTTAAAGATTAATCCCAATATTGCCCTGTTACAATTTCCGCTCCCAAAATTATTAACCGATGGGCTCGATTTGAAAAAAAACTTGAATCTGATACCTGTAAGGATTCTGTATACCATATATCCAAAGATTCTGACTAGTGGTTCTGGAAGAGTTTTAAAGATTATTTCTCATATTGGACTACGTTAAAATTTAGGCTACAATAGGGAGCCCAAATATTAACTCAAGGACTTGCTTTGAACAAAATTAGATTTAACCTCCCTCATGATGCTGTGTACCAAATATCAAAAGATTCTGACTGATGGATCGGAAGAAGAAGATTTTTGAAGATTATTCCTCATAATGCACTAAGTTAAAATTCGGTCCCCACGGGAAGCCCAAATATTAACTGAGGGACTTGATTTTAACAAACTTGATTTTGACCCTTGTAGCAATGATGTATACCAAATATTTAAAAAATCTGACTGGTGGATCTGAACAAGATAATTTTAAAGATTACTCCCCATTTTGCTACCCCCTGCCCTAGGTTAAAGTTCGGGCTCCTGTATTGAGCCCAATTGTGAACAAGGGGCTTCATTTCATGTATCTACCGCCTCCCCCTGTGGATGCTGTATACTAATTGTTAAAAGTTTCTGATCAGTGGTTTGGGGGAAGAGGTTTTAAATATTTTGCAAATATGCTGACTTGGCATATTATCGATCCCCCACCCCCCCCCCGCCCCCTCACAGAACACCCTGACAAATCCGATAGCATTTTTTTACCATTCCGTTCTACTGGGCCTAAGGATGCCTCATTCCAAATAACAGTTCTCTGTTCGGTGTGGTGTGGGAAATATGGACGTTTGAAAATATTTCTATCTTTGACTCTGGGGTTCGCAAGGGTACATTGGATTTTTTTTCTTGCATTAATTATATACGTATATATGACTCAATAATACCAAATAACAAATTTGGTTCTACTTTGATCATCGGTTCACACAGGGGCGGCGGAAGCTCGATAAAAGTGGAGGGGCACAAATTTACAATGCTACTATGGTTCGAACTAGTGTGAGAAAGGTTACAATCGTATATCGGAATATGTTCCATGACTCGCTATAATTGATCGTTTAGATGAATGCGCTGCTGTGTGGTCAGTAGTTAGGGGTGGCATTATAGCCCCAAGAACTTATAGCCCCAAGAACTTATATCCCCAAGAACTTATAGACCCAAGAACTTATAGACCCAACATGTATGCACTGGTGGCACAGTGCATACATGTTGGGTCTATAAGTTCTTGGGGCTATAAGTTCTTGGGGCTATAAGTTCTTGGGGCTATAAGTAAGCAGATCTTGGGGCTATAATGCCACCGCATCATGCATTATGACCAGCTCTTATAGTACATTTTTGCTTATAAGTTTATCACTGGAGGATAAGGGAACTGTTTTTGTCTTTTTTATAACAAAGACTTGGTTGTGTACATGAGAAGATATATCTCTTTCTAATAGTGTGGGTAGCCCTTAGAAGGGCTGTTTTTGTTTTGATGTAGTGCAAGTCACTCACTCAACAGTTAGCAATATTTTTCATGTATCGCCCAAGACCATCGAATCGTACCCGTTTCTTTTTTTTAGGTTTAACAATATCATCAGATGATTCTTCCTCTGGAATAGGTTGTTGAATTACTTTATCTGTTTGTGTGGATGTAGTCACTAACTGTTTCCGTGCTTGACGTGCCCTTTTTCTCTTAGGTTGAGGTGTCGGTTCTGCCAACTCATGTGGTACTGTTAAAGGAAGAGATGACACTTTGAATTCTACAGGAACTGTAATCTTATCAGCTGAGAGAACAATCTTTTGGTGAGATGATTTCATGTCTTGTAGAGTCTCCAAGATTTTCTGTAATAATGTTTCATTTTTTTCATCTTGTGAAAAAGTATTATTCACCCTCTCACTTGGTATGGTATCCTTTTGGTTTGGCATTCTCTCCTGTGTCATCAATGAGTTGTCAATACGAATTAAATCGTTAAAATCATCTAGTATATTGTATTCGTCCATGATTGAATGCAGAACAGGCGATTGCTTTTTATCAAATGAATTGTCTGGAATGTGTGTTAGATTTTATAGACAATGCGAGGATCGGAAATGCACTGAAGAACGCTCACGCGACAATTTTGATCGAGTGTGGGAAAAAATTGTTGATAACAGACGTTTACTATCACAGCCGTCCGATGTCAACAATTTTTTCCCACACTCGATCAAAATTGTCGCGTGAGCATTCTTCAGTGCATTTCCGATCCTCGCATTGTCTATAAAAAGAAGGTGAGTTGAGGATTTGGATACATTTCATCATCTGACTAAGAAAATCATCTTTTGACAGAGAGGAAAAAGACATGGAGCCAACGAAGATCAATTACAGTTCTGTAGAGAGTTATGAGAGAACCAAGAAACAGAGGGCCGATAAAGAATTCGCCTTGGCTTTGAGAAAGTGGTGGTCGGCAACACTTTCGATGGAAGAACAACTTAAGAAGATTGAAGACCACCCTTTCGTTAAAGCCGCCACACGTCCATTCGGGGAGATCCAGTACAAGAATCGACCTAAACACTGGTTTGATCTCCCCGTACATTTGCAGGAGGAAGCTCTCGTGGGGAAAAGCTACACATGGGAGCAAGATTGCTTTACAGATGAAGAGATGCTAGCAACAACCATAGACGTGTGGGAAGGTGAATTCTTCACCGAAGAAGAGATGGCTTTACCACATAGCTCTCTGCAGAACTGAAGATTTTTAAAAACGGCCCTTTTCAGGACCAACCACACTATTAGAAAGAGTTATATCTTCTCATGTACACAATCAAGTCTTTGTTATAAAAAGACAAAAAACAGTTCCCTCCCTAGAGTGTGACCCAATGTCTATATTAATTTAAAATCATTTTATATTAGGGGTTATCCATGTGGTTTTGGGTTGTCATCTCTCCACCCTGTGTATACAACTTCTATAAATGGGGAAATGGCATTTTGTGTGTCTTCTTGTGTTTTGTTGTGAGCATAAGGAAATTATGCTCACAATAAAACACAAGAACACATGCACAAAATAAAAAAAACTTAGGGATTCGCGTTGTGGTCGAACTCTCTGTGATAGTTGTTTTTTCTATAGTAAGAATAGTATTCATTGTATGTTTAGCAATCAAAAAAATTCTCTACAGTATAAACTGTATATCAGGTTACACTATAAAAGTTTTTGATAAGTATGCATACAATATTAAAACCTAATACTCTCAGTGAAAAAGAGAAGTGACTCTCAACTCTTTTTTTACTGTTGGGAAATAATAGGGACACGGTGATAAAAAAGGGATTATAGGACTAACCTAACAAAATCGACTAAACTATCACAGAGGTTTTAACAAAAAACAAAACTGTATTTAAAGTTGAATCATTATATTGAAATGAAATCTGAACATATATACACCGAGATCTGAATTTGCCTATCCATGAGAAAACCTATTTACATCAAGATTCTTTTTTATGCTAGTTTTTATTTAACAGCCAATATTGTGTTTTGAAAACAATCTTGGGAGTCAGATAAAAAAACTGATATCACTCAAGTGATCTGATTTTGAAACAAATATAAAAAGTAACTAAAAACCCTATCTCTCTGTTACACAAATGTCTGGCGAAAATTATATAATAGATGATTGACTTTAATAAAAAACTTAAAAAAACTAAAAAATGTAACAAATTACCTCTGTGGGATTGTTTTGACACCTGATATTTATTACAGTTATTTCATATAATGTCTATAAGTTTGCTCAAACCATCGTCGAACATCTCTATCATTCTCTTGGAAATTTCTTGGATCAAATTTGATAGTAAGAACTGTCTCTAAATCATATCCTCTTGCAAGATGATCTAAAGCAAATATACAGTACATTCCACACACAACAGTAAATTCACTTTGTAGTCTCATTGTATTTATTGTCCAGGAATCTGTATTTTTCACTATGAAATTGTATATGTCTCTATCTATTGGTGGTAAACCATATGAATCAAAGTAGATAGCAGAATGATTGCCTTTAAAATATATTGCTATCCAATATTCTCCTGGTTCTTTTGATGAATCTGTGTTCACAATATATGCTTGTCTGTGTTTAGGTTTTTGTTTTGGTAACAAGTCTTTTGAACACACTTTTCCATTTAAGGATGATAACCTTTGAGAACTGTCAAGTATAGTTTTTAATTGTATGGTTTCCATCTTCTTAGCCTTGAAAAAGGCTGACACGGAGTCGTTAATCAAGATATGCTGTATAATATGACCAGTCTCTTTTAACTAAATCTGCCCAGTTTTGAATGTCTTTTTGGCAGTCTATTTCAAAGTCGATATGAGCACAATATTCTAAGTTTATTTTTCTTGCTCTTTTGTGTAGATTATATAGTATAGTCACTGGACACACTTTCTGTAAACACTCTGCAATGTTCATATCTATTAATGTTGTTGTGTTAGTTCGATTTTCTTCTTCACAGATATTTTTCATTTTTTGTTGAATGGATTTTGTCAGTTCTATCACTACACATTCTTGAAATAACGTTTGTATTTTTTCTTTACACATCGTGCAATGTTCACACTGACTCGTCTTGTTTAATAGTCAAATATCACTTCTCTGAATTTGTTGATTTCTATCTCATATCAAATTCTGCATAGACAACAACGTTGATCACCTCTGGAAGAGCTTGAGCAAACTGAAGTTCAAACCTAAGATTGCCAGACTTTATTGGGTGAGCCAAGGGCCCACTACTACTCTGATCAGGTGTCAAATCAATACCCCAAAGAGTATACCCTTTTGCATAATCCTGCAAAGATAAATTAAATGATTGATTTTGTCCAAAATAGCCCATAGCTTCATACAATGATAAATATGAATTTAGATAAGGTCCACCTTCGAAATTCGATTCAAAGGGACGTGCTTTAATGGAATGTCCATCTATTGTGATTTTCAACTTATTCAAATCAAAATGTTGAAAATTAAATGGATTAGAGCCAATATCTCCATTTATATCTCTATTACTAACTAAACCAAGAATAATACGTTTTGGCATCTGTTTATGAAACAGATAGTCTTCTATTTTTGAATGAAGACCACTTCCAATAGTAAAAGTTTTAATTTCACTACGTCTTATGGGCATTTTATAATTTGTTCGATCTATTTGTGCATTAAGATCATTCGCAAATTTTGGAAATAAATCCAATGCCGGTATTCTGAATATGGCTTTTTGAATTTCTATTTTTCCATTTTCACTACCAATCAAACAAAATTTAGTTGGAGCACGATGCAATTTAATTCTCATCTCAACTCCATTTGGTAAATACCTATCTTGCACAAACAGATCTAAATGCAGTTTTCCTCTTAGTTGTACATTTTTGCTACCACCAATTATTTTAGCTCACTCAGTCAAACCTTTTTTCGACGAAGCTTTACTTGTTTCTGCGTGGTGTCCAGGAGTATCTGTATACCACATCTCACTAGCAGCTAGATGTGTTTTTTTCACATCTCTTGAATAACTAAGAAAATTCTCAAAATATGCTCTATAAGGATAAAGATCTGTATTGGTGGTGATAAGATTGCCATTCAGTGTAACATCAATTTTACTGAACATGCTATGAAAAAAATTATTGATAGGAGCAATTTGTGTATCTCCAGCCAAAACACTCCCATCTTGTTTTGTAATTTTAAATTGAACTTCAAGTGTAGATGCTGCAAGATCTAACCACTTGGTTGTTTGTCTTGGAATTAAGAATTCTATTGGTGAAGAATTATTTAAAGATGCAATAGGAAATTGTTCAATTTCACCAATATTTTCTATACCAATTGATGTTGGTGATACATTATCTGGATCAAAACTACTACCAAAATGTTCGCAAGATCCATGTAACATCATGATTTTTTTCAATCAAATATATCAAGTGGTCTTGATTTTCGTTTTGAATAAGCTTGTCTTTGACGTGTCTTACCTCTACGAGAACGAACCACAGACTGACGTTTTCGTTCTTGTTTTTGTCTTTTTATACCTAAAGCAGATTCACCAACTGATTTCAAAAGATCTTTTCCATGAGTTAATGAAATGTCTTTAGGTGCTTTACGTTTTTTTATCAATTCATTTGCTATTTCTAAACCATGTCTTAATCCATCTCTCTTTAATGTTTGAAATGCATTTTTTGCCATTTGTTTTATAAATGGTGCAGCTGTTCTTATTGCTGTGCGAAAAATAGACCCTAATCCATATCCATATTGCTGTGGTACACCTTGATACACCGGCATCATTTTTTACAAATTTAATTTATGTCTCTGTCTAAAATGCAACTTGACAACTGTCTTGTCACTTGCAAACTGAATGGGTTTACCAGTGTTCCCATTTATATTTATACTAATCTGATCAAAATAAGATTTTGATACTGGTACGTAATGTACATTATCAAATTCTATATGAGTATGTAGAGACTCTTTATGTGATTCAAATGGAATCACACGTAAAATAGGTGCTTCAATATCACCTAAAAATGTATAATCTGCTATGTCAGCATAAATAAAGATTTGATTGAATTCCACATGTAAGTCCACATTATATTTAAATGCATCTTTTGATGTGTTAGGAAAAATGACAGGAAAACTATCTTTACATCCCAATTTTTGTAATAAACTTTCTGACATTTTAATTCCCACTTTCCCAATACTATTTCCTACTATTTTTACACGGCCTTGGAGACTTGAAAATCCAACATGAAATAATACATCAAATGATTTAAATATGTCTCCAAGTTTTTCTTGAATTTCTGTTTGCATTGCATCTATGACATGACCGCCATTTGAATATGCACCTGATAAAATATTTAATTCAACAGCAGCAACACCTTTGTGAAATGTATGTTTCAATTTCATTTTATTAATACGATTTGATATGTTGCTATCTGTCACAAAGATTTTAAAAACAGATTCTTCATCTGTAATATTTTTTGCTTCCGAAGGTAAAATTACTTCAACTAATCCCACTTCCCAATGTTCTTTATCAACATGAATGGGCTTAGATAATTGTGTTTGAAAACAACATTGGTTATTATTTGGAAATATATCCATAGAACTATCACTCAGAAGTGTTACGTAAAATGAATTCATTTTTCTTATTTTGTGGTTGTTTCAAATATTTTAAACCTGGACTTGGAAGAATATATCTTCATGAACTACTTAATAACACTAACCACAATTCTTTATCAGGGCTTTGTAAACTCAAATGTGCAATGGCAGTAATTATAATACCATAAATGATAATAATCTGTGTGAAATAAGTGACTTGATTTTTTGCAACACGATTTCCACAAATTTTAAATTGTTGACTTTGTTGACTTTGTACAACAACACTTGTGGTTTCATTAGGTAATGAAGTTTCATTTGATGACAAATTCTTTTTATATCAAATCTGATTCTGCTATCCAACTATCAAATTTCTTTGGATAACCTTCCCAATGTACTTTAAGTTCTTTAATAACTTTCTTTCCCACACGTCTTGACCGTCTATTAAGAATTGATTCAATTATATATATTTTATCAACTTTTATACTTTGAATTTCTTGTGGATAAAATGTCCCTTGTATATTTTCACCACCCATATCTTCAAGTTTATAAGTGGGTGGTATTGTATGTTTTACATGAGTAATTTTAAATAACTCTTTTGTCCAATTTGGTAAATACCCTTTTTCAAATGTACGTTTGGTTTTATTAATACGTACTATATCACCAACTTTAAATTGTATTTTTTTCTTTTTAGATTTTTTTTTACCATACAAATGTTGAGATACTTCTACTTCATTTTCTAATGATACTGAAGCAGGAGTTCTCTGAATACTTCGATGAAAACTATGATTATATCCATCAACTAAATTTTCCAACACATCAATGTACCTTAATGTACGTTTGTGTGTAAAATATTTCCACATTCGTGTTTTCAATGTACATTGAAAACGTTCAACAATACTAGCTTTGGTTTCAGGATTTTCTGTTGTGAAGAAATGAATGTTTTGTTTCTTTAAAAATTTTTGTACATCTTTATTTTTAAATTCAGAACCTTTATCAGATTGTAATGATAATGGTTTATGTCCAGAAGTTTTCAAAATACTCTGAAAAGATTTTGTTAATGTCTCTCCTGATTTATTGTGAATGGGTATTACCCATGCATATTTGGAAAATACATCAATAACACAAACTAAATAACGAAATTGGTCATTGTAAGATTGTAAACTTTGTAAGTCTGCTAAATCAATCTGCCATTGATGATCAATACCACCCACTATAGTTTTACGTCTTGAAAATTTTTTACAGATGGGTTTATGTAAAGTATAAGTTCTTTCTCCTTTCAACCATTTTTTCACTTGATCAATTGTGATGGAATTATCTTTACTATGAGCTGCTTTGTACAATTTTTGTATACCACCATAACCAGCAGGATGTTTTGTATTGTAATATATTTCAGTTAATAAATCATTCAATAAGCCTCCCATTTTTCAGATAATCTACGTTTTGTCAATTTACGCTTTAGTGCTGACTTTGGTGTGTCTCACTCCACTGCACTCTATGACCTCAACGAACTTTACGTTTTGGAGGGGATGATTGAGGAGTTTCAGACCAACTATCTTCTGGAGAACTTTGATATTTACTGGGTTTGGGTATAGGTTGTCTATTCATCCATAACCAATGTTCACGATTACCAACAAAATCTTGAGGGATATTTATATCTTTTAATCCATGACTAAACATTTCCCATCCACTCGGTTTAAAACCTTTTCGGTGTCTAAGAACATCATTGACTAAATCTATGATATTTGAACCTTTTATGACTTCTCCATCGTAACTTAATACACCCTGATCATCCCAACTCATGTGTGGATGAGATGATAAAGCAGATAATAATGAAGTTGCTTTACATCTCATTGTAACAGGGACACTTTCTATAATACGATCTCGTAAAAATAATGATTTTTCTCCTGACTCAGGCAATGGAACCAATGTTGGCTGTAATGCTTTCTTATGTGACATTTGAAATTTTTGTAAAGTTTCCCCATACTTTTGTTCTTTCTCACTTTCGGACAACTCTGAATTTTCTAACACAGATGATAAATTATTTTGAAGTTGTGCAATATTTGTAACTTGTGGGTTAGGGGGTAATCTTGGTCTTTGAGCTTTTTCATTTCTAAAATGTTGCATATCTTCTAACATTTGATAAGGTACAATAGCCATCTTTTTCATATTTTACTGACTAATTTATTTGCAAGATTTGTTGCAACTCCTATAGCAGGTCCAAGTAAACCAAGTAATGGTAAAAAAACACCTTTTTGATTTAAAATTTGTTTTTTCTTTTTAAGAGTTATTGATTTACTAGCGAGTGCTCATAGTTGTTGACGCTTTGGATGTAATTTTTGTTTCTGACTTTTTGTTAGATGTATGTTGCCTTTTAAAAGATTATGACAGCATTCTGACACACCATTAATTAATTCTTTAGGTGCATTTTTCATAATTTGTTTTTGAAATGCTGGAGGAGTTTGACTTAAACCTATTAACATACCACCATATTTTTTAACTAAAGGAATTTTTTGTTTCTTATTTTGTCTCACCATCTTGCTCTTATAGAATCTAATGATTAAATGAAACAAATATAAAAATGTAATGCTATTTATATATACATGTGCAAACTTTATATTATTTAAAGTAAGACCTTATCCCTTTAACAGGTTTAGGTGTATTTAAAGCTGTAAAACGTGCCATTGTGGGAATCTTTTCTTTTAATGGTACATGTTGTGTATTTTGTAGAGAATACATTGGTTCATGATTTTTAACACCATCTTTTGTTATTGACACTACACGTGTTAACTTAAGTGGTGATACTTTTCTTTGTCTTTGAAGATTTTTCACAAGTAATGCTTTTGTTTTTGTAGATGGAGATCTATGAGGTGCAATTTGAAAATTTGTGTACATATATTTAGGTCCTACCTTTCGTTGATTTTTTATCTCTCTAGAACTTGATGAATTATTTGATCTTTTCTTAGGGGATTTTCGTTTCCTTTTAGGTGACTTTTGTTTCTTACTCTTTGTTTTTTTTTTGAATGGTGAATAGAATGATCTACTTGTCTTATGACCATCCCATCGAATTAAATTACGAATGATAACACCACCAAAAATCCACCACCTCCTGGTTTTAAAATAATGTTTCGTTTTGTTGCAAGATCAACTCTGGGATTTGCAAGTTGTTCAAGATCTTGTTTATGTTTATCCATGTAGGTTAATGTTTGTTTTGGCAATTTAATTTTCTTATTAAGTATGATTCTACTTGCTAATGTAAACCATTTTAAAATTTTCTTAAAACCTTTCTTAAGTAATTTTTGTCTTGCAAATGGACTTGTTTCTTGACCAAGTTGTTCCAATGATTGTATGAATGATACCATGATGATGTGTAGTCATTGACAAACTTTGACTAACTAACACCAACTCATTAGAACATGGGGAATTTATAGTTTTGTATAAATGATGGGACCACGTTCATTTTGTGTTACCCAAGGATGAAAAATATCAGTTCTTAATCTCAAAGACTCAGGAGTTCTAGGATGAAAATCAATTAATAAGTAACCATGATCAATACTTGTTGCATCTTGATAACATGCATTTAAATGTGGTAATTGAACTTGATTTGACAATACTTTAATTTGCCCTTTATCTCTGGTATTTTGAAATAAAATCATATAAAGTGCATTTAAACTTATGGTACGACTAGATTTAGATTGTTGAAGCATAATTTGTGTAATGTAAATGACACTTGCATTTCTATGATGTCCTTTTCGTGTGAACCATAATTTAATTTTTTCTTCATCTTTATCTCCTAACATATCATCAAAGACTACAAGATGGGGAATAGTGACATCACTGACAATTTCATATTCATCATCAGGGAGACCTTCTATGAAATTGATATCTTCACTTTCTTTAAGTAAAGTATATGTATTTTGCCATTCTTTATAACACCAAATGATTTTTTGTGGGGGAATTTGAAATAAGTCATGTTTCATATCAATAAGCTTTTAGACAAATTCTGTTTTTCCTGAACCACTAGGTCCCGAAATAAAGATATTACAAAGGTGTTGAAACAATAAACATTCACTCGATGCCATAATTGTATTTGTGTGAAAAAGTTTTGTCAAATCACTCACTTATATACTTTCTGTTTCCATACCTTCTTCATGGCTTTTAGTAGGTATTCGTTTTAAGGGTGCTTTTAACTCAAATAAAGTTTCTGAAGAATCTATTCTTCTATCTATTTGTGGTACACCTTGTCTATACAAGTAATTAATGATTTCTTTATCATAAATTATATTACCCCACACAACTCTTGTCCAAATATTTTCTATATTATCTTTGTAAAAAGCATTCATGATTTGTAATGCATTACAAAATTCCCCATACATTTCATCTTTTCCCAATTGATTATGAATAAACTCTTTTGTTATTGTTAGATAACCAGGAGTGATCAATTGAAATGCATATAATAATGCCTTACGTGTAATCTTGTTGTCTAAGATACGTCTTACTGGTTCCATGGTTGAAACCAAAGTGATGATTCTTTTGTCTCTTCTGATGTATTTTATGCATCGGGTACCATATTACACCATGCACTTTGTACATCAGGACAGTCAGGAAAATCATTTCCTACATTATCTGTAAACATTTTATCTAACTTAGTTTTGAATTGTCCTGCAGCTTGTCTTGCAATTATGGTACGAAATGATGTACTTTGATCATTTAGTACCATGAGTGCAAATAAAGAATTAGAATCTGGAAAATCATCTAAACACTTGTCATATTTTTTCATTGTTGAAAATATTTGATTTAAAGTGAATCCATAATCCATATATTTTATCTGGGGGTGTTTGCATACTTGTTGGTGGTTTGTATAATTGACAAGTTCTTATCAGTTGAATATAAGAACAATTTGGTGACCACTTAACATGTTCTTGCAAAGGAATATCTTTTTCTTCCCAATTCATTAAACCTTGCCCACATACAAAACATTTTACTTTACCATCTCCCACATAGAAAAATCCAGCTTTAGCTAATTCTTCTTTCTTGGATTTTAAAATAGGATTTGTAGTCATACTAAAACTCGAAAGTCTTCTTAACTCTGACAAGTATATAGGATAAGTAGGATTAAGTGGTAGAGACATCTTGCCTGCTCAGTGTTCAAAGTTAAAATGAGAAATCTGAAGGGTACTTTTATACCTTAAGGCCATAAGGTCTTGTGTCATATTTATCAACTACAAAACGGTTTGTGTACACAGATCTAAATGTTTTGGTTTGTAATTCAATTGTGACATGTCTGTTCTTGTTCAAACTTGAAATGAGGAATCTGAAGGGTAATTTTTATACCTTAAACCCATAAGGTCTTGTGTCATATTTATCCACTACAAAACGTTTTGTGTACACAGATCTAAATGTTTTGGTTTGTCTTTCACTTGTGACTTGTCTGTTCTTGTTGCATTTAATTCTATGTGTGTATTCAATGTTTATTTTGTAATTGTGTCTGTCTTGTACACATTCCACCATGGATTCAAAATTGACTTTCTGTGATGTATTGTAATCTAATGTGATTCCTTTAACTTTACATGAAGTGTATATTTGACCATCTTTAATGTATTTGTAACCATAATTTTTTGGACCTAAACCTACATATTCAATAATTTTTGCATCTGAATGTTCATCTGTCCATTGACCTAACCTACTGTTTATACTTTGTGGATTCCAAAGTGTGGGGTTATGGATGTAAATACAACTGTCTGTGTCGAAATATAATACTCGTCTACCCAAACGTCCTATTACTTTATATAATTCCATTCGTGCATAAGCTGTGACAAAAGATGCAACTGCAACATTAGCTGATTTGTGAGGTTCATAAACATCTGTAGACTTTGTGTAATTGACTAAAATACATTTATCATGATCAAACAATTCAACATTTTTAATAATGATGTCTTTATCTTGTATCAGGTCAAAATATCTTGATGGGTCTTGTATGTATTCTGTTTTTGTTTTTAAATTGTTTTGTGCACTTTTCCCCCATAAACAGTTTAACATGGTTTTAGCAAATGATCTTTGTCCTGGATTTTTTTCAATATTTTCCAAACGTATGTTTTCAATTTGTGCATAGTCTTTCTTAAATGTGTCTTTGTCTGTTTCTGTTTTCACCCAATCTGGATATCCACTGGCTTCTTGTTTCATTTTTAAATATTTGTTCACATAATGTTTGTAAATTTCTGAAGACCATTCTTCCCAATGCCAAATCTGATAAGTGTCAAGTAATGTGTATCCCATACCCAATGCTTTAAAAAGTTCAACAGATGTCCATGTACCTGTAATACTGCGTTGATCTGGTGTGTGTTCACATTTGTCTAATTCTTGTTCTGCACATGTATTGCAAAGTGTAAAAACCATTTTCTTGTTGCAATGAATTGGTAATACTGGCATGTGTAGAGATTGTGGTGGTAAAACTTTACATTTGGTAAGTCCCCTGTACTGTCTTATAGCATTCATGTTTATGTTTTCTTTTGTGAGTATATGTGGATGACCTACTGGATATTCTCTGTGTTTTTTGACATAAGGATAGAGTGAACAGATGTCTATGTACTTTATTTCATTGTCTGTGTTTTGGTCTATTTTATGATGTAATTTGATGGCATTTGTTCTCCCCCAAAATAATGCTTCACGTGGTTTAATAGGATCCATGTTTGGAAAAAATGAATTTAATGTTGATTTTACTTCAGGATTTGATTTGCAAAAATCATCAAGTTCATGTTCCCATGTTATTCTCATGTTATACCCTAATGATTCTAATTGGTGTATGCATTCCTGTGTATTGTTGTAGAGAGTTTGGTAATTTAGCAAATTGACTGGATTTTTCTCATGTCTGTTGTCTTTGTAACATGTTATGCACCCATGCCACATACATCCATAAAATTCAAAGATTGTATTTGTGTCTTTGTGAAACCCATCAACATAATATCTCCCTATTTTAACCTCCCCACCATTAAGTGCATGTTGAATATGTATGTTTTCTTCCTGTGCAAGTGTCTGTAAAAATCTAATGGCTTTAATGGAGTATTTGACTTTAGCAGGGTAACCTATGTCTCAAATGATTGCCATTTTGTTTTCTGGAAGTGAATTTTTTCTCCAAGCTTTTGTACATGCATCGGCTAAGGTAAATGCTTCTCTCAAAGGATCTATGCCATCACTATCTATAAATTTTTGTCTGAATTCCCCACACCCCCTACGTAAGATATCTACATCTGATTTACAGTATAATTCCATTTCTTTTTGAAAAGCAATACTGGCATTACTAGTAATTTTTTGTTTGTACCACTTGATAAAATCTTCCCTATCTGATGGAGACATTGAATCTGGCATATACAATGCTGAATCTAAATAAGGGCCAATATAATTTTGATAAGCTTGTGTGTTTGCCAAATGGGGGAAATAACCTTTTGCTAATTCTGTCAAGCCAAATGTTTTGGGAAATTGTGCCAATCTCATTGAAAGAAAATTTAAAGAATCTATAAGTCTAATACCACAAGCTTTAAGTGAAAGAATTTTGTTCCCATTCATAATTACATCAGGAGTTGTACCAGTTTCAATGAGGTGTCTTAAAATAAACTGTCCATCAAAACCTCTTAAATTGTGAGCAATAGCTGTTGTCCCTTTATGTTCCTTACTGAAAAGCCAATCACAAAAATCTGATAAAGTAGATTCCCTTTTAAATATTGATTGCCTATATCCAAATTTGTCACATGAAATACATTCTTGATTTATAGATTTGCAAATACATTCCCCACATGCACGATGAGCAACACAGAAATTTGGAATATGAACTCCTGAGTCTTGTGTGGTTTCAAAATCAAAAAATACAAATGGAATGTTTGGTAATTTTTCATCCTCGGGTGAAGTGTATTTTGGAATGAAACATTGGTGATCAGAATTAACTACTTGTTGACAATATTTTGCATTTTTTGAATCCTTCACAGATATGTTTTCCTTTTGTTGGATATATTAATGAATCGCACTGTTTACATTTTTGAACTAATTGACAAATTGTTTTTTCTTCTTTCCCCTTTCTAGTGATATGGTTATTATAGCATGATGGACTTCTAAACTGTCTATTGCAACTGTAACAGGTGATGGGATGCTCAGGAATACATTTTGTTGGAGCATAGCAAATACAACCAAAAGGGCACATGTGACGTTCTCTGTTATTACTCCCTTTACTGCAAAGTTCACAATAGTATGAACATCCTAAAAACCCTGTAATTGTAGTGATAGTATCAAAATGCTGGTCATGGTGGTAAATATGAATAACTTTACTATCAGTGGTGGTAGTTGGAGGTTTGAATAAAAATTCACTTTTTGCATAAGTTCAGAATTATCTTTATCAACATGACACTTTCCCACTACAATGGCCCGTGCGAGACACATTGAATCATTAACATTTTTAATTTCAATAATACTTCTCTTGTTTCCAACCATTTTATCAACAGATGAAAATGAAATTGGTGCATGTCGCCCAGACCCTTGTGGTAGAGAAGTGTGAGTTATTTCTAAAGATAATTACCCACCATGGATAGTAAAGTTATCATTTGATTGTACAACTTTTTCTATTTCATCTAATATGGTGTTACCAGTGATAGCCGAAGCCTTAGTAAATGGGATAAATATACCTATTTCTAATCCTGGGTGGTCAACTGATATTCTCATTGGATCGTTGTCTTCTACTTCACATTCTTCTTTAATATCATCTACCAAACTGTCAAATACTTTTCCAAGGGTGTCAAATGGATTCTTTTGATTAAATTGTTTAAAGGTTATTCTGCATACATGGGATTTGGAACAGAATTTTCTTGATGTTCTTTGTAGGAGTGGGTGAATGGTGTATATGTCCCTTGCTGATTCTACTCTCTGCTTCTTGTAATCTACTTCACTCTCTGTCTCATTGTATTCTTCAATGGCTCTCTTCATCTTTTCTTCTATCATCTCTAGCTTTGAAAATATGTCTTGTCTTCTTGAAGTCAAAAACCCAAGTGTGAATCAACCTAAGATTCTTCCTCTTTTTATACTTTTTTAATGTACATTTAAATGTGCATTTAAATGTACATTTAATACCCACTGAATTATACTGTTAATAAATGTTTCTTATACACATTTGAAAAGTCATAAAATGTAATCCATTCACTCTATGGGAAAATTCCTATGGTAAATATTTTATAGCTTTTATTTGTTAGTGTATCTTTCAGTCAATATTTAAAACACATTTAACAACAGCAATATAGTATCCAGAGAGATTATTGAGTGTAAGAGATAACATAACTGTTTGTAACCAAATGAATGTATATTTAAACAATTGTGTGCAAATGCATGTTATGGAACATTTAATACCCACTGAATTATACTGTTAATAAATGTTTCTTATACACATTTGAAAAAGTCATAAAAATGTAATCCATTCACTCTATGGGGACAATTCCTATGGTAAATATTTTATAGCTTTTATTTGTTAGTGTATCTTTCAGTCACGGTTTAAAACACATTTAACAACAGCAATATAGTATACAGAGGTTATTGAGTGCAAGAGATAGCATAACTGTTTGTAACCAAATGAATGTATATTTAAACAATTGTGTGTAAATGCATGTTATGGAACATTTAAGTGTACAATTAAATGTACATTAAAAAAGTATAAAAGGAGGAAGAATCTTAAGATGTTTCACTCTTGCTTTTTTGACTTCAAGAAAACAAAACATATTTTTGAAACGCTCCAAAAGTTAAAGATGGATAAAATTACACATCCAAGATTAGAAAAAGCAAATGATGCTAAAAGTATTTACTATAAACCATCTAAATGGGGAGAAGTAAAAAGACTTGTCAATGAACTTCATAAATTGATATCAACACCTAAAGAGATGATATGTACCATTTGTCATCAGAAAGGACATTGGGCGAATACATGTTCAGACAAAGGGCCATGTTTTTATTGCAATCAGAGAGGACATTGGATTAATGAATGTAGATTGAAAAAAGCTATCGAATAACTCTGTGTCTCAACCAAGATGGGGTTCACCAGCTGTTGATCAACGAGGACCAGTAAAAGTTTATCCATGGTCAGAATACATAAAGCATACAGAAGATAGATTACCGATTACAGGTTTCAACTTACAACTTGATGAAAAAGACATTGACAACCACACTTTACAGGGGATGAGCATGATACCAATACCACCACCTCCCCATATAAACTTTACAAATGAGAAAGTTGACTTATCAGAACCTGCGTTACCAGAGTTTGATGATACATTTTTATATAATATGGATATACCCAAAGAAACAAAAATGGAAATCAATGATGAGTTGGAAGTATTATTTCCAGAGAAAGAGGAACCACCAAAGAAAGTTACAAGAAAACGAAAAGCTAAAGACAATAATTCTAAAATAGGAAAACTTGCCAAGAAACATTGAAAACAGTTTTTTGAAAGTGACATTTTCATAAAAGACATTTACAAATCTGTAAATATTCATGGAATAAAATTTTCGGATTTGAAAAAGGTAATATTATTTTGTTGTTATTTAAACAGGGGGAATTTTTTTCCAACTCAAGATTTTTATTTATAAACATAAAAAACATTTTTCATAACATTATTTTGCAAGCACAAAAAATATTTTTGTGTTTGTAAAATGAATGTTATGAAAAAAACTTTTTCATAACATTCAATTTACAAACACAAAAAAAATTTTTCTTATAAAGTGAAAAGACTTGCAAGACAGAAAAATAATTTGCAAACACAAAAAATATTTTTTGTGTTTGTAAATTGAATGTTATGAAAAAGTTTTTTTCATAACATTCATTTTACAAACACAAAAAATATTTTTCTTATAAAATAAAAAAACTTCCAAGACAGAAAAATAATTTGCAAACACAAAAAATATTTTTTGTGTTTGTAAATTGAATGTTATGAAAAAGTTTTTTTCATAACATTCATTTTACAAACACAAAAATATTTTTCTTATAAAATAATTTGCAAACACAAAAAATATTTTTATGTTTGCAAATTAATTTTGTTTTTACCTAAATGTTTTCACACAAAAACATTTAGGTAAAAACAAAATTAATTTGCAAACACAAAAATATGCCATGACAGGGAAATCTAGTGTGGGAGCTATGAGGTTAACCTCTTTTGAATTGAGTAATGAAATTACAATTGAACAAAAAGTTCAATTCATTCCATTGTGGTAGCACTGAAATGTGCCACTCAAGTGTGTAAACGTGATATCTCTTTTTAAGAATATCGTGGCCCTTATAAGGGCCGTTTTTTACTAAACAAAACATGTTTAGTTCACCAACTTTATTCCATTTCTCTTTGCGGCTCTCTTGACATCCTTTTGATTAACGAGATGTTGTGATCCTCTTCCCCTAATTGTTGCATAATGATAGGTATCTCTTATCAATTTTCGAACAAAACAGTGTAAGGCTTCTTCAGCTTCATCAAGTGACAATGGTGAGATATTATTCACCCCAGCTTTTCTTGCCAATCTTCGCAAATTACTCCTTGGAATAGTATTACGCTCCTCTCTCTCCATCTTCACCTCTTGTGGTGGAATAGTATTGCACTCCTCTCTCTCCTTCTTCACTTCTCGTGGCCCACATTCACTTTCTAGTGATGGAATCTTTACCTCGATGGATAGCTCAACTCTCATGATTGATGATAAAAAAATGACATTATGATATCTCCAGCAGTGTTTTTATAGACATTGCGAGGGTTGAAAATGCACTGAAGAACCCTCACGCGACAAATCGATCGAGTGCGGGAAAAACTGTTGATAACAGACGTTTACTATCACAGCCGTCCAAATTTTGTAAAATATTGCTAACTGTTGAGTGACTTGCACTACATCAAAACAAAAACAGCCCTTCTAAGGGTTACCCACACTATTAGAAAGAGATATATCTTCTCATGTACACAACCAAGTCTTTGTTATAAAAAAGACAAAAACAGTTCCCTTATCCTCCAGTGATAAACTTATAAGCAAAAATGTACTATAAGAGCTGGTCATAATGCATGATGCGGTGGCATTATAGCCCCAAGATCTGCTTACTTATAGCCCCAAGAACTTATAGCCCCAAGAACTTATAGCCCCAAGAACTTATAGCCCCAAGAACTTATAGACCCAACATGTATGCACTGGTGGCACAGTTCTTGGGGCTATAAGTTCTTGGGGCTATAAGTAAGCAGATCTTGGGGCTATAATGCCACCCCTAACTACTGTGGTCACTGTCTTGTTCGTTTCTTCTACTTCAACCATCTTCCAACCCGAAGGCCAGCCTTCGGATTGAAAGAAGTTGAAGTAGAAAACCGGACCGAAGCGACCGAAAGTGGGATTCTTTGGCCAAATATAGTTTGGATTTGCAAATAATGCTACAGGAATGCCTGTACATTGACACGTTTGCATGCGGCTATTTTTACTCATTGTGTAACCGCAAAATATATCTGTGAGAAAAAAGTGGAGGGGCACGTGCTCCCCCTCCCTGGCTCCGCCGCCTCTGGGTTCATAAAATAGAACCTTCGAGTGAGGCCAAACAAACTTTTGCCCTCCCATTACAAAGGCAAATATTGCTCCACGAGATTCGTTTGCTCAAACTTGATTCTACACTTCAAAAGGAAGCTCCGTACCAAATATCAAGTCAATGCACCAACTGGTTCACGAGAAGATCTTTTTTTAATTTGGAGCATTCCTCCACCCCTTCCCTATGGGGCTGTGCAAGTTGATTTGAACAAAAAAACGAGTAATCACCTCAAATTTGATTGAAATCGGTTCAGCGGTTTTGGGGAGAAGGTGCCAAACATCATCATGCTCACAGATGACGGACTGACGAAGACTGCGGGCAGAAGTCGGGCGGTGAGTGATTACTATAGATCATCCTGACTTTCAGTCAGGTGAGCTGCAAACGGATGTTCATGGCGAGAGAGGTCTGGTATGTTTACATTACTTACCCTACCTCTAAAACGTCCGAACAACAAATTACTACTCTGCAAAAGGGTACTCAAAACACACAAAATGAGAATATTTTTGTTCGGCCACACCCCCAGCAACCCTGGTTAGTAAATCTAAATTCTGACAGGTGAACGACGAACGAACGCTGGGTAAATCTCTCAGTTAAACTCCGCTGATAAAGTTAGAGCGGATCTAAAAAAAGTGAATTTTTGTTTTCAAATCAAGTCTCCGGCTGATTTGATCTATTCCGTCCAATGAAGTCTTACTCCATTTCAATGGCGAGGAAATTGTTACTATGGTAAATATACATCCAAAACTTACTATTTTCAGTCTTTTAGTAGAAGTATTCTTTGAAACAAGTTAGTGTAGCAGTTTTCGTAAATCAGGAAGATTGGTGTGTTTTAACAAATCCACGTCGACGTGATTTGTAATGTGACCTGCATTTTACTGCACCTGACTTACGCAACGCTATCAGACACACAATAATTGGGTGTTATGTAATTTAATTTGTTCGTGTTATCTGTAAAAATTCGGAAGACCATCATCGCATATACGTTTTTTACGACTACCACAAATAACTACTGAATATCGCCTTGGTTTGTTCTCTAAGTTTTAGCACTCCTGAAAAACGATAATCTCATTTTTTTCCAAATTCATACCATGTCTATCATTACGGAAGCGCATTGCTGCCACGTTAAAAAAATATTAAGTTCGAAAACTTTTTCGTAACTACGAAAACATTCGTAAGTACGAAAACTTTTTCGTAAGTACGAAACCTTTTCGGTAAGTTCGAAAACACTTTCGTAAGTACGAAAACTTTTTCGCAAGTACGAAACCTTTTTCGTAAGTACGAAAACTTTTTCGTAAGTTCGAAACACTTTTCGTAAGTACGAAAACTTTTTCGTAAGCGCGAAAACTTTTTCGTAAGTACGAAAACACTTTCGTATGTACGAAAACTCTTTCGTATATTCAAAAACTATGTTTTTCACTGTCTAAATGCATCAATTTTGAGGAACATGAAGTGGAGCCGGGGACGGTATTCACATTCCCGGTCCTTACGCCCAGACCAGACGTGGAACATTTTACGAATTTAATACCAATTGGGATCGATTCAGAATGTCGGACTTTAAATGAAGTTTGCAACATACGTCGAACCACATTCGCGTTGGACTCAAATGCGAACGACAGTTTTAGCAGGGATGTGAATACACCGCTAGGCTAATCTGAGGGCACAGGAAGGGGGGGGGGGGGTTAACGTAACCCCATCCCCCTCAACACAAACGTTCCCTTTCTCTCGGAACGGGCTTGCCGCTGCAGTATTAAGGGAAGAGTGCTGAAAGTTGTCAACCGAGTGGAAGAACAGTCAATATGACGGTCTATTCGAATCGTGCAAAAATTCTCCCCTCCTCAACTTGAGATTAGCCCAAAGTTTCCTCATGCAGCTCCCGGATATTATGTTAGCTGTGGGCATTTGATTCCCAACCCAGATTAGCACGATTTAGAGGATATTTTTCAGAAATTTCTCCCAGTAGGTACCCCAACGCCTAGTCTCAGTGACACTATTCACCATCATAGGTCTACTTGGGCTCGCAGCCCAAGTAGGCCTGTTATGGTAAATAGTCCTACTGAGACATGGGGCTAAAGTCCTCTATGTTTAGTAAGAAGTGTAGCAGGCGCTTCACCACCTATGACAGGCCTTGGGTGTCCGCCCAATGGCATTCTGCCTTCCGTCTTTGTCCTATCAGTTATTTGCCGGATAGCACGATTTAGAGGAATTTTTCAGATATTTCTCCTAGTTGCACCTCCGACGCCTTGTCTCCGTGACACTATTCACCGTCATAAGCCTACCTGGGCACCCAGCCAAGGTAGGCCTACGGGGGTAAGTAGTCATACTGAGAAATGGGGCCATAGTCCTCGCTGAGAGAGGTACTGGTAGCAGGACATCTGACAGGAGCTTCGGCGCCTATATGACGGGCAGGGGATCTGCATGTCATTCAACAAATCCGTTTTTGTCCTCGCAATCATTTTTCGGGCAACCCCACCCCCCGACTCTACCTACTTGCACACCCAAACTCTAAATAACATTGAATAGAAGATAGAAAATATCTCAGGGAGATGATGGTGTACAACACATATATTGAAGTTATGATAACATGTTGTGCCCAAGTTTCCTATTGCCCCCACCTCACCCCCTCCCCGGTGTTAATTCGGCCTTCATATGCAGAACATTTTAATAAAAAGGAATTCATTAATGTCATTCACTCTGCTAACTGTAAGTCAGTATATAATGGAATCAGGCCATATATTTTCTTCGAATACATCATTTTTGTACAAATGACGCTGAAGACCGGGCTGTGTTGTGCTATCAGTATCAGTGCTTTCACAAATTCCAGTTTTATCTGTCCACTCCATCAGATACAATGATAACAAAAAAAAACAACGCACTATAAATGCAACTCCGAGTTGTTAACATATATTTTTCGCCGAGAATTGGTATACATAAATCCGCACCTTACTTCATCATCTGTCAATATTTATGCCTTCTTTTTGTGATTTTCGTTCCAATTCTCGCAAAGATTCTATCTTCCAACACACGTGCTAAATAAAACTTGATGACGTAACCCACTGATGTTTCCCTTGACGACGGGAATTCCCTTGTCCGCAACAGGGCGGCAAGTGACGAAAACTATCGAATATAAATCACACAGCTTATTCGCATTGAAATAGGTTCGACATTGGCTAGACCGTCTGTTTTAAATTCGGATCTATTTGGAACGAATTTAATTCTGGAATTAGAATCGACGTTGGCTCGACAAAGCTAATCGGTAGCACGACAGTAGCTCGACGTTGCAATAGACGGTCGGATTTTTAATATGCCTTAAAGGCTGTTTATTTTTAGAGAGTTCAACATTTCAAGGCGGCTAACTCTAATTCAAATACTTAGTTCAGCGATACCTTATGACTCAAAAGCAGCTCGGAGAAAGACCTGACATGTATGGTAGGCTGGTGCCGCTACTACCACCGAGTTAAAATCCACCATTCCTAGAATGTAGGATAGTACACGTGTACGAATCGTACTTTATTACCTGGGCCATTGGTGGAGCCTTGTCAGACTTTTGGTGGAGCCGACATGAGACATGTTTTTGCACCATTCAGAACTCCGTTTGGCAAGTGGTATACGCTCTTCATATATAATATGCTATGGTGTGTATAGTGATGTGTCTGTATATGGATATGTAGTAGAGGGTTGTGGGGGTAGGTGAGTTTTCTTGAAAGGGGTCTCCATGGAACGGTCGGCGTTGCTAATGACTTGATGATGTCATGATGCGCACGCGGCGTCATAGAAACGTTGACCTCTGTGGATGTCCACTGTGCAATCCGATATTACGTTGTTCGGGTCATGGTGTATCGGGCTTCTCGAACTGGACCGATATGGCAGTGTAGTATTGGGGGTATATAGTACTATATATAACTGTCAGTCTACAATTAGAAGAACAGTTGCTACTTTCAATCTACAAAATACTTTATTCCAGCTTGTGGGTACTAATGGTAGGTCATATGGTGTATTGCTTGGTGGGTCGTCATGGTAGCATAGAATGAACGGTCTGAACTCCTGTTGGTTCATAATCACTCATTTGCTTTACTAACCCATCGAATGTGTTGTATCATCGGATTGTTGACAATGGCGGTTTGGGGACTGATGAACACTGAAGAATGTATTTGAGGACTAAGTATAATTATGGTTTGTGGACGACTGTTTGGGGACTGAATATAGTGGCAATTTGTGGACTGTTGGGGACTGAAAACAGTTGTGAGTTGTGAATTGAATATAGTGGTGGTTTGGGTACAGATGAAGACTATGCTGGTGTGGTACAGTTGGGGACTATTGGAGACCAAACACAGTGATAATTTAGGGACTGTTGTGGACTGAAGACATTGGTGATTTGGGGACTAAAGGCCGTTGTATTTTGGGGGCTGAAGGCAGTGGTGTTTTGTGGACTGCAGGTGACTGAATATAGTGGTTGTTCGGAGACTGTTTTCAGTCTGTTGTAGGTTGTTGTAGTTGTTAGTGTTGTTAGTGTTGTTAGTGTTGTAGTTGGTTTAGTCATTGTAGTGGTGCTGTTGTGTGCTTAGTATAATAATGTGTTGTAGTGTGCTTGGTATAGTAATGGTTCATGCGGTAGTTGTTGTGGTCGATGTTGTAGTTGTTAGTCTTGTAATTGTAGCTTGCTTCGTCACTGTGGTGATTGGTGTTGAAGTGGTTCTTATAATGGTGGTCGATGTATTAGTTGTAGTTGTAGTGGTCATTGAAGTGGTTGTTTTTGTTATAGTTGGTTTAGTCATTGTAGAAGTTTTGTAATTCAGATTGGTATAGCAGGGGATGATGAAGTGGTAGCCGAGGTGGCTTTTGTAGTTGTTAGTGTTGTAATCGTTTAGTCATTGTAGTGGATGGTGTTGCTGTGGTTGGTATAGTAGTGGTCGGTGTGGTAGTTGTAGGGTTTACTCTGGCAGTTGTATCTGTTGGTGATGTCAAAGTTTCAGTTGTTGAGGTTAGTGTTATTGTAGTTGATGTAGTAGTGGTTGAGGTAGTGATTGTGGTGGTGGTTGACGTTGTAATGGTTAACAAAGTTGTTAGTGGCTGAGGTGGTTGGTGTTGAAGTTGATTTAGACATTGCAATGGTTGTTGTATTGGTTGTTGTAGTAGTCATTGATGTAATACTTGTGTTGGTGTAGTAGTTCTGGTGACTGTGTCATAGTGGTTGATCGTGTTTGTGTGGTTGTTTGTGTTGTGAACGTTGTTGTTGTAGAAGTTGGTGTATTAGTTATTGGTATAGTAGTAGTTGTAGTGCTTGGTGCTTTAGTGGTTGATGGTGTAGTAAAGATCAGTGTACCAGTTTTGGTGTTGAAGTAGGTGATGTGATGGTGGTTGATATAGTCCTCGTTGGTGTTTTAGACACTGATAGAGCAAGTGTGGGTGCTGTAGTGATTGCTGGTGCAGTAAACATCGGAGTAGTAACGGTGGACCTGAAGAACTGTATGTGTAATTACGTATCATAAGCGGTTCTTCAGCTTCCCTAATGAGAATACCATAATACTCACCCCCACGTGAGCATCCACTAATAACCTCAACTTCGACAACAACCACCTCTACACCAACCACTACAACTACTGAACCCTCCAATACAACACGATCCTTGACAATATCACCAAACTAAACTACAAGCACAACCACTACTACAGTACGAACAAGGTGATTTGGTACTCAATCACCCATTCGGTGAACAGCCACCAATTCCGTCACCCATTGCGCCGGTGGACATGCCAGCAATTTTGGGTGGACTTAATTAATATGTTCCGCGGACACCGCGGACTCGGGTGGAGCGGATTAGTAAAAATCAATATTGTTTTTGGCTGGCGTTTGAAGTTTAATTAGTGGTAATACCGTCCACCTACTGAGCCGGTGGCGCCACTTGAATTCACTTGCCAATCGAGAATTACTTTTTTTCCCGTTATTGGAAACTCATCTATAACTAGAGAAACAGAATTTACTGCACCCAGTAAATTCAAATCTGTGTGAAAAGGGTTAAAAGTATCATGAATAAACTATACAGAAAGAGAATTTATGGAGGCTTATTTTCAGGAGTAAAATATTTTTAAACAAATCAGAAATGGGTTTTCGTTAACAGTATTTACAGATATTCATACTGGAATCAGAACAATTATTTAAGAAACCAGAAAAGGCATACATGTGACCAGCATTCAAAGGGTTCGATACTCGAACCAGAAATGGACATTTTTGGCTCTGCCCACTAATTTGAGTGATGAAATACGTTCATAAACTTTAGAAATTCATTAAGGTGTAATAAAATTCATTTCCCAGTATTTCTGAATAATACGCACTTGATGACTTTGGTGACCTCTTTCAGGCAGACCCCTAGGTGACCTCCGTGACCTTGACCCATATTTTGAATTTCCATCAAGTGTCGACTCATTTGGTGTTAGTTCCAGGTCCATTCATCATACCACGATTGAGATATGAGCATGACCCACTTTCAAAAATGTTGGCTACGCCCACTTTTTAACATAAAAATGCATGTATGGACCTCAGGAATGCTTTGGGGGTTCAAAAAATGTGATTTCTAGCAATTATGAAAAATGCACTTAATGACCCCTAGGTGATCTTCTTGACCCTGACCCATATTTTGAATCTCCATCAAGTGTCGACTCATTTGGTGTTAGTCCCAGGTCCATTCATCATACCATGCTTGAGATATGAGTGTGACCCACTTTCAAATTTTTTGGCCACGCCCACTTTTTTAACGTAAAGATGCATGTATGAATCTCAGGAATGCTTTGGGGCAAAAAATGTGATTTCCAGCAATTATGAAAAATGTACTCAATGACCCCTAGTTAACCTCCGTGACTTTGACCCATATTTTGAACCTCCATCGGGTGTCGACTCATTTGGTGTTGATCCCAGGTCCGTAGGTCATACCACGCATGAGATATGGGCGTGACCCACTTTCAAAAATGTTAGCCATGCCCACTTTTTGTTTTATGTCAAAATGCATGTGTGTACGTCAGAAAGAGTTTAGGGGGTGAAATGTGTCTCAGGAATACTTTAGGGGATCAAAAAATGTGATTCCAGCAATTCTGAAAAAATGCACCCAATGACCCCTAGGTGTCCTCCGTGACCTTGACCCATATTTTGAATCTCCATCAAGTGTCGACTCATTTGGTGTTGGTCCCAGATCCATACGTCATTCCATGTCTGAGATATGGGCGTGACCCACTTTCAAAATTTTGGACACGCCCACTTTTTTATGTCAAAATGCATGTGTGTACGTCAGAAAGAGTTTAGGGGGTGAAATGTGATTTCCAGCAATTCTGAAAAATGCACTCAATGAACCCTAGGTGACCTCTGAGACCTTGATCCATATTTTCAACCTCCATCAAGTGTCGACTCATTTGGTGTTGGTCCCAGGTCTATACGTCATACCACGCCTGAGATACGGGTGTCACCCAGTTTCAAAATTTTTGGCCACGCCCACTTTTTTTACGTCAAAATGCATGTGTGTACATCAGGTATACTTTAGGAGGTCAAAAAAATGTGATTTCCAGCAATTCTGAAAAATGCACTCAATGACCCCTAGGTGATCTCCATGACCTTGACCCATATTTTGAATCTCCATCAAGGGTCGACTCATTTGGTGTTGGTCCCAGGTCCATACGTCATACCACGCCTGAGGTATGGGCGTGACCCACTTTCAAAAAATTTTTGGCCACACCCACTTTTTTATGTCAAAATGCATGTGTGTATGCCAGGAATACTTTAGGGGGTCAAAAAATGTGATTTCCAGCAATGCTGAAAAAATGCACTCAATGACCCCTAGGTGACCTCTGTGACCTTGACCCATATTTTGAATCTCCATCAAGTGTCGACTCATTTGGTGTTGGTCCCAGGTCCATACGTCATTCCACGTCTGAGATATGGGCGTGACCCACTTTCAAAAACTTTGGCCACGCCCACCTTTTTTACGTCAATATGCATGTGCGTACGTCAGGAATACCTTAGGGGATCAAAAAATGTGATTTCCAGCAATTCTGAAAAATACACTCAATGACCCCTAGTTGACCCCCGTGACCATGACCCATATTTTGAACCTCCATCGAGTATTGACTCATTTGGTGTTGGTCCCAGGTCTGTAGGTCATACCACGCCTGAGATATGGGCGTGACCCACTTTCAAAAATGTTGGCCATGCCCACTTTTTTATGTAAAAATGCATGTGTGTACATCAGGAATACTTTAGGGGTCAAAAAATGTGATTTCCAGCAATTCTGAAAAATGCACTCAATGACCCCTAGGTGACCTCTGTGACCTTGACCCATATTTTGAACCTCCATCAAGTGTCGACTCATTTGGTATTGATCTCAGGTCTATACGTCATACCACGCCCGAGATATGGGTGTGACCCAGTTTCAAAAAATTTGGCCAAGCCTACTTCTTTTACGTCAAAATGCATGTGTGTACATCAGGTATACTTTAGGAGGTCAAAAAATGTGATTTCCAGCAATTCTGAAAAAATGCACTCAATGACCCCTAGGAGACCTCTGTGACCTTGACCCATATTTTGAATCTCCATCAAGTGTCGACTCATTTGGTGTTGGTCCCAGGTCCATACGTCATTCCACGTCTGAGATATGGGCGTGACCCACTTTCAAAAATTTTTGCCATGCCCACTTTTTACGTCAAAATGCATGTGTGTGTGTGTCAGAAATAGTTTAAGTAGGTAATAAAGGCCGATTCAGAGACAGGTGTACATGTACGTGTACATGTACACGTACATCGATGTACATCTCCATAGGATTTCGTGTTAAAATCGTGTACAGGTAAACGATTTTAACGCTTTTTAGGGTGTCTTAGAATCGGCTTTGCCGATTCAAAGACCACTGGATTGTATCCAAGAGTGAAAAAAACGCCTGTAGTTTTACGTACACGTACATGTACCGTTTTGATTGAAATCGGCAAATGGGTTTCCCCCATAGGATTCAGTGTTAAATTGCGAGCAAAAAACGTGTTGTCGTTTCTAAATCATCATCTTGCTGATTCTAAATCGTTCGCGTCTGTACACGATTTTAACACTGAAACCCTATGGAGGCGTACACTGAAATCCATTTGCGGATTTTACGTCGGAAATCGAATCGTGTACGGTACACGGAAAAGAGGTGTCCCTGAATTGGCAAACCCAATGTCACGTCTGAATCCGCAAACCCACTGCCACGTTTCCCGAGGAAATAAAACCACTTTTTGATGGCCAAAAGCTTGAAGAGCTTGAAATAAGTAATCACCCAATCACTTCACGTTCCTAACGCCCGTCATAAAAAGGTGAATCGCGTCATAAAAAGGTAAATCGCGTTTAATAACGTGGATATAATGGCTAGAGCAATGTATACCAAAAACCAAAAGCTCGAAGAGCTTGAAATAAGTAATCACCCAATCACTTCACGTTTCTAATGCTAATTAACCAATCAGATTGCTTGATTCTCATAAACTTAATCATACAAAGTTATCTCCCCTCGTCGTGGGGGTGGGGGTCACGCCCATCATAAAAATCGAAGTTTCGAGAAGGTAGTCACGTGACCTATCAAATTGAAGAGTGGATTAAGAAGATCGTGATTTTAGCCCTCGTCGTGGGGTGGGGTCACGACCAGAGCCGAAAAACGACTTCCTTTTTACATATCCAAGCATGTGAGGTATTAATATGAAGGGCTCGATGAATACATTACAAAAATGACGTTTTTTCATTTTATGTGGGGGTGGGGGTCACGCCCATCAGAAAAATCGAAGTTTCGAGAAGGTGGTCACGTGACCTATCAAATTGAAGGTCTCGACGAGGGGATTAAGAAGATCGTAATTTTAACCCTCGTCGTGGGGTGGCGTCACGACCAGAGCCGAAAAACGTCTTCCTTTTTACAAATCCAGGCATGTGAGGTATTAATATGAAGGGCTCGATGAATACATTACAAAAATGACGTTTTTTTTATTTTATGTGGAGGTGGGGGTCACGCCCATCAGAAAAATCGAAGTTTCGAGAAGGTGGTCACGTGACCTATCAAATTGAAGGTCTCGACGAGTGGATTAAGAAGATCGTAATTTTAACCCTCGTCATGGGGTGGGGTCACGACCAGAGCCGAAAAACGTCTTCCTTTTTACAAATCCAGGCATGTGAGGTATTAATATGAAGGGCTCGATGAATACATTACAAAAATGACGTTTTTTTCATTTTATGTGGGGGTGGGGGTCACGCCCATCAGAAAAATCGAAGTTTCGAGAAGGTGGTCACGTGACCTATCAAACTGAAGGTCTCGACGAGTGGATTAAGAAGATCGTAATTTTAATCCTCGTCGTGGGGTGGGGTCACGACCAGAGCCGAAAAACGTCGTTCTTTATACAAAGCCAGGCATGTGAGGTACTGATATTGAGGCTCGATGAATACATTACGAAAATGACATTTTTCATTTTATGTGGGGATGGGGTCACGACCAGAGACGAAAAACGTCTTCCTTTTTACAAATCCAAGCATGTGAGGTACTGATATGAAGGGCTTGATGAATACATAACAAAAATGACATTTTCCACCATCGCCGTGGGGATGGGGTTAACACCAATCAGAAAATCAAAAAAAAAGTTTCGAGAAGATAGTCGTGTGTCCTATCAAATTAAAGCTATCGACAAGGATATTATGAAAATCATAATCTTTCCCTTCTTATAACGGTGGAGTTGGAACCATCTTGAAATCGAAAGTATTAAGAAAAGGTAGTTATGGAACATATTAAATTGAAAAAAACAAGCTGAATCTGATGCATCATTCATTGTTTGATATCTGTGTTTAAAAACGTGAAGAATGTTTTCAGAAAAAAAATATATATATGATAGTTATGCAAATTAGAGATGCACTCGCTTATTAACAAGTCACGCCTTAAGATGTTTCCTTCAATTATAACTGTGTTTACTGAACCGTAGATTTGTCAATACAAAAATTATAAGTTGATCTTCTAACGTTTCTATATATTGAGGATAGCCTATTTCACCATTTCCGAAAAAAGTGTCAATCCAAACTATTTTTTTAGGAAACAATGCCCACGTCGAGAAGACATTACAAACTGAACCAGTATAATCTTGACTGAATTCAAATAATATACCATTTGTCACGTGTTAGAAAAGATTTGTAAACAGTCTAAACGCACGTGTGGAAAAGTTGTTTTGTTTTGTTTTTTACAACAGGAGGTAAAATATTTTAAGATAGGTGGCGTTATATAAATACAGCAACAACAAAAAGCAGTGTTTACAGTGTGTCAGCGTATGACTGAATGAAAATGAGAAAAAGCTCTTTTTCTAACCACCTGATAGCGAAGCATTACATCAGTTGTCGCGATATTGATGTCATCCAACAGCAGCCAAGACATTAAACTTTTTACGTCGACATACCACTTGTCGAAAACAATTCTCTTTTAACGCTAAAACGGGTGAAATACATCTCGGTAACGACTCCCTTTTTTTTCTTGTTCAGACACAGTTGTTGGCGGAAAGTTGACTGGAGGGTCGTTCAAAACAATTGATCAAACATATCGAACGAAAACGACTCATTTTTTAACTACGATTGTCGCCGTATTCTAAACGTCATCGATTTACAGAAATGAGCACAATATCTGATGGGGTTTTTTTTAAAGATTTTTGATGACATAAAAAGGTTGCATGCGCAGCAAAAATAATCAGTTTATATTTCTTGCTTCTCACGTTTTCGAGTTGTAAGAATCGTTTGCTTTTGGCCAATCTGTCTTGAAAATCGAATATGTGTTTGGTAAACGGATCGAACGATTTTTTCATCTTTTTTTTTTACCTTCCAGAGGAACTTCGAATTCTCCTCTTTCGCTCACGAAAACCCATTGATCATTTCCAGGTCCGATCCAGGTGAGCAATATACTGTAACACATCGCGCTATCGTAAGGACAATTCTGCTTTTTGTAAGGATTTTATAACCTACATTAGGTAGGAATACGGACCCTCTAGAATTTCAAATTCTCGACATTATCCCTTTCTTTTTTTACACAGTAGAGTAATAAGACCTAATCTCTGAGACTCTGACAGATTTCACAAGAGATAAAACGCTCGGGTTGAGATACTTCCACTTCATGTTCTAATGATACTGAAACGGGAGTTCTCTCTCTGAATACTACTATGGAAAACTGTGATTATAACCCTCAACTAATTGTCCAACACAAACAAATATATATTTCCTATACATCTCTCTAACCGCCGGCTCCCCTCCCATCCCTTCCCTAATCAATTCCCCTCCCCTTCCCTAATTCCCCCTCCCTACCCTTCCCCGCCCCCTTCCTTCCCTTCCCTAATCCCCTCCCGTCTTCCCTACCTCCCCCTCCCCTTCCCTAATCCCCTTCCCTTCCCTCCCCCTCCCCTCCCCTGACCTAATCCCCTTCACCACCACTCCCTACCCCCTCCCCTTCCTTAACCACCTTCCCTAACCCCCTCTCTCCACTAACCCCCTCCCCCCTAACCCCCTCCCTCCCTCCCCTAACCCCTTCCCTTCCCTCTCCCCTCCCCTTCCCTACCCCCTCCCCTCCCCTAACCCCCTTCACCACCACTCCCTAATCCCTCCCCTCCCTTAATCCCTCCTTCCCTAATCCCCCTCCCCCTAACCCCTCCCTACCCCCCTCCCCGGGCCGGCGGTTAGAGAGATGTATAGGAAATATATATTTTTTTGTGTTGGACAATTAGTTGAGGGTTATAATCACAGTTTTCCATAGTAGTATTCAGAGAGACAACTCCCGTTTCAGTATCATTAGAACATGAAGTGGAAGTATCTCAACCCGAGCGTTTTATCTCTGGTAAAATCTGTCAGAGTCTCAGAGATTAGGTCTTATTACTCTACTGTGTAAAAAAAGATAGGGATAATGTCGAGAATTTGAAATTCTAGAGGGTTCGTATCCCTACCTAATGTAGGTTATAGAATCCTTACAAAAAGCAGAATTGTCCTTACGATAGCGCGATGTGTTACAGTATATTGCTCACCTGGATCGGGCCTGGAAATGATCAATGGGTTTTCGTGAGCGAAAGAGGAGAATTCGAAGTTCCTCTGGAAGGTAAAAAAAAAGATGAAAAAATCGATCGATCCGTTTACCAAACACATATTCGATTTTCAAGACAGACTGGCCAAAAGCAAACGATTCTTACAACTCGAAAACGTGAGAAGCAAGAAAGATAAACTGGTTATTTTTGCTGCGCATGCAACCTTTTTATGTCATCAAAAATCTTTAAAAAAAAAACCATGAGATATTGTGCTCATTTCGGTAAATCGATGACGTTTAGAATACAGGCGACAATCGTAGTTAAAAAATGAGTCGTTTTCGTTCGATATATTTGATCAATTGTTTTGAACGACCCTCCAGTCAACTTTCCGCCAACAACTGTGTCTGAACAAGAAAAAAAAGGGAGTCGTTACCGAGATGTATTTCACCCGTTTTAGCGTTAAAAGAGAATTGTTTTGGACAAGTGGTATGTCGACGTAAAAAGCTTAATGTCTTGGCTGCTGTTGGATGACATCAATATCGCGACAACTGATGTAATGCTTCGCTATCAGGTGGTTAGAAAAAAGAGCTTTTTCTCATTTTCATTCAGTCATACGCTGACACACTGTAAACACTGCTTTTTGTTGTTGCTGTATTTATATAACGCCACCTATCTTAAAATATTTTAACTCCTGTTGTAAAAAACAAAACAAAACAACTTTTCCACACGTGCGTTTAGACTGTTTACAAATCTTTTCTAACACGTGACAAATGGTATATTATTTGAATTCAGTCAAGATTATACTGATTCAGTTTGTAATGTCTTCTCGACGTGGGCATTGTTTCCTAAAAAAAATAGTTTGGATTGACACTTTTTTCGGAAATGGTGAAATAGGCTATCCTCAATATGTAGAAACGTTAGAAGATCAACTTATAATTTTTGTATTGACAAATCTATGGTTCAGTAAACAGAGTTATTATTGAAGGAAACATCTTAAGGCGTGACTTGTTAATAAGCGAGTGCATCTCTAATTTGCATAACTATCATATATATTTTTTTTTTTGAAAACATTCTTCACGTTTTTAAACACAGATATCAAAAAATGAATGATGCATCAGATTCAACTTGTTTTTTTTTCAATTTAATATGTTCCATAACTACCTTTTCTTAATACTTTCGATTTCATGATGGTTCCAACTCCACCGTTATAAGAAGGGAAAGATTATGATTTTCATAATATCCTTGTCGATAGCTTTAATTTGATAGGTCACACGACTATCTTCTCGAAACTTTTTTTTGATTTTCTGATCGGTGTTAACCCCATCACCACGGCGATGGTGGAAAATGTCATTTTTGTAATGTATTCATCAAGCCCTTCATATCAGTACCTCACATGCTTGGATTTGTAAAAAGGAAGACGTTTTTCGTCTCTGGTCGTGACCCCATCCCCACATAAAATGAAAAATGTCATTTTCGTAATGTATTCGTCGAGCCTTCATATCAGTACCTCACATGCCTGGCTTTGTATAAAGAACGACGTTTTTCGGCTCTGGTCGTGACCCCACCCCACGACGAGGGTTAAAATTACGATCTTCTTAATCCACTCGTCGAGACCTTCAGTTTGATAGGTCACGTGACCACCTTCTCGAAACTTCGATTTTTCTGATGGGCGTGACCCCCACCCCCACATAAAATGAAAAAAAACGTCATTTTTGTAATGTATTCATCGAGCCCTTCATATTAATACCTCACATGCCTGGATTTGTAAAAAGGAAGACGTTTTTCGGCTCTGGTCATGACCCCACCCAGCGACGAGGGTTAAAATTACGATCTTCTTAATCCACTCGTCGAGACCTTCAATTTGATAGGTCACGTGACCACCTTCTCGAAACTTCGATTTTTCTGATGGGCGTGACCCCCACCCCCACATAAAATGAAAAAACGTCATTTTTGTAATGTATTCATCGAGCCCTTCATATTAATACCTCACATGCCTGGATTTGTAAAAAGGAAGACGTTTTTCGGCTCTGGTCGTGACTCCACCCCACGACGAGGGTTAAAATTACGATCTTCTTAATCCACTCGTCGAGACCTTCAATTTGATAGGTCACGTGACCACCTTCTCGAAACTTCGATTTTTCTGATGGGCGTGACCCCTACCCCCACATAAAATGAAAAAACGTCATTTTTGTACTGTATTCATCAAGCCCTTCATATTAATACCTCACATGCTTGGATATGTAAAAAGGAAGTCGTTTTTCGGCTCTGGTCGTGACCCCACCCCACGACGAGGGTTAAAATCACGATCTTCTTAATCCACTCTTCAATTTGATAGGTCACGTGACCACCTTCTCGAAACTTCGATTTTTATGATGGGCGTGACCCCCACCCCCACGACGAGGGGAGATAACTTTGTATGATTAAGTTTATGTGAATCAAGCAATCTGATTGGTTAATTAGCGTTAGAAACGTGATGTGATTGGGTGATTACTTATTTCAAGCTCTTCGAGCTTTTGGTTTTTGGTATACATTGCTCTAGCCATTATATCCACGTTATTAAACCCGATTCACCTTTTTATGACGCGATTCACCTTTTTATGACGGGCGTTAGGAACGTGAAGTCATTGGGTGATTACTTATTTCAAGCTCTTCAAGCTTTTGGCCATCAAAAAGTGGTTTTATTTCCTCGGGAAACGTGGCAGTGGGTTTGCGGATTCAGACGTGACAGTGGGTTTGCCGGTTCAGGGACACCTCTTTTCCGTGTACCGTACACGATTCGATTTCCGACTTAAATTCCGCAAATGGATTTCAGTGTACGCCTCCATAGAGTTTCAGTGTTAAAATCGTGTGCAGACGCGGACGATTTAGAATCAGCAAGATGATGATTTAGAAACGACAACACGTTTTTTGCTCGCAATTTAACACTGAATCCTATGGGGGAAACCCATTTGCCGATTTCAATCAAAACGGTACATGTACGTGTACGTAAAACTACAGGCGTTTTTTTCACTCTTGGATACAATCCAGTGGTCTTTGAATCGGCAAAGCCGATTCTAAGACACCCTAAAAAACGTTAAAATCGTGTACCTGTACACGATTTTAACACTAAATACTATGGAGGTGTACATCGATGTACGTGTACATGTACACGTACATGTACACCTGTCTCTGAATCGGCCTTTATTACCTACTCTCATCAAGATCAGAGAAACGAGAAAATGTCATTGTGAAGTTGTTCCACCGGGCCAAACTAGGGTAGGTCCGGTGCATTTTGGACATTGGTACCCCTCTCCCATTTCACACTTTCAATGACTTTCCCTTAACCCCTGTGGACAAAGCCGCCCTGGACAAAATCCTCTTTGGAAAAACTCTTCTTGAAACAAGATTTCATAACTGATGTTCAAAAACAAAATGAAGAGTAGATGGCAAGACATTAAAAACAAAAATACATGTTAACCAATGCCATGAACAAGGGCATCGCAAAGAACCCCTTGTTCGTACTACGGCCTCACAAGTCGAAAAAAACGCAACTTTCCGAAACCCTAAACAGGGTGGTGTGGAGAGGGGTATAACCCGATCTGTCCCAACTGTGATGTTTCAAGGCCTTGATGATCTAGATGGAATATTTGCCACTTGAAATTACAAGTAAAATACATAAGTAGTATGTCTCGCATGTTTCAGGTACAGGTTGCCGGAACTCATGTGACGTCATAATAATCTCATCCAGTAGCGCCATGTTGGGTTGTCGTTGGGATACGCGTAATTATCATAGTAATGCGTGTTGTCCGTGTGTTGTGATACGTGTTTCCGTCGTCTATTTTGTATATTGGAGGCCGCCATCTTAGTTTCTATGGTCGCACGTGGTTGCTATGTCACCCAAAACCATCTTAAAGGAAAGGGGTATGTTCTGAAGGTGTGTTTGATTGAAGAGAGTTAATCTAATTACCACAAACAATTCGACAATCCCTTCATATCACGAAAAATCACTCCGAAACACCTAAACGGACTTTGCGAAACCTCCATTTTATAAGAGTACACGTAGTGCTGTAAGACGCGTTCCTCTATAGAAGAGTTAACCTAATAATTACCGGAAAAGATCCGAAATTTCCCCGAATCACCAAAAAACAACCCAAAACAACCAGACTTGGCTAAGAACCATTTTGGGCTTATAAGTGTAGGACGTAGTGCTGTGGAGTGTGTTCCTTTGTATAAGAGTACTGGCTCGAATTTTTCCAAATCCTAGGTTTCTACCTATGTATCTAAAAGCTAGGTTATGACTTCCCCGATCTCCTTATAAAGTATTCTGACTTCCCTAGATGTGCGTATGCGTTAGTACATATTATGTCACAATGTGTATACATTGCAGGTTGCACATAGGCACATCTTGGATGTACCGATATGTGCTTGTGCGCTAACGCACAGTGTGACACATTGTGAAATAGCACATAGGCACATACGGGTATTTGAGGATACCTATGACATGGCTGCGCATCATTTGAGGATACCCCCTGGAGGATACCTTTTGTGGATATTTATCTGAGGATATCCATTTGAAGATAGTTATGGCTCCTAATCGGGTCTTCTAGGCCACCCCCACACCCTTCAGAGATTCAATGTCACCACATGTCCATGGTCTCCACCATCTGTCGTGTTATCTAATGCTATTGTATTCACCCAATACTATAGTCTTCTAAGCCTAGCGGTCTTGTACCATTTCTACCATTAATTTTACTTTTGGCTACCACTATTCTGTCCTGTCCTAGAGTACCTTACCATTACTGACTTGTAGGGAGCGCGATGGCTCAGTATATAGAGATGCGATGCTAGCCGAGAGTCCCGCAGTTCTAATCCCACCTGTTGCAACCGCGTGGTGTTCTTGGGCGAGACACTTAATCCCATTTGCCCATGTGGGGCACGGTGGCGTCGTGTACTAAGGCGTACTGCAGTCGATGGAGCACTTCTCTTCAACCAATGCTAACCCTGCTTGTGTGTAGTTAGTACGTTACGGAGCTTAAAGAATCCCTTTTTCCGAGATGAGGATAAGAGTCGTACATGGAATACTTTTGTGACTCGTGCGTCAGGTCCTATTTTACATGTAAAGCAGAAGTTGTTTACTTCCGCAAACTAATCATGTTGCACTCCGTAGGGTTCCCACGTAGGACGCGTTTGTCCATCATTGTTAAGTTTTCTGTACATGCTGTTCCCATCTATACATCCGGAAAGCCACATTAGAAATCACTCAAAAACTTTCCTTCCTTAAACACTGATAATTAAAACGAATTTGCGGAAATAACTAACCACATTTTAGTGTCATAAAATAACACTGCGACAAACATCGTGTTTCATTGATCAACTACAGTTCAAATTGGAAAAGTTACAGAATTTAATTTCAATATATATGCAGAGCCTTTGGCATGGGAATGTCCTGTTATAAATTTGTAATTTGTAAGGCGTAGAAGAAAGAAAGTGGGAGAAGTCCGTAAATATCTTCTGATCTTGGATATTGGGTTTGTGATACATGTTTGCCGGTCCATAAAACCAGGAGCGAAGTAATCATTTCGAACTTGGGGCACAATCATAGAATGGAGGTTCTCACACAATGACATTTAACAGAGATGGCCCATGTACCTTAGTTGTGTGGTACCAGCTCATTACACAACGTCCCTCCTCATTGAAAAAAGCGTCTATTGTTGTCCCCATATTAAAATAATTTTCAGACCAAATTTTGATGAATACAGCGGCCAAAGTATGCCATTTTTACAACTTTTGAGGGAATCTTCACATACATCGTAAATGTGGAGTATCTGTGCATCCTACCGCCCCCCCCCCCCCCCACCACCACCACCACCATTAATTGACAATAATGTTGCAACCACGGAAATCTAAAAGAAAAATGCAAGTTTAAAGTGACTGTATTAGAGTCGTGACCCCCCCCCCCCCCTCCATACACACCCTCATTCTGTGGTGGCGGAATTATGGTAAAATATAAAAATATATTATTAAAGAATGGCATCTCTCTCTCTCTCTCTCTCTCTCTCTCTCTCTCTCTCTCTCTCTCTCTCTCTCTCTCTCTCTCTCTCTGTCTCGCATAGCATGGAATCGTCTGCCTGTTCTGTATTCACATAGAAACTTTTGAGAAGCTACGCCAGGAATCTACAATCACCAAATTAGGGCAATTGGTAATATTGGGTAGTCTGGCGCGGCTCTCACCACAACGCTGAAAATGTCATGATTAATTCAGAGGTCCGGTCTGACTCGCATGCACTTATTTATTGGTGCTCAGGGTCACTTTTAGTGCCTCTGACTATATCATTACGGCAACTCAAGTACCAAGAACAGTCTATCCAATAGTTGTCTACATTCCTATACTGCACACTTGAAAGAACTTCCACTCCAAGATTTGGCCACCGCGCCCTATTTAACATTTAAACATAACATGTTTATCACAAAAAACACAAACACTGTTCCACATCCTGGAGTTCCCACGGGACTCACATATTTCTATGAACTACCCGTGGCAGTTTACAATAAAACACTCGAAGAATAAGAATTTAAAACCCTTATCGTACTCGTGGCTTACTTAAATCTGATTACCGGCCCTAGTACCTATTTATTCCATATAAGATTCCAATTCATATGAAAATGACCCGACTGGAAAAAAATTATTGTGAGGGGTGGTCTCACTCCCTTTACCCCCGTTATCGACGCCCCTCATCACTCCATCACAAGCTGTACTTATAATACTGGGTTTGTTAAAACATCTTTGAATACAGTATGTAAATATCAAGATCAAACACAGGAGAAAATGTCAATTTTAACCCTTTATCTAAAATATCGTTAAAAAGGTCAGCACTATTCACAAAAGTCCATATTATAATTTTATAATTTCTCAATTCAGCCTTAAAAATATAGATTATCACACCTTATTGGAAGGAGCTCTTTGAGCTCGTTCCAATGAAGGATCATAGGCTATGTTTTTGAACTAAGAATGTTTTGTTGTTATTCTGTTTATTCTGTGTTATTATTTTGTTTTGTGCGTCTCGTCTGCTATTCGTGTTCGTACTGAAGGGTTAACGAATCAAAGAACACATTTATTTCATGTCTCCAAAATAATCTTGGCCACTGACAGTCTGATTTCGTGATGTAAATTTTATCCCACTGAAAAGATAAAGTTGTTTTAAAAAACATGCTTCTTTGAGATTCTTCAGAGTATTTTTGGAGCTTAAGTCTTTCCACAAGATGGCGAGCGTGTAGGTTGCTAACATGAATTCCCGCGTATATAATATCGTGTTCCTCTAAAGCTTCTTTTCGTAAATGAGAAAAAAGTAGAATAGCCCTCGACAGTTTCCCCTTTATATGCAACGATCCCTTCAATGTTAAAGAGAGCTGCGATGTACTTATCAAAACACCACCAGTCTTTGAGAGACATTATGGTATTGCAGAAATAATCTTTTGAATCCATGTTTACAAGTTCAATCCCAGACGGAATTGAAATATATTTCAGGAACCCCTGGTCGATCTGTCCTCGCCACTATATAACCCCAAAAGAATCAAAGCTGAACTATGATTCAACACCGCATATGTCTAGAGACGGTTCGTTATGGTAGAAAGATCGAATCAAAGTTGGTAACGACCGTTAAGAGCACTTCAGTCACGTTTCATCAGCGGTTAAAACAAGGTAAATTTAATTTCAAAACATTCACTCTTGTGACTAATATAGAAGTTGGACATCAAATAGCAACAAATTATGCTAGCCTTTTCAGTTCATGTCTGGAGAAAAAATATATGTTGTGAGATGCACTTCCTGTGCATTATTTCTTTTTCTGTGTGACATTTACAGATCAGGTAAATGGCGCTGTTCATTAGCAAAACCTCTGTAGTTTATTCGCATTTTCATATTGCTCGTGTTTGTTTCTTAACCCAACGATTCGTCCGCATCCGCCCGCGTAATATGCAAATTCAGCAGTTGACAAAATATTATTTTTCGAAAAACTTTCAACAGAACCATATCATGTGACCCATCTTTGGAACGAGCTCGTCGAGCTTGTTCCAAAGAGGGGTCAAATGATATGGTTTCGTTGAATTTTTTGGAAAAAATTTAAAAAATTATATTTAAAATAATAAATTTTGAAATCGTCTGCGTTGGGTAAAGGGTTAACCCTTTGAACCCCAGAGGCCCATTTGCATATTGCTCGTGTTTGTTTCTTAACCCTTTGAACCCCAGAGGCCCATTTTCCCGCCCAGTGACATGATACTTTATAATTTCATTAAGTAGGTTGACTTTTGAGTGAAGGTGTGGTGTTGGCCAATCAATATTTTCAACGTGTAGCCCCAAGGCTGCACGTTGAAAATATTAATTGGTCTACCCCCAAATAAAGAATATGGACTCTTCCCGTTGCTGCCATTGAACTGATATGGAAGATAAAACTAGGGTTCAAAGGGTTAAGTTGTCTGTCAGCCTGTGACCAACGAGTTTTCTAAACTCGATAACTTTTAAAATAACTGGTTGAATAACATCGTATTTGGTATGCAAGTGTATCTTATCATTGTCTAGCCTCACGTATGATGCTGCCCATGTTATTCACATAGTCTTCTCAGAGTAATGGCCCTTTATGGACTTGTTATTTTTGCAAATGTGTTTGTTTTTCAGGCGATAACTTTTAACATACTTGGTGGAATGGCATCGTATTTGGTGTGCAAGTGTATCTCTCGTCGATGTATATCCCGGTGTTGTTCTGCTTATTTTTATTGCTCTTTACGAACTTGAAAATTGTTTCATTCTGTTTACCATCTGCAGCATCTATATTGTCCTTGCATCGATTAACTGCTTACTGTATAACGTTAGATTTTGTTCGCTAAATATCCTTCAGAAACCAAACCCCGCACTAATGCGTGACGATTTCATATCAGAAATACCATAGGATTAACGTGGACGAAAATCACAATTTTGTCAAATTTTGAGCTCTGATTTTCACATCCTCTCACCGATCTCTCAAAGGAATTGTTCCACGTATTTATTTTCTCAGAGTTATTGCTTTACGGACTTGGAATTTGTACCATCTTGTGTTTACGATCTGTTCCGTTCAAAATTCTGTTGGTTGTCATGTTCTACTTTAACGAAATGTCATGGTAGTAGTAGTCGGATCTCAGTCACAATACGTTAAGAAATCTATTGCGTAAAGTGTGTCATGCTCCTGTCTTCCGAAATGCTATGGTGGTAGTAATCGGATATCTGTCTCAGTGGGTTCATGAATCTATTGTTGAAAGTTTGTCATGTTTCACTCTCCCGAAATGTTGTGGTGGTAGTAGTCGGGTCTCTGTCGCAATACATTCACGAATCTCCTACAGAAAGTTTCACTCACCCGAACTGTGGTAGTTGTAGCAATCAGATCTCAGTTCTGTCACAGTACGGTCACGAATCTCTTGTTTGTTATGTTTCACTCTCCCAAAATTTGGTGGTAGTCAGATCTCTACTCTGTCACATTATGTTCAGGAATCTCTTGCCAGAAATTTGTAATGTTTCACTCTCCTAAAATGTGGTAGTATTAGCAGTCAGATCTCTTCTCTGTCGCAGTATGTTCACGAATATCTTGTCGAAAGTTTATCATGTTTCACTCTCCCAAAATGTGGTACTAGTAGTAGTCAGTTCTCCGTCACAGTACGTTCACTGCTCGAAAAGTATCTCTCTATCATCCCCGCAGAAACGCATATTACGTGCATAACGTTATCTCCTCGAACATGTATGATATATGGAGATTAATACCTGGATGTGGGCTTTTAAACACCGAGCCGCAGGCGAGGTGTTTAAATGAGACATCCAGGTATTAAATCTCCGTATACTATACATGTTGGCGGAGATAATGTTTTTGTCCCGTTTGAAACACGATACAACTTAGTAGAAATAAATTTGTGGACGCATTTCGCAGCTCCACAATTATTTGGACCAAATTCGTGATAATAATTTTGTTTTTATAATCGCAGAAGACAACAGATAGCGTTACATCCCTTGTGTCGTTAAGGAAACTAGTAAACAGTATTTTGTTGACATATCGTCTCCTGAGTTCTAATGTGTTATATGTGCCTACTGGCACATAGAACACATTGGTATTCAGGGGACGAATTATTTGATCTTATTTTATTGTTATGATTGTATTGTCGGAACTCTGATGATGTTTGTGACTATTTTCAGGTTTTTTGGTTCGAGTTTTATAATGAGGCGAGCGGAAGCGAAAAGCTTTCATTGAAACCATATACCCCCGAAGTTTCGCGTGCGCTTATACCCTGTATGTTACACGCTCTCATATACCTTGGATGTTGGGCGTACCCTTTGCCATGGCTATTTGTCCAAGGCATTCCGACCAATCGAAAGACAGAATTTATCGGGATATATGGACAAACATATATATCGCGTTTACAGTCGTGGTGGTTGTCATATTCTGCCCTCCCAAAATGCCATGGTGGTTGTAGTCGGATCTCTGTCTCAGTATCTTCACAAATCTCTCAGAAATATGGTAGTACTCAGATCTCTATCTCAGTATGTTCATAAATCTCTTGCCGAAAGTATGCCATGTTCCACTCTCCTGAAATGTGGTAATAATAGTAGTCAGATCTCTACTCTGTCACAGTATGCACACGAATATCTTATCTGAGAGTTTGCCATGTACCACTCTCCTGAAATGTGGTAATAATAGTAGTCAGATCTCTGCTCTGTCGCAAAACGTTCACGAAACTCTTGCCGAAAGTTTGTAATGTTCCACTCTCCAGAAATGTGGAAATAGTAGTAGTCAGATCTCGGTCACAGTACGTTCACGAATCTCTTACCGAAAGTTTGTCACGTTCCACTCTCCCAAAATGTGGAAGTAGTAGTAGTCAGATCTCTACTCTGCTACAGTACCTTCACGAATCTCTTGCCGAAAGTTTGTCATGTTCCACTCTCCCAAAATGTGGAAGGAGTAGTAGTCAGATCTCCACTCTGCTGTAAATAGTTTAGTTATCTCCCTTGATGTGGCTGAGCTGAAATGTATAAACGGAAATGCCGTTTTCGGTGAGGAGTGACTTCCGTATGTAAAAAAAGTGTGCAGCACGGCATGACCAAGCTTGGATGTAAATATGTTTTGAATATGAATATGAACTGTGAAAACGTCGAATGGCGACAGAACGGGACCAGCAATAAATAGGAAAATATCAGTACGATTCAAGGTAAGCTTTGCTATCAATTTTTTATCTGCCACAGTACCTCCATGAATCTCTTGTCGAAAGTTTGTCATGTTCCACTCTCCCAAACTGTTATTTTGATACTAGTCGCATCTCTGTTCTGTCACAGTACGTTCAAGGATCTCTTGTCGAAAGTTTGTTATGCTTCACTCTCCCAAAAGGTCGTGGTGGTAGCAATCAGATCGCTGCTTTCTCACGGTATGTTCACGAATCTCTCTTGTCATACGTTTGTCATGTTCCACTCTCCCGAAATGTTGTGATGGTTGTAGTCGGATCTCTGCTCTGTCACAGTACAATCACGAATCTCTTGTCAAAAGTTTGTCATGTTTCACTCTCCCGAAATGTCGTGGTGGTAGTAGGATCTCTGTCTCAGAATATTCACGAATCTCTTACCGAAAATTTGTCATGTTCCACTCTCCCAAAATGTGGTAGTCAGATCTCTGCCTCAGTATATCACGAATCTGTTGTTCGAAAAATATCTCTTTTGGAAATTTTTGTAGATGTAGCCCATAGACGCAGCCGTATTTCTAACAGAGATGTCTACCAACAAGAGTATATACTATACTGGTCCACAAACAAGCAACTCTCACTGGTCCCCACCAGTCCATAAAAAGTTGTCCCACCTAGTACCCAGATATTGGTCTCCGATGGGCACCGAATACCTGTATGTACCAATGTGCTATAAGTGTTGCGTGCAAGTTTTTACAGCACAATCGAATGATATATGCTCTCGTATCAGGAAAAGTACTGTGTATGGAGTGATACGAGCTAAGATGAATGCCGTAATCTGATTGGACTTTCTAACACCTGTTCTAGTCATTCATTGGGACACAGGAATCAACGCATTGTCAAGATACAGAATGCTGGAGTACTCTAAATTTTACCCGTAATAGGTAAAAGATCGTTCAGATGCTGGGCGGAAACCGGGGATTCTGGGTAAATCCGAACCAATAATACACTACACCCCATATTACCGAACAAACCTTCTGGAGGCCTCTCGGTCCTACAGCACTAAATGTTACTCTTTTCAACCCAAGATGGCAGTCATGATAGGTCCGTTCTGGTAATTTACTTCAGTGTCTCGTTGCTTCCGGTAATTAGATATACTCCAATCGAATCGAACAACCTTTAACGCTCTATAGCGTCACATCCTACTTTATTAATCCAAGAGGGTGGGTTTCTAGACGTTTTTAAGTCTTCTTTTGGAAAAGTTTTAAACATGGTCAGGTTGCTTAGGTAATTAGACATAATCACATTTACTCGTATTTGCAACCTCACAGAGGAGACATATATATCTACATGTATCTAGGTAGTCTAAAATTATCAGAAAATGCTTGTTTCCAACATACATGGAACAGAAAGTCATTGCCAGTAGTATGTTCTGCATAACTGAAGAAACGGTGAATGATATATTTCATTCAGATCAAACTTTTTGTAAACTTACTTCTACGAATTTCGTTGTCGCTATTGAGCAACAAACGCTTACACTGCTTTAAGGCACTTAATTCCAATTGCCCACTTAGGGGCGTTATATTCTAATGCGGACTTCACGTCGATGGTGCACTTGTCTTCAACCAATGCTAACCCTGCTTGTGTGGAGTTAGTATGTTGGGGAGTCTGACAGTTGATCGCCGTTGCTCGGTGGTTCTCTCCGGGTACTCTGGCTTCCTCCATCCGTAAAACTCTCTGACCCGAAGTGATCCTGATTATCGAAAGTGTCGTTAAACCCCAATAAATAAATAAATAAATAAATAAATAAATAAATAAATACATAAATAAATAAATAAATAAATAAATAAATAAATAAATAAATAAATATACCATTGCTACCAACACAAGATAGTTCCAAGGAACCAATGGCGGATCCAGAGGACGGCGAAGGGGACCATCGTCCCTCTCCCCTACCTTTCAGTCCAGAGAAGAGGACAATTGCATCTATTTCAAACATTGGATTTCCATTAACATTTCGTTTGGGGAGTAGACGTGGAGTAGGTTATTCATCTCTGAGCAGGTTTATAATTTATTTTTGCGGTTCACTAACAGCGGTCGACGCTGTCTTTCTAAAAAAATAATATTTTCATTTTTTGTTTCAACACCATAGCTTATGATCCCTCATTGGAACACACCCGAAGAGCGTGTTCCAATATGGGCTCAATACGGGCTCATAACCTGTGTTTTGTGGGCAAATAAAATCAGCATATAATTATAATCGGTCCACCATCCCCATTTTAGCAAGGGCCAAGGTCCGCGTACCAAATACTGGTCGTATTCACGATTTCTTACGGCTTATGATGTTAATGCTGTATTCTTGGAAATTCAATGCAGCACTGACACCTTCTATTCAAAGTATGAATTAAAACACGTAATGTATAGCTAGCAAAGGATTAGAGAGTGTTCTTTTTAACTGAAATCCTGCTTGACATTGGGGATATAAATTAAATTCAAGCAGTTGCATCTTCACTGATCTTCCATTAATTGAGATTCCTGTGTTTAAAAACTGAGACCACAGAACATAACAGTAATCTGTTCCAGCTGCATTGGATGCTAAGGCAAACGATCCACGGGTAGATCGCGCTATAAAATAGAGGTTACTTGTAGACAATTACGAATCATCACAGAAAATAATTCCAACAATTCAGTAATTGTCAATTCATGTATATCGGACTCGGGGAGAGTTGCAAATGTAAACTTACACACGGGCTGAGTCAATTGCAACCTTTTTGGGGTTGTTGTTGGCTCAGTTGGAATGGTGGCAGAGCATTTATCGCCAGGCGATTGGGTGTCGTTGACCCGGGATTGACTCCCGTCGAGGCTATCTTCCAAAAATGATTACAGCTTTCAAACCAGTGGCGCCGTGTTAGGGCGATGCCTGGTGGAATTCCTGCTTGAAATAGGCGATATAAATTAAATTCAAGCAGTTGCATATTCGCGGATCTTCCATTAATTGAGATTCCTGTGTTTAAAAGCTGGGGCCAGAGATCATTATGTATTATATATGTTTTAATTGTAAGATAACTTAGTGACCGAAGTAGTTGGAGAGCGATGGATCGACTCTTGTTGGGGGGACCTAGTGGGGGGTCCTAGGTAGTGACGTCATGTCACGTGACCCAGTGGCGCCATGCTGTGTTATGGTAACCCGCGTGAGCGGCCATCTTGTGACGTCATTCCCATAGTGATACGTGGTCCCCCGCGTGAGCGGCCATCTTGTGACGTCATCCCCATAGTGATACGTGGTCCTAGTGCGCATGCCCAGCGCGTGTTGTTAGGGTGATACGTGCTTCCGTCGGCAATTTTGTATACTGGAGGCCGCCATCTTGGTTTCTATGGCAGCACGTGGTTGCTATGTTACCCAATGGCCTCCAACAAGACGGGGGTATGTTCTGAGGGTATGTTCCTTTGTACAAGAGTAATTTCCGGATTCACAAAATTACCCAAATAAACCCAACAAGTTTTACTCTTTCGAATTCTTTCAGAATCCTCTTCTATCTACGCAATAGTTTTCGTCTACCCGACCATTTTCGTTTGTCCTGGAGTATACTCCAGTACAGTAGAAGAGCCTATCATGTGGAACAGCTTTGCTTATTGTTACTATATTTAGCTTTTCTGGACTGTTCTTGTTATTTCTGACCCTATTCCGAGTACTCGTGTTGATTCATTTATCTAGATCACCCAGTCGGGTCACTTTCCTGGCGCTAATTTACCAATCAGATTGCTTCATCCCCCGTAATCTCTATGCAGAGTTTTCTCCCCTTATTACAATGAAGTCCTATCCGATTCTCATCACCTCTATATCCAATCGACACTTCGCACGGAATCCCTTTTTGTGAAACGTCTCTGGTTATGGAATCCCTTTGTAGTCATATGAGGCCACGAGGGTTATGACAAAAGCCCTCAATGAGGTCTAATTTACTATCCCTCTTAACCTCATTTCGACTGAGGCCATGAGGGTCATGAACAAATCCCTCAATGAGGTCTAATTTACTATTCCTCTTAGCCCCATTTTCGGTATTTGAGGAAACCTATGACATGGTATTGTATTATTTGAAGGTACCTATCGAGGATACCTTCTGGAGAATCCCTTTTTAGTCGTATGAGTCCACGAGGGCTATGAGAAAAGCCCTCAATGAGGTTTAATTTACTATCACTCTTAACCCCATTTCGATTGAGGCCATGCGGGCCATGACAAAATCCCTCAATGAGGTCTAATTTACCATTCCTCTTAGCCTCATTTCGGTATCTGAGGATACCTACGACATGGTATTGCATTATTTGAAGATACATACCGAGGATACCTTCTGGAGAATCCCTTTTTAGTTGTATGAGGCCATGAGGGCCATGAACAAATCCCTCAATGAGGTATAATTTACTATCCCTCTTTGCCTCATCTCGGTGTTTAACAGCCATATCCCATGGAATCCCATTTTCTTTAAAACGTTTGGCCTTCGGCACCCCTTTTAAGTCGTATAAGGCCATGAGGGCTATGAGAAAAACCCTCAATGAGGTCTAATTTACTATCCCTTTTAGCCTCATTTCGTTTGAGGCCATGAGGGCCATGAGAAAATCCCTCAATAAGGATCAACCCATCGCTCTCCTACTGCTGACCGACAATGCACTGAAATAATAGATCTCACAAAAATAATAGATCTGTTCTTTAAAATCATAAGATGTATTCGATAATCCTCTTTCTTGTGTCCATTTTCATAAAAAACATCGAGGTGTAAGGTTACGTGGTAAAACCTTACAGGTACTTCCATTTATATATAAGTTCTTTCCACCCTCAAAATATCAATGCTATCCCAATTTTGCTCTGTTCTCGTATTAAGTTATTTATATTTCATAAATTTGTATTAAAATAGTGTATGAAGCTTTCAATCAGTCAAAGCTACTTGAAACCAATAAAAATAATACTAAGAAGATGAAGAATATATATATATATATATATATATATATATATATATATATATATATATATATATATATATATATATATATATATATATATCGCCATCCCTCACTCTCACTCGCCCTGTGCGTGTCCCTCTCTGCCTCTCTCTTTATCTCTTCCCCTTCTCTGTCTATCACCCCTTTTTACCCCTCTTACCCCACCTCTCTCGCTTTCTACCAATGGCGTCGTTGGTTTATATTTTGAAGGTCAAGACAACGCCACCCCGACCCCCCACCCCCACCCCCACCCCCCCACCCCCGCCCCATGCGTGATTTATGAGCCTATTTGTCTTTATAAATATTTTCAACAAAGAATAATAATAATAATTTTAAAGCCTAGAATCCACACACGGTGCTCAATGGCTGTACAATAATTCCACACATACATATACACACATACACGTATATACATTCTCTCACAGTTAAATTGATGCATGGATCACTATTATCATTTATTGGCGCCCAATGTCACTATAGCAACCAAGGCTATATCGTGGAGATAAAAGCGACAGAACCTAAAAGAAAAAGGGTATTGAATTAAAACAAAATAAAAACAAACTATAACTTTACCAAAACAAGTATGTGAGTGTGACTTGACGAATAACGAGGCAATCCTCACCGACACACTCACACACCTGGTAATCTCAGTTAAAACCAAAATTAAAAGACCACTGAAGGAAATGTCTTACGAAAAAGGTAGGTTTTAGTACCAGACTTGAATGATTCAAGTGCTTTACTATTTTTTATGTCGATTGGAAGAGAATTCCAAAGCCTCGGGCCAGCAACCGAAAAGGCCCTATCACCAGCATTAGTAAATTTAGATGCAGGCTGAACCAGATTGAGTTGACTTGATGGCCTAAGAGACCTCGGTGGTTTGTGGATGGTAAGCAGATCGGGCAGGTAGGACGGTGCAGATCCAGAGATACACTTAAAAATCAAAATGACAATTTAAAATTGAATTTTTTGGTTAAACGGGTAGCCAGTGTAACTCATGGTGTACTGGTGTTATATGGCAGTACTTTTGAGTTCTGGTTATGACCCGTGCAGCACAATTTTGGATGTGTTGTAGCTTTTCAAGAATAGGTGCTTTAGAGCCAATCAGGAGAGAGTCTATCTAACTGAGGCGACTGGTAACAAAGGCGCGGACAAGCTGTTGTGACGTCTGCATATCAATGAAGGGTCGAATTTTGCTAATATTTCTAAGATGAAAAAATACACTGCGAGAAACATGTTTGATATGTTCATCAGCGGCTAAATTTTCATCCATGAAATAACCTAAGTTTCGAACACAGCTACTGGGTTTTATCATAGAACCTCCAATATTGAGGGACAGTTTGGATATTTTTGAAAGTTGATGAGGTAGAGCTATATATATTACTTCTGTCTTGACATCGTTCAATTTCAGAAAGTTTTCAGTCATCCACGCCTTGATGCCTGAAATACAAAGTTCAATCTTACTGCATGATTCAGGCTCAGAGGCGTGTGTAAAAGTAATACACAGCTGTGTGTCATCTGCGTAAATATGAAAATCAAGGCCATGGATTCGGATAATGTCCACGAGATGTAAGACATAGACAGTGTACAGTAAGGGACCCAACACCGATCGTTGGGGGACGCCAAAACGTAGTGTTACATTGTCTGACGACTCACTACCAAGAAGGACACTATGTGTGCGACCATTAAGGTACGACGAAAACCAACTAAGTGCTTGACCAGTAAGGCCTATTCTCACTTCCAGTCTTTCAATAAGTATTTTATGGTCTATGGTGTCACAAGCGGCGCTTAAATCCAACAAAACAAGACATGTTAGGTGTTGTGCCTGTCTGCGGATAGGAGGATATCATTTTGGACCCTCAGAAGCGCCGTTTCTGTACTGCAATTAGATCTGTATGCAGATTGATTAACTTTGGCAAGGCCATTCGCCGGACACCACGACCAGACTAAACATCATTCAGCCTCACTGCTACTACAACTTCCACTCACCAAAGGTAATGAACCAAGGTTTTTTTAGCGACTCACTAACAACCACCTCTTTCACTACAACCTCCCCTTTCTGGACAGGACTGGCTCCTATATTACCATATACGAGACAGCGGGGCGCGCAATACACCTGCCAGCAAAACATCTTGAATCAAGACTCCCCTTACAGCATTGAAGCATTAGTCTGTATCGGGCTGAGACGAGGAATCAGAGAAAATAGTTTCAATTTAAAGGAAAAGAATAAAGTCCGCATCCCTTAACATCATCGAAGCCCGCAATATTGACATTATAAAAATGATACACCGTATACTAATTAGTACCACGCCAGCTTGACGCAGACTACTCGGTAAATAATTGTTTGGCATGTTAAACGTCAACAACTCTATTATTTTAGACTCCCTGGCTTACTGACAAGATATCTTTGGGCTATTTGCCGCGAAACCGATTGTCGCGTAGACATAATGTCGCTCACACCAGTTGTTCCTTGGACAATTAGTCGTCTAGACAAAGCAACCAATAGACGGGTTGGATCCGTCGTGCACCAGATAAACCATTGTTAACCCTTTACCTAACATGAAAAGCAGACGACACTTGCAAAAAAAATTCTTGAATAACAATTTTTTTTTCATTTTTTGTCTCAAAAACATAGGTTATGACCCCTCATTGGAACGAGCTTGACGAGCTCGTTCCAATGAGGGGTCATAACCTATGTTTTTGAGACAAAAAATGAAAAAAATAATTAAAATTAATAGGCGATTTTTGAGAATAGCGCTGGCCGGTTTTGGCCGTTACGTTGGGTAAAGGGTTAAATATTATATTATATACCGTTTATTGCTACTGCCCAGATGTGAGTACACTCTAAAATCGGTTTGGGTTAAAAATCAACCCAAATCGACTGGGTTGAGTGAATATGAACCCAAATTGGGTTCATATTCACTCAACCCAGTCGATTTGGGTTGATTTTTAACCCAACCGATTTAGAGTGTAGTTGGTCTTTTTGTGTCAAACTCTCCCGGACTCTTAATCTCCATCGGTTTAAAACTACTAAAACATTTCTGTTGATAACATTTACCGTTTATACATGTTTTACCCTTCACTTATAAACTGAGAAAGATAATGTGATCACCAGGACAATTCATTCATGCCTTAGATTGATTGTTTGGCTGTCCAAGTGATCGCACTTACCCGTGAAAGCTCCTAATAAACACAATTGGAGACGTGGATTTCCTCACTGCACAGGTGAAAGAGATTTTGATGGTACTGAACGCAGGCTCAGCGATCAACTGGAATGTCTCGATTGATGAAGACAGCGTTCAGATCACCATCAAATACCATATGGATTCATCCAAGGGTAGTGGTAGTACTTTTCGTCTGGCCTCGCCCCACACTGGTCCACACCCTGGAAATTCTGGAAAGGGTCAGCAGCACTACAAGAAGACCAACAGAAAACCACCGTCCGTCAAACGCCGGGATACTAGACGAATGGAGGCGTGGTTGGAGAAGAGAAGATCTGAGACGATAAAACAGGAGGAGAGGGAGACAACCACCTTACCATCCCCACAACCTTCACCACTCTCGCCAGTCCGCTCCCCAGCACCGCAGAGGACGGAAGGCAAGGAGGAGAGGGAGGTGGAAGGTGAGATGGAGGAGTGAGGAGCGGGAGGTGGGGAGAAAGCAACTTCCATTTCCACCTCAGTCTCCACAGGACGTCCTGTATCCGGCAACTCCGGTGAGGGAGGCGATAATGGGGTGGGCTGACCTGTGGGAGTTGGAGGGAATGTGGCGGTTGTTTCTGCCCCTTTCCTTTCCTCACCTTTCTTCTCCAGAAAGGCCCCCAAGCGTTGGGCGCCCCGACCTTTGGTGGATGGTCTCTTCTTGTTCTTCCTTCACTCTGTTGGCCCAGTATAGTCTGCCACTTATATTTACTTGTAGGGGCGGTCATAAGCAAGTACAGTCTGCTTCTGGCCTTGTGTTTCGTGTTTGAGGAGAGAAGGCAGTTGAGTCCAGATGAGGATGGTGGTGATCACGATGATGGATGTCGACATGACGCTGGTGTTCAATGTGGCAAAAGGCAGAAAGAAACCACAACCATTGTGTTGACCCAGTAGAAAAACGACCCCTTACCCGGTTCTAAAACTGGACAAAACCTCTTCTTATGTACTATTTTAAACCTTATTTTAGCCAATCATAAAATTATAGTAAATTTACTACCTTGATTGTATCATCCTTTATGTTTTCTGTTTCACAGTAATTATTTTTAAATATTTGGAAACAATAAAATAAACAATTACTAGATTATTTATTTATTTATTTATTAGTGTTTAAGGTCACATACTTATGCACAATGGCTAATCATGACCATGACAGTTTTACGGGTGGAGGAAGCCGGAGTACCCGGAGAGAACCACCGAGTAACGGCGAGCAACTGTCAACTCCCAACATACTAACTCCACACAAGCAGGGTTAGCATTGATTGAAGACAAGTGCACCATCGACGTGCAGTACGCCTCGGTACACAGCGCCACCGTGCCACACATGGGCAATGGGGGTGAAGTGTCTTGCCCAAGGACACAACGCGGTTGCCGCAGGTGGGATTCGAACCGAGGACCTCTCGGCTTGCAGCCGGCACCTCTCCCTACTGAGCCACCCCGCCCCAATTACTAGATTAACACTGGTGTTTATAGGTAATGACCTAACTGCACAGTGCAGCTATTCATACATAGAAAAATTAATTAGAATGTACTCATTTATTACTTTCCAAAGTGGGATTTACTGGGATTTCCCGGTTTGATTATAAACGATAATTTAACAAGTGAATTAAGCAGTCAACAATTGGGTCATGTATCCGTGCGCGCAAACGAAGACGCTTTGCCTTGGGTGTAACGGGGACTTCATTGTTTTTAGTTTTTTTAACCCCTTACCTAACATGAAAAATGAAAAGCAGACGACACTTGCAAAAAGAATTCTTGAATAACTATTATTTTCATTTTTTGTCTCAAAAACATAGGTTATGACCCCTCATTGGAACGAGCTCGACCAGCTCGTTCCAAAGAGGGGTCATAACCTATGTTTTAGAGACAAAAAATGAAAAAAATAATGAAAATTAATAAGCGATTTTTGAGAATAGAGTTGGCCGGTTTTTGGCTGTTACGTTAGGTAAAGGGTTAAATAATATAATTATCGTTAATAATGAAAGTAATAAACAGAGTAATCGCTTGACTATATTGACTTTTTTGTAAAACAAACGCGCGCATTCGCGCACTCGTGTTTGTACAACGTCCCTCGCCTCTCATGAATTATTTCACGTGACCAGTCCAGTCAAGTGATTACTCTCTATATATTGCACACTAAATTGTGCCATTGAAGTCTGCTATTTTAATTTTTACTGATGTTTTATTAAAAACACGGACTAATTAACTTGAATGTGCTTTATCATTTTCTCACTTAGCCAGAGCTGGCTTTCAATTCTACTTATAAAACCCCCAGCCCAGAGTCTAAAAATGAGAGTGATCAGGTAATATGCCTAGCTCGCCCAGATAGCCTCCTGTGCACCCTTCCTAGGGAGAGTCCTAAGGGAACGGTGTTGTAACAGACACTTCGTTATACAAAGGATCATTCTGAAATTCCATAAATCTCAATAAGTAATCGTGTAACATAGCTATGGACAAAGTGCTTGGGATGGGAGGTTCCCTCCCCGTTTCTCGCTCGCCCCCAGGGCCATTGTTTCCAGAGACATCGCCAAGATCTTGTAACATAGCGGTGGAAAGGGTGTTTGGGATGGGAGGTTACCTGTCCGCTTCTCCATCACCTCCAGGGCCATCATTTCCAGAGGCATCGTGAAGATCGTGCAACAGAGCGGTGGAAAAATTGTTTGGGATGGGATGTTACCACTCCGCCGCTCCACCGCCTCCGGGGCCATCACCCTGGAGTCAGATTGGGGGGGGGGGGGCTGTCAACCTCATTTGTCTCGACTATGATGGCTCAAATCCGGACTGTCAAATATTCCAACTACATTAGCAAGACATGCCTTCGTTGAAAGCATGCCTTGATGATATTTTTGGAATATTAGTTAGCTGGGATTATAGATAAAATCCTCGAGACTTCTTGTACATTTATTTGTGGGTAAATATAATATACATGAAGTGGTCAGGGCGCAACCTCTTATTTAATTAACGCAATCTGCACTTGTACTCCAAATTGTTATACTGGGCCTTCAAAAACCTGAATCGGGTACTATCTATCTATCAGTTGTATGACCGACCGTGTCTGTGCCGTAATTCCAAGTATCAAATCTCGTCTCGACAGAAAGCGCATGATCACAAGCAAGAGCGAATGAATATTTATACCATGCTCACCTCTGTTACTACCTGTGAAAAGCCCGTATGTTAAGTTTTAGCTTTTAACCCCACTACCGGTATACAGCTTCTACTGCGGTTAAAACGTTTTCAGTGGGAATTTCACTACAAAAATTTGCACCTATAGTAAGTAGGAACTACATCCAACTTGACATTTTACAGGAGCCAATTTGCAAACTTCGACACATTCACACTTCACGATGTTCCATTCAAACATACGACGTTTTGCGGTAATATCTACTGCGTTCAATGACTTATTAAGTTTAAAATACCTACAATTAAATATATAAAATTAAATTTAAGAATTGTTAATAATAATTTGACTGAAAAAAACAAGGTAAATTTAATCAAATTTGTCAAGGTGTCTTGCTGTCAATCAAGAATTCACGTGCAGCCGGAAGTACTGCCCACCGGCGTAGATGTAAACAAAACGAACCCATGTGTTCGCTCGTCTGCTAATCGAAAAAAATCGTTTTTTCTCCATTTTAAGTGACAAAGTCGATTATGTATTTTAAGAGCATGGTATAAATAAATAAAACAAATATGTAATGGGGTCGGTATTCATATTTAAACTACTCGTAGAATAAGGGCTTTAACCACTTGGCAAAGCCTCGTGGTTAAAACCCTTATCCTACTCGTGGTTTAAATCTGACTACCGGCCCCGGTACCTATTCATTTTATATATTAGATTCCAATTCAGATAAAAATGCCCCGGCCCCTCTACCCGTCTTAGCGATACCCCTGATCACTACATCACAAGCTTCACTTCTAATACTGGATTTATTGAAACATATTTGAACAGAGGGTTTAAATATCAAAATCAAATAGAGAAAAAAATGTCAATTTTAACCTTTATCTAACACATTGTTAAAAAGGTCGGCTCTATTCACAGAAGTTCATATTATAATTTTTATAATATTTCAATTCAGCCTTAAAAATATAGATTATGACTCCTCATTGAGACGAGCTCTTTGAGCTCGTTCCAATAAGGGATCATAGGCTATGTCTTTGAACTAAGAAGTTGTTGTTGTTGTTGTCATTCTGTGTTATTTCGTTTTGTAAGTCTCGCTGCTATTCGTGGTCTTTACTAAAGGGTTTACAAATCGAATAACTCCAATAAATTAGCATGGCCACTGACAGTCTGAATTCGTGAAGTAAATTTTATTCCACTGAACTGATACAGGCCTTTTAAAAAACATGATTCGTTCTTCAGAGTATTTTTGGAGCTTAAGTCTTTCTACAAGGTGGAGAGCATGTATGTTGCTATCATGAATGCTCGCGTATATAACATCGTGTTCTTCTAATATTTCTTTTCTTAAACGAGAAAGAAGAAGAATAGCCAGATCACAGCATTCAGCGTACAAAGTACAGCAAAAATGTCGACTGAAAGCTTCTAATTCAATGAGAAGTGTGAAGCCCACGACTGTTTCCCCTTTGAATGCAACGATCCCTTGAATATTAGAGAGAGCTGCGATGTACTTATCAAAAAACCACCAGTCTTTGAGAGACATTATGGTATTGCAGAATGGAATTACTCCATTTCTGATATTTTTTGAATCCATGTTTACAAGTTCAATCCCAGACGGAATTGAAATATCTTTCAGAAACTCCTGGTCGATCTGTCCTCGCCAAAGAGTAACCCCAAAAGAATCACAGCTGAAACCTAACCTAGAATAAAGCCTTATTCCATCAGATGTCGCCTTCAAAAATATGTTTCGTTCTTTTAAATATCCCATTGCATTTTTCAGGAGTAGTGAACCAATCCCGCGTCTTCGAAAATCCTTTCTTACTAAAAGATTGGTGAAGTGTCCATTGTTGTCATCGGTTGGTATTCCAAAGCCCAGTCCTTGCAAAAAGAAACAACAGAAACACATTTTAATTTGTATTAAAGACATGGCATTAGTAGCAACAAACGTTATATCGCTAACCGCTTTCGTCAACTGAATGTCTGCTGATAGGGTTACATACGTACACAAAGTCTTGTTTAACCGCTTTTGTGGAGGCTTGTTCGTTCTTTTATTCTCGTGGACAAACAAATTCCCACAAAATCGAGAATATAAACCCTAACCACTTATTGTTTTCTTTTGCACGGAGAAAGCACTGAAAATCTTTATGGGAACACAAATACTATTCTCCAGGTTCTTACAAAACCAGAAAGTTTTTAGCACTGAATGGTTCACTGTTTAAGTACACATGCCCAAGAAGTAGTATTTAGGGACACAATGACTTCGTTGGATACTCACCTTGTGGAACTCTGAACTGAGTGATCTTTCTAAGACCGACTGCAGAACAAAAACTCCCTACGGACATAATCTTTTTAAGAGTCAGTGGAACCGGGGGGCGATGCCCCCCCCCCCCCCCACCACTCCCCCCCCCACCCCACCACACACACAGACATACACTAACGAACACTTTTCCACAGTCGTGCTACGCTTTCAGCCGATTCGGTCTGTATCTTCTATTTCAACTTTCTACCAACCTGAAGGTTAACCTTCGTGTTGAAAGATAGTCGAAGTACAAGGAACAGACCAAATCATAAACAAACCATAACAAGCACAACAAAATAAGTGGCCAATGGATATTCGCACATTCCCTGATGATGGATTTAAGTTTGTGGCGTAAATGGACGTTGCCAGCTGTTTCCAAGGCAATTTAATCCCCATAGACCTCAGCATGCCCTGCGCGCTCCTCTCCACACACACCTTGTAACACATTTTCCAGCGGGGGTGGGGGGGGGGGGGGTGGGGGGGGGAGCGGAAAAAAATGCGTGAACATATGTGGAAATTTTTATTTTGCAGATTTTTTTGACCCACCCACCGTTTCCTACATATTTTGTCCATGACATTATGGGGACACACCCCCTTCTCATACATTTTATATACGAAACATTGGCATTCGAACACTAACCCAAAAACGCGTAATGCACACTGATTCAATGCATACTTTTATATGTCCAAACATGTTTCCATTTACTCTATTAGATGCATTTTTTAAGACTTACCAGATTCACATCAGTTTACAAAGGCACATTACTGTATACCTTGAACCCCGTGTGGACCCGGGTATAATAGGTCCACATTTGGTAGCCCGGCTGTTAACGCACAGCAGCGATGGCCTGGCTGTTCACACAGACATTTTAATACTATATTGATGTAGCAAATTCCTTAGAATTTGTTTTGTCCTTATATTGAGGCGTCTGTGTGGATGAGCTTGTTAGTTCCTCCAGTGGTTGGTGGATTTCTTAGGCCATCCAGTGGATCTGTTTGAATAATTCTACCTTCATCTTGGAAACTAACAACGTTGTAATATTGGCATTATATAGCCATAGTTGTTGAAAGCAACCAGGTCAGACAATTGAGACAAACTAAATGTACAGCTTAATATTCTTACAAATCTAGTTTCTCGGTGTTTACCTTGCAAATGAAACTCAATTATACTTTTTTCCAGAAACCTTTGATTTTCAGCCAAATTTAAATAAGCTTTTCCAAATTTTATCTATGATATGCAGTGATATGCACTTCGAACAGTCTAGTTTCTGTAAATCATGGCATATGCAGGCATATGTGAGCACTGTGCCTGTTGTGCCCATAATTAATTTAATTTACCACTGCATATACTGTAACCGTGTACATGTTGCAAATATTGGTTGATTGAATGGGAACTTGTTTTTGTTCTGGCTCAAGAAGGGCAAACCTTGTGTTTTTGTTATCGCATCTGCATACCAGGATAGCGATCAAAAAGACTTTTCTGTTTTTGTAAAATCAGACTTTTTTGTTTTTGTTGAAATAAAAATTAATATTTTCAATTTTTCCATTTTGAAAAATCGGTCCCACCTTGGTATTATGATTCATTACACAATATTATATATACTATGCTTTATTTTAAAGAATGTCCCATTAAAAAAAAATGAATGAATTATGGTGTGAATAGATATTTTTGTTGACTTTAGGAGAAAATTAAAATTTTATTTCCTTTCTTATTATACCTACCACAATTGTTTACTACGGGCTTGCACAACAGTGAAAGACCCTAACTCGGAACCGGCGGGAAGGCGTAGCCGACAAGACCGTTCCAATCGAGTGACAGAGCGTCCATGGCGAAAACCAGAGGACCTGGACACGGAGACACGAAAGTGTCCACCTGATGATTCCAACGAGTCGCAAAGAGATCGATGTGGGGACGACCCCAGAGATCGCAAAGCGACTGGAACACCGCCCTGTGGAGCATCCACTCGGTGGAAATGACCCTGCCCCGTCGGGACAGGGAGTCGGCTAGGACGTTCAGACCACCGGGAATGTGACGAACCACCACTCCGACGTTGACATCCTGAGCGAGCAGTAGAAGATCCCGAGCCAATTCGTACATGGGAACCGAGTGCATGCCGCCCTGGTTCCGAATGTAAGCAACCACTGTCGAATAGTCGGACAACACGGACCTGTCGATTCGAAAGGTGGGGGATCCACTGGCGGAAACTCAGAAGAAGAGCAAGAAGCTCCTTCTGGTTGATGTGAAGAGCTGCTTGATCCTGGTCCCATGCCCCGTGAAGGGAAAGATCTAGAGGATCCAACGTCGCACCCCATCCGATATCGCTGGCGTCTGCCGTCTGAACACGATCGGACGTGGGTAAGTCCAACGGAACATCCGTCTAGGGGAAAAGGCAACGATGAAGAAACTCCGGAACTGAAGCATCAGATCCAGATGATCGACATTCGGCCTCCAACGACTGAGCAGAAAGTGTTGGAGAGGTCTGATATGCAGCCGACCAAGAGGAATGAGATCCTCCACCGAACCGCAGAGACTGAGCAGCCTGAGAAGACTCCGAGCTGTCACGGACGTGGACTGGGAAAGATTCAGGGCAAACGCAGAGAGAATCACAGCCCTTGCCCGGGGAACCGCCACCGTATTCAGCCGAGTACAGAAGTCCATCCCCAGATGACAAAACAACTGAAAAGGGACCAGGTCCGACTTCTCCTAGTTGACTCGGAACCCTAGCGACGTGAGCAGGCTCAACAGTGTGTCGACATCAGACTCCAGAAAGGCAGCATTGGAATACCTCTGGAGGATATCGTCTAGATATGCCGAAGTAGTCACCCTGGACTGTGCGCGATGTAAGGCTAACATGGAACACATCACATATGGGTTCTTTCTCATGCATAAATTATGCAAATTAGATGAGAACTTTGATTTTTTCAGAGCAACTTGTACACAGTAAGTGCACATGTCAATAGGGCTCGGGCTAGAGGCCTTACTTATGAACCCATCTTTACGAAACTTCTGGGGAGCTTTTGTTACCATTGTGGAACAAGAACAAGTGTTTTGGGTTCAGGTACAAAATTTAAGATGGTCTCCGGCAACCATTTTGTAACGAAATTAGGTGCAATCAGTTTTTTTTACAGAACTGCTATATAAAGTAGTGATTTGAATAAATTTTTGTATATGAATGTTTAGTAACTTGTCATGCATCACATATGATACAGGTGTTTTTCTCGTGAATAAATTATGCAAATTAGATTAACTTTGATTTATTCAGTGCCCCTTACACAAAGTAAGTGCACATGTCAATAAAGATCGGGCTAGAGGTCATATCTATGAATCGATATGTAGCAGGGTTTTTGGTCTGCCTGCCATAAAATATTGTTCCCATTATCACCAATATGATGTTTTGTGACATCTGTATCTCTGACAAGGGTTGAAGACAATTTCCCATCTAATTTTTTCGAAAATTGACTCAAATGATTGGTCATAATCTTTAGTCTATTGCAGTCAACTTATAATTCTTTAATTGTTGTTGACTTGGTCACAGCAAATAATAACTAATGTCATATTAATTATAGTTGACTTGGTCACAGCGATATTAAATTCCTGTCATATCGAAGTTGAGCTAGAGTGTCATCGACAATTTTATTATTGTATATTATGTAATTTTATTTTTATACTTATGTTCTTAATAAAATATATTTTTGTCACAAACATGAATTTCTGATTTTGTTTAATAATGAACTTTTTAATTCCAATACATTAAACCTTTAGGTCAAGACTAATTGAACACAAGTGCTGCTAATTTTTTTAAATCTTGCCAGTTGTCCAGAGCCTAAAGGTGATGTGAGTAAATTTAATATATATTATTGTTTTTCTCCCAAGACTGGCATATTAGGCAAGGAGGGTTATAGATTGGATTATATTTGTTCTCATACAATGGTAAAATATGATCAACACAGATGGAGTGCAAACGTTTAGTAAATGGGCGACATAAACAATTGGCAAAACTTGAATCTATGCTCACGTTCTCTCATGGTATAGCACAGATGCTGATAACATTAAAGACTAATAAAAAAATCACGTATAAGATAATGCAATTTAAATTAAAACAATTCATGAAATGTTATGGATTTCATTTTATAGAATAGCACAAACAATGTTTATTTTAATGTAAATTATTTTTAAATCTGTGAATCTAATGTCAAATCTTATTGAATGTTTTCACGAATTGTATTGTTTTCATGTTCTTTTGACAGCGCGCTTGTGCTCTGCACAAAACTTTTCTTGTAACATAGTTTTATGATTATTGACAAAAACAAGTGCCGAGATTGGACAGTTTATACAGTGCAACTAGTTGTCGAGCTACGTAAACATCATGACGTTTGATAAAGTGAAAGATTTTACTCTGTGGCTATAGCCACTGCCTAACAGCTTCTACGTCATCAAACGTCATCTTGTGGGAGGAGTTACCGCATTGGTTAACTTAACGTCATCTTATGGAGGAATACTGCGTGGCGACGTTTTTCGATGATGTTCCAGCAATTCAGTTTTGTGGAGATCAGTTTCCACCTCTCACCTTCAATGACCTTTGGACTACAGTCGGGCGATATTGGAATTTTGAGTTCTGTATCGGTTTCGGTAATTTTATGGGTGTGGGGTATACCTAGGTATCGGTTCGGTATTCGTTTTTTGTTTTGTTTTTTTGACTTGACTGAGATTTTCTGATAGTATCAAAGAGGAGATCACATCAAGAAAAATAGAATAAGCTGTTGTATAAATCTCCCACAACGCCATTACTGACACTGCCAATGAGCTCAAGAGTGGTATTCTTTTACGACCGCAAATCATATCTATAGGAATTTTGTGACTTTGTTCTAAATGCACCTGAATGTTTGAAGGCTTCTCAGGGCCATGGCATTTCTGGGAGGTCCTGCTGACAGTAGACAAACACCTGGGCAGTGATTTCTACTCAAGCCTTGTCTGCTTTAACAGACACCCAAGACCTGACAAGAAATCAAGGATGAGCAGTTGGGCATGTACAGGTTATAGTCTAGTGGGAATTCAGGACAGTAGCCCAGTCCATTGAAGGTTAACAAAACTGAAAAGAAAATCAGTCACGTCTTTCATGAAACTGAACCTTTCAACTGTTATCAATCCTCAACAGGGACTTATCAATAGGGAATGTAGGAAAATTTGAAAATCGGGGCGGTTTTGGTATTCAACGGTTGACTCGGTTCGGTTTTTCGTATCCCCATCATATCAGCATCGATTCGGTTTTTCGGTATATTGCCGATCTCGACTGTGGACTAAGGTCGTTCTGGACAAAATCCCTTTTGGAAAAAAATATTCTCGATACAAAATCACATCCATCATGTTCCAATACAATATGGAAATTCTTGTTTGAATGAAAAAATGCATAAATATTAATCCATACCATAAAGATTATGCGGGAGTTGCCCATGTACGGGGGAGACATGAAGATTTGCTGTACGCTCAGGGCAGGTGATGTTGCCAGAGGGGAACATCAGAAATCGAGAACGTGGAACAAATCTTGATGCCTCACACTTGAATGGGCAACAACTAATCAATTATACCTGCCGACCAGCCATGTGATTGATGAAATGGAGATAATAGCCAGATAATTTCGCACATAGTGTATTGCAAATAATTTATTGATTCTTATAAAGTTGTAACAACACACAGATTGCTGAAATATAAACGATAAAGTTAGATTGACATCAGAGATTATATTAATTGATAGCATTTTACTTGTTTAACGTGAGGCCATTTTGATAGATGAATTAACAAAGGGGAGACCACCCTGCCAGCCGTATATAGATCTTGACACAGAGTGTATGGTAGCGAAGCCACGCACTGATATATATCAGTCGTGGTCTATGTACATTTAAGGGGTGGTAGGAATGCAATACACAAAGCTATGATTGTGACTCGCACATCCCTGTACCTTAAGTAAAACAAAATTGGGGGAGGGGGTGGGGGATCCATATATAACAAATTTCTGGATCGGGCCAATGCATTTTTCCCATCCGATCTGATCCGACGGGGAAATTTGTTAAATATGGAGCCCAAATTGTACATTTTTCTCGACGTCGAAGGCCGTAGACTTTAATCCCCTTCCTGCTAATTCCCAATAACATTGTAGTGCGGGATGGTAAAGAATCTCTCTCTCTCTCTCTCTCTCTCTCTCTCTCTCTCTCTCTCTCTCTCTCTCTCTCTCGATAAAGTAATTGTATCAGTACTAAAGATATAAACTATTAACATAAAGTAAAAATTATCTAGAGCTAAGGGACATAAATGGTAAAACGATCGCTTGCCAAGTTTACTTTCATTTTATTCTCCTTGAGGATAACATGGTTTGACATTGTTTCTTGGAAAGCCCTCAGAAATAACATTCCATGAACCACTGTTGAGAGCCAGTACTGTCAAAGTGAGACATACATTATGGAAGAAGCTCGTTTTATTGTGTTCTACCACACACCCCAGGAGATTCAGTAAATATCGTTACAATATTATGAAGTTATGCTAACACACTCTAAAATCAGCTAGATTAAAAATTAACCCAAATCAACTGGGTTGCATGAATATGAACCCAATTGGTTTCATATTCACTCAAAGCAGTTGATTTGGGTTGATTTTTAACCCAACTAGTTTCAGAGTGCGATACGTATTGGCAATGGTGATCTGGGTAGCTCAATATTTAAAATCGCATTCAGGGGCGTAGAAACTCGGGTTTTATCGGTATCAACTCGTTATTGCAATCTTGTTGCATGGAAATAGAGAGGGTGAGGGTGCATAGACGCTAGTAGTATGTCATGTACCCGGACAGGACCCATTGGCAGGACCCCAGTGCAGGACCCCGGAAGTGACGTCATGCCACGTGACCTAGTGGCGCCATGTTGTGTTGTCATGGTAACCCGCGTGAGCGGCCATCTTGTGACGTCATCTCCATAGTAATACGTGGTGTGAGTGCGCATGCACAGCGCGTGTTGTTAAGGTGCTACGTGTTTCCGTCGTCCATTTTGTATGCTGGAGGCCGCCATCTTGGTTTCTATGGTAGCACGTGATTGCTATGTTACCTAATGCCTACAACAGGACAGGGGTATGTCTTGGGGGTATGTTCGATTAAATCGGAGTAAATCAAATTACCACAAACAACCCGAAAATCTCTCCAAATCACCAAAATCCACCCCAAATCACCGAAACTGACTTTATTTCCCCAATTTATGGGCTTACCACGTAGGGCTATAGTACTAAGGGGGTACAAGGGGTGCGTTCGATTGAACAGGAGTAATGTTCTGGCTTAGAATTCTCCCAGAATCCCTTTTTGGATCCTTAACCCGTGACGTTTTTCCCAATAAGAATAGCACGTAGTGCTATAGGGCAAATTTACCCAGAATTCTCTGCTTCTATCAATATAAGCAACAGTTTTCGTCTATCTGCCCCTGTTCCTTTGTTCTAGAGTATACTCCAGTAGCGTAGAAGAGCCTATCATATGGAACAGCTTTGCTTATTATTACTATATTTATCAATTTCTGGTCTTTCTTGTTAGTTCTGACCCTATTTCAAGTACTCTTGTTGTTTCATTTATCTAGATCATTTATATAACCAACCAATCAGATTGCTTGATTTACCATAACCTGTACTTAATCGTATAGAGTTATCTCCCCTGTGTATAATAAAAGCCTATATCCAATGGCCATATCCCCAGGCACCCCAATTTAGGCACTCCTTTTTGAAAAACATATGACCATCGGCACCCCTTTTTTGTCATATGTGCTTATGTGAAAAAGCACAATGTGACACAATGTGTCCTAGCACAAAGGAACAAGTTTATGTGCCGATATGTGCTTATGTGAAAAGGCACAATGTGACACAATGTGCCCTATCACATAGGCACATACGGGTATTTGAGGATATCTATAGCCTAGTATTGTATTATTTGAGGATACCTATCTAGGATACCTTCTGGAGAATCCCTTTTTTGTCATATGTGCTTATGTGAAAAAGCGCAATGTGACACAATGTGTCCTAGCACAAAGGCACATGCTTTATGTGCCGACATGTGCTTATGTGAAAAGGTACAATGTGACACAATGTGCCCTATCACATAGGCACATACGGGTATTTGAGGATACCTATAGCCTAGTATTGTATTATTTGAGGATACCTATCTAGGATACCTTCTGGAGAATCCCTTTTTGTCATATGGGCTTATGTGAAAAAGCACAATGTGACACAATGTGCCCTAGCACATAAGCACATGCTTCATGTGCCGATATGTGCTTATGTGAAAAGGCACAGTGTGACACAATGTGCCCTAGCACATAGGCACATATGACCAAAATGGGATTCCATAGCCACAGGTGTTTTCCAAAAGGGATTCTTTAAAAGGGATTCCATGAAATGGAACTCCTATCCGACTCCGTAAAATTGTATTCCGTGTTTTACCACCGACATTCGAGGGTATGGAAAGAGACAAATAAAGCCTAATTCACCAACTACAACAAGAACCCGAACAGATACAACTGACAACCAAGATCGAAGGGAACACAACATAAACTTTGACTTAATCTTAACGCCCAATATATACAATAATTGTTTTAACCTGAATGGACTGTAACCCCTAAATACTACATGCAACAACCTAACTAAACAGACGAAACATGAACGAAGATCGAACTAGTTGGAAACAACTGAACAGAATCTGAATCTGAATCAGAACCAACTCAACTACAGTTGAACTGTTGAAGTCGCAGTGATCGAAGATCCAGCACAACCAAGATCGAAGTGAACAGAACAAATTGAAGAAAATCGAACTGATCTGATCGAATATAAGCAAACTCGAAATGAATTGACCATAAAAAATGAACAAGGATCCAGCACAGCCATGATCGAAGTGAACATAACAAAGTTTTCAAATGAATGAACTATAACACTCATAAAGGTATTAACCCTCTTGAAATGAACAAAATTGAATGAACCCTTTGAAGCCAATACAGTTTTTTAAGTATAACCTCTATAACCTAGTGTAAACCCCTTTGAAGCCAATACAGTTTTGAACTATAACCTAAATGAAGGTATTAACCCTCTTGAATTGAACTGAGTGAATTTTTAAACTTAATAAATTTTAACTGAATGAACTTTATGTAATTAAAACACCCAATTGAACTGAATTCTTCCAATAGGGAAGGGGAATATCCTCGACCGTCGATGGTAAAACACGGAATACAATTTTACGGAGTCTAGTAGGAATTCCATTTCATGGAATCCCTTTTAAAGAATCCCTTTTGGAAAACACCTGTGGCTATGGAATCCCATTTTGGTCGTATGTGCCTGTTATGAATTGTATAGATCACGTTTCTGTTCTTGTTTTGGTCGCATCTGTAGTATGACACCTGGTTCATTTATTAACAGTGATTGAGTTTGTGCATGTCGTGATCGTGTTCACTGAGGTGAGGCCAGGTAATTGGCTCAGGTATTTTGGAAGTCAGTATTGTAGATCGTTCGGTAGAATAAAGTTGTACGGAAAATCTATGTGTGGTTTCATCAATATTCCATAACAATTGGTCCCTCGAGCCGAGAAAGGAAAGCATGAACCTAGTCGACGGCGAAAGAGAATTATCCTCACTTAAAAGGAAACGGGCAGCTATTCGAGGTCATGTTACCAGAATAATCAAAGAAGCAGATGACCTTCTTCTGGAGAAAACACCAAACTACAGGGAGTTGGAAATTCTAGTAACGCAAGTACAAACACGTATTAGTACATTGTCGACTTTAAATGACTCTATATTGTCAATGATTTCGGATGACGAAAAGTTCTCTACCGAAGCAGACGAAATTGAAAATTACACACGGAGAATCGAACGGGCAAAATTAAGTTTTGATATGATTGTTACCGACCACAAAAAGAATCCCAAAAAGCCAGATTTCGATGTTATGTCTGATACTAAATCGTTTCACAAAAGCGCAAAACTTCCGAAATTGGTTCTACCGAACTTTGATGGTGAAATCATGGAATGGCAGACATTCTGGGATTCGTTTGTTGCAGCGGTTCATTCCGTACCTCATTCCGAATTACCTCCAGTGCAAAAGTTCCAACATCTTAGGTCTCTTTTAAAAGGCCAAGCGGCGTCTTGCATAAACGGTTTGCCACTCACGAACGATAACTACACAGAGGCGGTCGAGATTTTACAACAACGTTATGGCCAACCACACAAGATTATCAATGCCCATCTCCATGCTTTAACGTCACTGACACCTCCACAGAACAATATACACAGTCTGACAAAATTTCGTGACGAACTTGAATCTCACGTAAGATCCTTAGATGCTATGCAAGAAGGACAGATTTCTTATAGTGATATGTTGTCATCTCTTATCATGCAGAAACTACCGTCTACTATACGGAGTAATATCGTCCGCCAACACGGAAATAAACAATTTAAACTAAAAGAAATTCGTGAATTTTTGAGACTAGAAGTAGACATTTTAGAAGCGGGTCTTGACAAACAATTTTGCGAATCCACTGTGTCAACAATGATTGCGAACACTTCTAGTAATACAATACAGTCAAATGACATGAAACAAAATAAAATATTAAAAACTAAATCAATAAACTGTGTATATTGTGCAAGTGAAGCACACCATTCGTCGGTCTGTCCCACTGTGCGTGATTCCGAAGATCGCCTCAATATTGTTAGGAAAAAGAATCTGTGTTTCAACTGTCTGTCGAGCTTGCATCGAGTTTCTGAATGTGCGTCAAAATTCAGATGTAGGAATTGTAAACGGAAGCATCATTCGAGTTTATGTGAGCCTACCAAGATTGTAAACCTACAACATGAGCAATATCAAACAGAGTCCGAGGCAGGAATAGTAGTAAATTCAAATTTAGATCTAGAACCGAATAAGTCATTCCATTGTAATGCCAATTCTTCAAACACTGAATTAAGTTCAACTCTGCATTCGCAGAACGTTACTGATATTCCGATTCACAACACTGTGTCTTCATCTTTACTGAAAACGGCAGTAACCGATGTTTCTTCACCAACGTGTTCAGTTAGTGCACACATATTATTTGATGATGGTTCCCAATGTTCTTTCATAAGTCAAAGTTGTGCTGATAAACTCCAACTTCAACCGACTGAGAAAAGGAAGGTAAATTTGTCTGGGTTTGGTTCAAAAACACATAAAACTAGATTGCTTGACATTGTTACAATTAACATGTTATGTGATAATGAAACAGTGAAACTGAATTTGCTTGTGGTTCCACAAATTTCCACTCCACTGAACATCAGCAAATACCGTGAAATTGTTTACTATTCTCATCTACGTGGTCTTAAGTTGGCCCACCCAGTCTCTAATGCGTCTTCATTTGTCATTGATATTTTAGTGGGTGCAGACCAATACTACAACATAGTCGAAGGCACGCAGATTCGGGGAGAAAGTGGTCCGATTGCTGTACAATCGAAATTAGGTTACCTACTTGCCGGGCCACTAAGGCACAACGATAAATGTAACGTATCAAAAAACATGTTGAATATTTGTACTGAGCATTGTAGTGACAATTTAGACCTTGAGAAATTCTGGAAATTAGAAACAATTGGCATAGAACCCCCCGCAGAAATTAAGGGTGCTAATGAGTTATTAGAAATGTATTGTAATGATATTATTCATGATGGCAATTCTTATGTGGCCCCGTTACCGTGGAGGGACAATCACAACGCATTACCCGAAAACCTTGAAATTGCTAGTGCTAGAACTAGATCTACAGTCCGTCGGTTAGCGAAGGAACCAACCCTTCTTAAGGCATACGATAAACTTATACAAGATCAGTTGCTCAAAGGTTTCATTGAACGAGTCCATTGTGGCAATATAGCATCTGGCCAAACTGGTAAATGTCATTACATTCCGCATCATCCGGTGTTTAAAGATTCTCCTACTACACCTATGCGTATTGTGTACGACTGTAGTTGTAGACGTGATAAATCAAGCCCAAGCCTCAATGATTGTCTGATAACTGGCCCAGCCCTTCAAAATGATATTTCTGCTATTCTAATGAGGTTTAGGCTACATAGGTTTGCTGTCATATCTGATGTAGAGAAAGCGTTCTTACATGTGAAACTAGCAGATAAAGATAAAGACTTCACACGATTTTTGTGGTTGGCGGATCCAAGTGATCCCAATTCTGACTTTGAAGTATACCGCTTCAATGTAGTCTTGTTTGGAGCAAAATCTTCTCCCTTTATACTGAATGCTACTATCCTAAAACATCTGCTGACACATTCATCAGATGTTTCTCAAAATTTGATACAAAATGTATATGTTGACAATTTCATAGCCAGCCTACAGTCTGAAGACCGACTTATTCAATACTATAGACAAACAAGATGTCTAATGTTAAAGGGAAATTTCAATGTTCGGTCGTGGTCGTCCAACTCAAAAAGATTGGATTCCATTGCAAGTTTCGAAAACGTCTCAAGTACTGATACAACTGTGTCAGTTTTAGGGTTAAAATGGAACACTAAAACAGACACAGTTGCATTTCCAGATAAGTCGTTTAACAGCGGTGCTCTTACTACTAAGCGTGAAATTCTAAGTGATACATGTAAACTGTTTGACCCTCTTGGTTTCATTTCACCTGTGACCGTTCTTGCAAAAATGTTTAAGCAGAAACTTTGGTCCCAAGGGTTAGATTGGGACGAGCCTGTGTCTTGTGATTTATCTACTGAGTGGAGTTGTATTAGTAGTGAAACACAAAAAGCTTCTCAATACACTTTCGATCGATTGTTGAACCAGTGCAATGATACATCTAATAAGCTAGAGCTGCATGTGTTCACGGATGCTAGTGCGAGAGCATATGGTGCTGTAGCTTATGTGAAATTCGACAATTCAACCATACCACAGTTTGTTATGTCAAAAAGCAGAATAGCGCCTATAAAACCTCTTACCATTCCGCAATTAGAACTTTTGGCAGCTCTTATAGGGGCTCGTTTGGCATCTCATATTCGGAACAGTTTTCAAACTACCAATGTGGTTAAACTTAATATGTGGACTGACAGTACAATTGTACTATACTGGTTAAATTCTGATAAAAGACTTCCCGTGTTTGTGTCTAAAAGGGTGTCTGAAATTAAGTCTTTGACAGATTCATGTAACTGGCATCATTGTGTTTCGGCTGACAACCCAGCTGACCTTTTGAGTCGCGGATGTTCAAGCAGCGACTTATTTGGTAGAACTATTTGGTGGAATGGCCCCAAATGGTTGGGTAATAAAGACCTCTGGCCAAAATGGGTCAGTAATGAAATTCCCGGAGTTGATGATTATGTCACTCCCACTGTATTTGAAGAAAAGTCACTCGTGATATCGAATGGTGTACAGGGCAGATATTCTCGCAAAAGACACGATTCATCAGAACAATTGATTAATCAATCAAAATACTCCTCTTTTATCAAATTGAAAAGAGTCACTGCATTTGTTCTTCGTTTCGTGTCCAATGCAAGAAAATCTGCCTCCGCTCGGGAGAAAGGCCCTCTGTCAATCAGTGAATTGAATGGGGCAGAACTATATCTCATACGACACTGTCAAGCCGATGTGTATAAAGATGTTTTTGACATTTTGCAAAATCAGGCATCACCTCGATCACAGCCAATTATTACACAGTTGCAGTTATTTATTGATGATTCCAAGGTGATTCGTTCTCGCGGTCGCATTGGTAATGCTGATTTTTCGACAAAATTTCCAATACTGTTACCTTCGAATCATCATCTCACAGTTTTAGTCACAAGGTATTATCATAATTTAATGTTACATGCAGGTTTAAATCAAACAGTGTCATGCCTTAGACAAAAGTTCTGGATACCACGCGCACGGCAAATTGTAAAGCGCGTCCTTAAGGACTGTGTTCCGTGCAGGAAGGTGATAGGCAAGCCGTATAAAGCGCCCATGGCACCCCCTTTACCAGAAGAAAGGGTCACAGACAATACGCCTTTTGAAGTAACTGGAATTGACTTTTGTGGACCTTTAATGGTTTCTGATCCGCCATTCAAGGTACATATTTGTCTGTTCACGTGCGCCACTACGCGTGCTGTACATTTAGAATTGGTTCGTGATCTTACCACAGAAACGTTCATTTCGTGCTTGCGACGATTCATTGCACGGCGAGGTATTCCGAGAAAAATTTTATCAGACAATGCTAGCACTTTTACTGCCGCATCAGATTTTTTAAGAGATATGTTCTCCAATCCGAATGTGAATATGGAATTAACCAATAGAAACATAACATGGTCCTTCATTCCCAAACGCGCGCCATGGTATGGTGGCTTTTGGGAAAGAATGATTGGCATTACTAAGAATGTGCTGAAGAAAGTACTTGGGCGCAAACGCGTCAGCTTTGATGAGCTCAATACAGTAGTGACTGAAGTTGAAGCCGTCATTAACGATAGACCACTAACTTTTGTATCATCAGATATGAATGAGATTCAGCCCGTTACACCTTCTTCTCTCATGCTCGGGAGGAATTTACTGAGCCTCCCACATGTGCCTGTTGAAGATGATGAACTAACTGATCCTGATTATTTCAATGGCAATAGAATCATTCAAAAGGCCAAGCACCTCTCAAACATTATACATGATGTTTGGGCTCGATGGAAAAATGAATATTTACTGTCACTGAGGGAGCGTTACAATAAAAGTAACGATACCTCTTCATCAGTTCAAGTTGGTGATGTAGTTCAAATCCACGATGAACGTCCACGCCTACTTTGGAAACTTGGAATAGTTACTAGTTTACACGTAGGAAAAGACGGTCATGTTCGTTCTGTGACATTACGTACAAAGAACGGTATCACAAATCGTCCAATTACCAAATTGTATCCTCTGGAAATTCGTGCGGATCGAAAGGCTGACCTTCATCCTGCAAAAGGTATCGATACCCCTAGTGCAGAATCTACATCACGTCCCCCAAAACGAGAAGCCGCTATTAGAGCATCAGATAAAATATCTAAAATCCTTACTGAACAATAAATTGTGTTCTATTTCGGGTATATTATGTGTTTATATTTATACAAGCTGCACGTGTTGGTCCTCCCCCGGAGGATGTTATGAATTGTATAGATCACGTTTCTGTTCTTGTTTTGGTCGCACCTGTAGTATGACACCTGGTTCATTTATTAACAGTGATTGAGTTTGTGCATGTCGTGATCGTGTTCACTGAGGTGAGGCCAGGTAATTGGCTCAGGTATTTTGGAAGTCAGTATTGTAGATCGTTCGGTAGAATAAAGTTGTACGGAAAATCTATGTGTGGTTTCATCAATATTCCATAACAGTGCCTATGTGCTAGGACACATTAGTAGGTAATAAATGCCGATCCAAGGACACATTGTACGTGTACCGTACACGTACACGTACACGGACGTTTACCATTGTAGGATTCGGCGTTAAATCGCACGCTTGTTCACAAAAATGTCGGGTGTCCCAGAATCGGCTATTATTTTGAGACTCCTAGATCGCACTTTTAACGTTCAAATACCCGTTGGCGAACGTGTCGAATGTACAAGTTTTTCAAAAAAGTGAAAAATGCATGAAATTGTACATTTTTCACTTTTTTTTTTTACTTAAAAATTTTTGTCGACGTTCCCATCGCGGATCAGACCATCGATCCATCGTTGGTGAACGCGACAAAAATCGCTTTGCCGATTCTAAGACAGCATCAAAAAAGGTGGTTTGCCGATTCTGGGACAGTGTCCCAGAATCGGCAAACGGCTTTTGAGGCTCTGAAGGTGGTCACGTGACCTGCTAATTAACCAATCAGATTGCTTGATTCTCATAAACTTAATCATGCAAAGTTATCTCCCTCGTCCTGGGGGTGAGGGGGTCACGCCCATCAGAAAAATCGAAATTTCGAGAAGGTGATCACGTGACCTATCAAATTGAAGGTCGAGGAAATAAAAAAAAGTGATTGATATATATAGGAGAGAAAAAAAAATATAAATAAATAGTTATTTAAAAAATAAAATATATCAAATCGAATAGATAATAAAAAATACGTAAATCATGAGGGCTTCCCAGACTATTAGAGCAGGGTTTCTTTTAAAAATGCTGATGAGAGCCTAGCATTCTGCGTGAATGAACAACTAGGTCGCCTCTTGTTAGAACGATACGTCGGATGTCGGGATCACCTAGACTTCGATCATGAGAATCATTCGTGTCTGACGATGGAAAGGGAAGATATGGTCATTAAGTATTTCGAACCGGCATTCGAATGCGTTCAAATCGACGAAGTGATCGCGTTTTGGAAGAGATTACTCTTCTGTAAGGATCGAGACAAGCCCACAGTTTCGGAAGAACTGAAATTGGCGCGTAGAAGTCTGACTTTAGAAGACAAGGGACGCATCATGAAATTATTGTTCAATGAAGCATACGTCTAAGTTTTTCTCGTTGATATAAAATAAGGGAGAATAGAAAATAAAAAAAATAAATACACACATAAATTTTTTTATCTAATATTAGAAAGAAAAAAAAACACAAAAATGAGAACCAGAAATAAATTGTAGCCGACGTTAAATGACGACGAGGATGAGAAGCCGAATGGCGTTTTGCCGACGGCACCGTCGCTAGAAGCGTATCTAACTTGAGAGAGAGATTCTCGCCATTCTCTCAAGAAGAAGTATTCGTGTTTCGTGAAATTCGTCAACGCGATCGACACGACACTCATCACGATTTCCATGGGTTTACACGCGGCCGGCATCGGATTGTTGTTGACCGCGGTCGGTATTCCGATCATGTTGACCGTAGAAGGAGTGGCTCTCGCCGCTGGATTGTTTAGCACGCTTGGAAACTTTTTGAGTAGGAAATTATATCTGAAGGCGAGGAAACACGACAAGATTCGTGTCTTGGCCGACTCCAAGATCGACACGATATCCAAAATGATCTCGATGGCGTTGAAAGACGGTAGGATATCGGATGGAGAATACTTCACGATATTGGGTGAGAAAACGAAATATGAAGCCATGAAAGAAGCTGTGAGAATCAAGACTCGTCAGATCATCAAGGAAGAGATGAAGGATTCTCTCGTGGAAAAGGGGAGGAAAGAGGCCAGGGTGGAATTCAGTAAGATGATAGAACTCAAGAGCAGCGATTGAAAAAAAATATGTATAATAAGAACAGAATTTAAAAAAAAAAATATTAAATTTATATATATAAAATAAAAACGAAATTAATTTAAATAACTCTTAAAAATGTATTGCGTAAGGTGTAAGAGAGTTACCGAGACGAGTAATTCTCAAGAAGTACGAACTAAAAACGATAGACAGATGCTTCTCGGAATTTGCGACGTGTGTGGTTCTATCAAGACTCGATTCGTCAAAAAAAAGAACGCGAGCAAAGGTAAAGGCATCGTGAATAAAATGATCAATAATCTACCTTTCAAAATGCATCTGCCTGGTCACAGTTTCACGGGACCTGGAACGAAATTGAACAAGAGACTCAACGCCGATTTGACTCATAAATCTTGGAGCAAACCTGTGAATAGGGTGGACGCAGCCGCGTATGATCACGATCTGTGCTACACCGGACATCCCGACACCAAGACTTGCAACGATGTCTGCGATAAAAACATGTTGGGGAAATTGAGAGTCATATCGAATCTGACCAGGAGAGAGAAGATAGAACGTTCGCTGGTCGGCAATCTGATCGGTGCGAAACGTCGATTTGGATGGGGCATTCAAAAAAAAAGCGCATCTGAAAAGAAGAAGAAACGATTATTGATGAGCGAATTGGCCAAGGAGTTACACAAACCCATCGTGCGTAAATTTCGAAACAGAAGGGTGTTCGTGAAGGGTTTGGATGATATTTGGTCTGCCGACTTGGTCGACATGAGATCGTTTTCGAGGTGGAACGAGGGTGTCAAATATATATTGACAGTCATCGATGTGTTTTCCAAATACAGTTGGATCAGAGCTTTGAAGAATAAATCGGGAACTTGCGTCGCTGAGGCCCTGAAGAGCGTATTCGACTCGTCTTCTCGAAAACCGAGTAAATTGTGAGTAGATAAGGGAAAGGAATTCTACAACAAGAATGTTCATCGATTGGTCGACCTCTTCTCGATCGAAAATGAAGAGAAAGCCAGCGTGGTGGAACGTTGGAATCGAACGATGAAGAAAAAGATGCATAGATACTTCACGGCGAATTCGACTAAGAAATACATATACGCTCTGAACGGTCTGGTTAAAGATTACAACAACACGCGACACAGATCGATCAAGATGACTCCTGTGGAAGCTAGCGATCCTCGAAATGAAAAACAGGTCTACGTGAATCTATATCCTGAAAGATCTAAGATTAGGAAGATGTCTAGAACGCCGAAATTTGCGGTCGGTGATCGAGTGAGAATCTACGCTTATAAGAAGCACTTTGAAAAGGGTTATACTCCTCGATGGACCTCGGAAATCTTCGTGATAATCAAAATATTTCACACCGATCCGGTGACTTACGAAATCGAAGCTTTGGATGGAGAAGAGATCATCGGAAAGTTTTACGAACAACAATTACAGAAGACAAAGTTTTGATAAAGAAAACAAATTTCTTTTATTTACTCTCTTTAACATTTTCTTGTTTACACACATATATATATAGGAGAGAAAAATAATAATAAAAATAATTAAAACTATTTTTAGATGAAAAAAAAAGCAAGCTAATTAATAAACAGAAAAAACAAAAACCCTTTAAAAATGACAAATATACTAGATATAGCACAAAGCATAGTGAAAGATGAAAGTATTCAAGAATATGAGGTTCACGAATATGAACCGGTAACCGGAACGAGTTTGAACAATGCGGGAGAGATAAGAATCAACGTCGAAACTCAAGATCTATTCATACATCCTAGCGAGAGTTACATAGTGGTGCAGGGACGTCTCAACAAGGAAGATGGGAGCGACTACGCCGACGACGACACGGTTACTCTAGCCAATAATGGCATCATGCATCTATTTAGTAATATAAAATACATGCTATCCAGACAAGAGATAGAATCTGTGTTTCATCCCGGTCAGGCCACCACGATGTTTGGACTCTTGACGTATCCTGATGATTTTTCGAAATCCAGAGGACTTAATCAGTTGTGGGTGAAAGACACCGTCGGCCCTGCTAGCGCCGGCGCCGCCGCGATATTCGACTACGTCGTCAAGACATCCAGACCTAAAGGAACGTTTTCGTTCAGGATACCTTTGAAACACATCTTCAGATATGCGGACGATTACAACAAGATCATGTACGGATTCAAACACAATCTGACGTTGATTCGAAAAGGAAACGATGATGCAATAGTGAGACTCACTGCGACCGATGTGGGTAAGATAACTCTACACAAGATATCGTGGTTCGTTCCGCACGTGGAGCCTTCGATCATGGAAAAAGCGCGTCTCTACAAGATCATAGAATCCAAGAGTAAATTACCTGTGGGATTTAGAATGAGACAGTGCGACATGGCTAGCATTCCTCTCTCCACGAATCACTTCGATTGGAGATTGATGGTGAAATCCGCTTCCGAGAGACTGCGTTTCATCGTGGTTGCGTTTCAGACCGATAGGGACGGGTCTCAGGAAAAGAATGCGTTGCTGTTTGATCACTGCCATTTGAGAAACATGCAAGTGTTTCTGAACGCCACGAGATATCCAGCAATCGATTACAATGCGTCGTTCGACAAGAACGATTTCTGCAGACTGTACGGCGATGCCGCTGATTTTAGAAAGAAGTATCACGGTCTAGACGAATTGATGAGCAACCCTAACACATCTCCTGGTGAATACAAGTCGATGTATCCCATGTTCGTATTCGACGTCAGTAAACAGAGTGAACGACTCAAGAGTAGCATCTTAGATATTCAGATCAAGATGCAATTCGATAGGAACGTGCTGAGAAAAACCAATGCCTTCGCCCTGGTCCTGTCGGACAGAGAATTACAATTCGAATCGGATGGAAATAAGATGTCGATCATACGATGAGAGACGTGTGTGAAAAAAAAAATAAAAAAAGTAATGAGTAATTATTAAAAAAAAAAAAAAATAAAAAATAAAAGTAATGAGATCTAGAGAGATTGAACATCTTTCTAAATCTCATTACTTTTTTTTTGTTTTTAATAATCACTCATTATTTTTTTTAATTAATTATTTCCATGCATTCACTGTTTGTTCAAAGGATCTAGTTCGATCAGTAGACTCACCACGGAACTGGCGGCTTCGGGATTATTGGTTTTCATAACGAAATTAATCCTGTCTCCGGCGTTCACTTTGAGAGGTGTGCTGAACGTGCTAACATTAGCGTGTTGATTCTCAGTCTTTTCGACGCTGTATTTCTTATCGCTCTCTACTCCATTCACCACAAGATTGACGACCGCTCTGTTATTCAAATCCGAGGAAGCCAGAGCCATTCGAATGATTTCACCTCCCAACGGCATGGGACATCCCACCTGACCATGTTTCAATCCACTACCTCCGTTTCCGAAAGACCACTCGGTTTTTCCCTCCTCTAACGTGCCGGCCTCCTCGGCCCACACGGTGATCAATTTTCTAGCATATTTGAGTCTTTCCACCACCGAAATCAGGGTGCAGGCGTCCGTCATGTTCACGGGATCCAGTAGATTCGTGAGCGCGTGTCCTCCCATGTCTCGTTTACCTTCCATGATGTTGCCCTTTCTCCAGACCGAGTTGTCATCCACGTACTTCCTGCTGACCGTGCTGGAATCGAATTCTGGATCGTGATTGAGACCGAATAAATTCTCACCATTCATGTCAATACCACCCTCCATGGTTCTGCCAGATTGTTTGTTCAGGTAGAGATCGTCCATTTGCGATTCTAGGTATTCTTGTGATCATATCACGGCAGAATCTATGTAGCCTGGTTGACTGCGGTTGAGTCAGCATCTGTGTCGTCGACCTTCGACAGATTCAATATCTTGTTGAATCCCGCATTCAGATCCGATTTCATTTCTCGTCTGTCAGACTTTCTCTGTTCCAGATCTACGTAGTGTTTGGTCGCCACGTCCTTGGGATTTGTGGGAGTGGCCACGTTCATTATCTTGTTAGAATTGGCATTCAATTCCGAGTGCATCGTTTTCTGAATGTATCTATTTCTCAGGTGTTCACTGAATCTCGCGTGAGAGTCGTCCGCATATTTCTTGGTCGCAGCATCCGTGGGATCTATGGGATTCACGATGTTCACCAAACGTTTAGGTTTCAGATCGAGATCGTCGGTCATGGTTTTATCCACATAATTATCTAGCATGATTCGTTCAAAATCGGCGTTCCCCCTGTTGACGCATTTTTTAGTCGCAGCATCTGTGAGATCTATTGGCTCAGGAAGATTGTAGAGCTTCTTATCGTTCATGTTCAAAGGTTCCTCTCGAGGTTCGTATCTCTGAACATAACGTTCGTCCAAGTTGGCAATGTGGTAACCATCGTCGACTTCGAGCATCTTCCTCTTCTTTCTTAGGTTGACTTTTTCGTCGTCACTTCTACCAAATTTATCGACTGGCATGTTGTTTTGAGATTTTTTGTTTTTAAAAAATATATTTCAAATGCAGTTTATTAAAAATGAATTATTTTATTTATTTTTATTTTTCGTTTTTATTCGATTAAAATTTTTTAAATTTTTTTACCTTTATATGCTATAAAAAAAAAAAAATCTCTCTCTAATGTAAATCATTGAGAATGTCTTGAAACCAATCTCCTTCAGACCATCTTTTGAGAATGTAAAGACACAGGTGACCGCAAAACACTTGATCTGGTGATTGCACCCGTTCCGTGTTGTAATGAACCATCGATTTGTTGAAATAGTTCTTTATTTCTTTTGGCAGTGAGATTCCATAGCTGTCGAAATAATAATTTTTCTTCCCGTTCTTGAACTACGCCACCCAGTGAGTGCCTTCACCCGATAAATCGTCTAGATTTAAAATTCCGCATTCCGATTGTCGAGGTCTTCTCTTCGGCAAGGCATCTCTAGAAAACATGCCTAGAAAATCTTTGATTTTCAAATCCTTCGCCGCATTCGACAGATCGATGTTGGATAGGGGTTCGTTAGGTAAGACGACACCTTCTACGGATATCTCTATTTTCTTATTCATAAATGCGTATATATTTTTTTTTTTATTTATTTTATTATAATTCACTAAAATGACATTATTTTTTTTTTTTTTCTTTTTCTTTTTAAACTAACTCTATCGACTTCCATAATCTTGAATCCATCTAATTCCTCTTGATTTTCTGGAATCCTATCATCCTTAATCATATCTGGAATCCTATCATCCACAATCATATCTGAAATCCTATTGTCTCTAATTAGATCCGAAATCCAATGTCCGCATGCCAAAGTGCTTATTTTATCATCTAACATGAATCTCTTATCGTCGTCGGCCGTCAGCGAAATCTTGTTGACTATTTTGGTATACAAGTCGTGATTTTCGCTACGAATCGATTTCATAGTCTTATACACTGGACCACTTCCTAACAGACAATCTTTATACTCTTGGAAAGAGATGTTTTTCTTCACCACGCACACTTTAACCCCTTTGCACTTCTTGATCTCTTCATCTTCTAGACGATAAGCATACAGTTTGGGTCTTAAGCCCACGAATTCGAGGATTTGTTTACCGCTGCTCTCGTCCTTAAATTTACCTAACACCTTCTTGTTGTCGTTTGATTGAATGTTGGATGGGTGATCGACGGGATAATTGCTCGTGTCGAACCACACGGCCACGTCTGGAGATATATCTTGGTAGACATCTTTCGTCTCTATCTCATAAACTAAACTGTCCATGTCGGTGAACAGTAGTTTGGCTTTATCACCAAATTTTCGTTTGACGTAATCGTAGTGAAACTCGTACATCAATCGCTTGCTGATATCTAAGATGATCGGTCCAAGAATAAACGGTTTGTCGAACTTCAGGTGTGTCTTTTCCATGTGAACGGCCACTAGATTTTCGTCGAATATGGTTCGGTGTTTGTAATTGTGTTTTCGCCACTAATTTTTTAGCTCTTTTCTCAGACATGACGAGTCAAACGTCGGTTCTCTTCCTGATGTTTTCCATCGATTTACCGAACACGCAGTTGTTCATGAGTTTGAAGAAATCTTTTTCAAAATCGTTCTCGGCTCGAATTCTGAGATTCGTGTTGAGATCGATGTATTTTTTTCATCCAAGGCTCTTCGTCAAATCGAATGACACGATGTATGTTGACTAATTTCATCCCGTAATTGACGTATTGTTTCAAATTCTCACTGTAGACGACGTAGTTACGTTTGTTAAATAAATTAGGAATGAGTTTTTCCTTGTCTCCTTCGTTCGGTTCCATTCGTTCGGGAGCCAGCGGATAATCGTTGTGTAGATCGTGTAATTCTTCTGGATAGTTCAAATCGACTTCTAAAATGCAAGGATAGTCTCTCCATTTTTGCATCTCTTCCTGTTCCGTTACCCATTCGAAATTTCCAATCGGTAAAGGATGACTCATAGCCCAACCGTACAGATTATTAGCGTCCCAATACTGTATGTATTTATTCTACCGTTTCGAATCGTAACCTTCTTTCATGTAGGGATTGTTAGCTTCAGAATATCAGTGGGAGATCATCGAGACGCCACCTCTCGCAGGCCTTTCGAACATGAGCAACATGTCCACGCCGGTTAATAATTCCAATTGGACTTCGGTGGTCTTCAACAGAGCATACCACGCCGGACTGGGTGCGGTGAAATATCAAGCGGGATCCAGATCGTAATTTTGACGACAGACGTCTCGAAAATTTTCGAAGACGTCTGCCAAGAGCAGAACGTCGGTCTTCAGATAGAGATCATGATAATCTCTCATGGTTTTCATATCGAATGATTTCCACACGTTTTTGGCGTGTTCGTAATTCTCGTCGGAAATGTCGGATTCGTATAATTTCAAATAAAAATCTTCTTTTGAAGGTAGTGTGGTGTCGTCGAATCTCTTTAGATCGTTCATGTAATCGTAAGGATAGACTCCTTTCCTCAACATAACATCTACTCGTTCTCCGAAATGTTCACTCGTGATTTTAAATTTATCCTTGCTCATGTTATCGACTAATTTTTCCAGAGCGGTCGACATGAATTTAAAACTGTCGATGAAACATATGCCTCTACGAATGGATTTCGTTTTTTCTTCCAACGTCTCTCCGTCGATTACTCTTTTCTTCTCCATGACCTTCCATTTCGTGAATGAAATGTATCTTTCTTCGCTGTTCGCGATGCAATTTAATTCTTCGTGGGAGGTGCCAAGATTTTTCACAAACAGATGACTGTTGTAACCCGAGAGATTGCGAAATATCACAGGATAGAAAACGGCATCTCGATATATTAAATTACACTTGCTGTGAGCCGGACCGCGATACAGACCCATGTAATGATCGTGGTCTCTAACCTTCTTATTTTCCTCTGAATTCTCGGCGAACAATTGTCTGCATATGTGACATTCAGTGGCTCTGTTATTTTCGTCCTGCAGCTCTCGCGTGATGGTCATTTTCGCCGGAGTTTTGAATTTGTCATATAACATTTGAATCTTCGATTCTAACTCTTCCACGAACCTTTGAGCCACGTCGGCGTCTTCGCACTGTTTCGTGTAGGTGAAGGGACCCATGTCATGTTGTGAGTCGAAAGCACATTTCACGTAAATGCAATAATAAGGCGTGTGTTTTTGATATCTTTCGATGTAACTTTGAAGAGCGTTAGTTTGGCAGGAACTCATTTTCATGGTGAAACATTCGAAATCGGCGTACACGAGGAATGGTACTTTTAACCTTCTATTGCGATTTTCAAACTTCACGATGGTGTTGGGTTTGGGCATTTCGATGGCGACACCTTGATTTTCATTGCAATATTCCTGATGTTTCGCTAACGATTTTTCGCTGTGAAACGCATTCATGCAGTTGCAACATAAACATATCTTATGTTCATGTTTATTATTTTGTCTCAACAGTAATCGACTTGGATTTTTAACCCAACAATAATGACGATTGTCACCATTCGAAATCAATAATAAAATAATCATCTTTTCTCTTTCGAGATACGAAGTCTGTCTGAGAGGATAGATCGTTCGTTTTTCATCGTCGTATCCCAAGACGTTCACTGCTATGGTGGGATTTTGAGCCTCGAAACGTTCAATGTGTTTTAACTGCATTGGAAAAGTCACTCCGGTCCAATCGAGATTTTTAGAAGTCTCCTCGTAATAAAAAACTCTCTCAGGATGGATTTTGACAGGGTATAAAGCAGAAGTGACTGCCCATTTAAAACACTGATCATCTTTATTTCTCACATTGACCACGGAGTGTTTTTTAGCAAAGAAATACGGTAATTCCACGTAGGAAGATCCTTTCAACGAATCGTTTTTAGTTATATGAATTTCGAGTTTCAACACCTCATCAAACGTCCAATTACTACCTTTATGTTGATAATTCGTGAGAGACGTCAACATCTTGTTTTTCATCTTTTCGAAAACGTCTGATAAATCTGAACCTCGAAATATGGGTTCGACGTTAGATCTGAAATATGCATTTTTCACGATGCTCTCGCCAGACTTCACGTTGATTTTATTCATCACGCAATGGAGTATCATCTTAATTTTTTGTCCCACGTTTATGTGTTCGCAAAACAAATCCAATACTTTTTTCTTCACCCATTCCATGAACAATTTCGGATCGATTTTCTTCAATGAGGAACCACATCAAAAGTTTTAAAAATGCCTTTGATCGCACTCTCCCGTTCTGCAGGCTTCGATTGGAATAGTTCCATGACGAGTCGTGCTACATATTCTTCTCCTTTCCCTTCATTGATTGCTTGTCGAATTTCGCTTGATATATCTCGTTTGTCTAGAATCTGAAGTGCATCACTCGTTTTCATTTTAGTTTTTCTTTTCTTTTCTTTTGAAACCTGATGTTCTTCAACGGCTTTTCATTTAATCGTCTTCTTATTTTTCACAATCGAAACATTTTTGGTTTTTTTCAATGTCGGCATTTCGATTCCTTTTACTATCTTTTTCTTCTTCTCATTTTTCACAACCGATGCATTTTTTGACGTCGTTGCTATCGACATTTCGTTTGCCTTTCTAGCATTTCGCAAATGTTCCTGTATGACTTCAATTTTTTTTTATTTAGTTCTATGATTTCTGAAATGTGGAATTTTTAATAGTTTACAAATCTTGTTTAACTGAGGTACGGTTTTCTCATTTAAATTTTCCATTTTTTTATTTGTTTGCTCCATTTGTAAGAATATTTTTTTTTTGTTTTCGAATTTTGTATTTAATAATAATTTGTTAAAAGATTTAAAATTGTTTATATATATATATATGTTTTAATTCCTTGAAAAAAAAAATTTTTTTTGATGAAATTAATAAATTTTTTTGTGTTCCTTAACATGAAAAAATTGAATTAATACGAGAAAAAAGGATGTTAAATTTAAACTTTTTATTTATATATAAAGAGAAAAAACACTTTTACAAAAAAAATTCTCATATTAAAGAAAATTAAAAAAACTTTTTTTTTTTATATATATAAAGAGCAAAAAAAAACCCAAACTTTTTTAACAAATTATTATTTAAATACAAAATTTAAAAATATATATTATTTGCAATAATTTATAAAATAACAAAAACAAATAATCGATCATGACAACAACACCTAAAAGATGCGAATTGAAATTGAAACGAGTCGAAACGTATAAGAAACTCAGTTCTAAAATCTATAGATTACAACGACACGATCCCATCGAATTGAACGAGGTCGAGACGAAGGGTTTAGAGCACAAATATGACAAATATAGCATGCCTTTGAAATTGGACGAAGCCACGCTCGATTTCTTTTACGACTACCAAAGCGATCTACAGAATATCGTCATCACCAAAGATAGAGAATTCGACAAGGACAATTTGACGTTGCCCTCTGGAAGTTACATATATCCAAACATCTCACTTGAACTCGTGAACAAATCGGGTGGTGAGAGCGCTTTGACCGAAGTAAAAAAAACTCAAAAAAGTAAAGATAAACATTCAACACATTTGCGACAAAGGAGAAAACGCGAGTGTCAACATGCTAATAACGGACTTGGAAATATAAACAATAGAGAGATTGATTTTTAACGAAGAAGAAGGAAAAAAAAAAGTAATGAGATCATCTTTAGATCTCATTACTTTTTTTTTTGTTTTCCTTCTTCACTATTGCTCATATACTATAATAACGTTTTCTTTTTTCTCAAATTTCAGCGTCGATTCTTCTTTTCTTTTCTTTTTTTTTTTGTGATATGCTGCGTTTTTATAAGAACACATTTGTTTATCCGAATCATAATTATGAACGAATGTTGTGCATCTCTCAGTAACACCCGCATCATTACCATTCTCTTCAGAAGATAGTGGTAACGGTGGAAAATGTCTCATTCTTTTAAATTTCAACCGCATATCCCGATTGTCTTTTAACTCTTTTATCAGTTCTTTCCTAAGATATCTATCATTAGCGTCTAATCGTTTTTCCACATCTTTTTCACACTCTATCTCACAATATTCATCATTAGCGTCTAATCGTTTTTCCGCATCTTTTTCGCACTCTATCTCGCAATATTCATCATTATCGTCTAATTGTTTTTCCACCTTTTTATCCATTTTATATTATTTTTTTATACTTTCTATGATTTATATTTTATATAATTATATAATTTTTACATTATAATAACATATTCAAAATCGGTATATTCTTAAATGGAGAATTCTCAACAAACAACAAACCCTTGCCGAGTCGCTCAACGTTGCGTCCACTCTTCAGATAGAGACCGTTTCCTCTAACGGGTTCTAGATACAATCCTTTACCGCTGCCGTCTACGTGGACGCGACACACGGTCCCTCCCTTCTTCAAAAACAGTCTGCTGCCACCCATTAATTTCTCAACTGCCGAACTCGTGAGTCCCGTGAGAGCTCCCATGCCGAGAGTCTTTCCGAGAAAGGGTAGTGCCTTTGCGGCGAAGGGTAATGCTTTTGCGGCAATTCCTGCCAATAGTGGTAGGAAACCACCTTTCATTCTCAAATTGTATCTCAATTGAGCGGGACTCAATCTCACCGTCCACCCTCTTCCATCATGAATCACTTTCTCCATCCTTTTGATTTGACTTCTGGTCCAGGCGATCGAATCCTGACCGCCACTCATCAGATCTTCATGAGTGAATTTGAATCTCACCGCCTCGCCTCGAGTTGTTAACGCTCTCTTAAGTTTCTTCATCTGTCCTGCGGATATGTTCACGTTTTTAACCATGTATTGTGTCATAATTCTTTTTTTTTTAAATATATTTTCTTCAATTGTTTTTTTGTTTTAATGATAATTTTTATATTAAATAATTTTTGTAAAATTAATATTGCGTTTATTTTATTTTTTTTGTTATTTATATATATACACAATATTTTTTTTTTTTTTGCTTTTATATTTCTCTTATGTGAAATCATATCGTCACCCTCTCTCCGCAAAGATCTAACAGTTCACCATTTTGATCCGTCAACGTGGTTTTGAGACTATACAACGTGTCTAAAATCACTGGTAGATAAACTAAATTTCGAGGTCGCTCCACGATCTTATAACCCGGTGACACGTTTGGAAAGAAGGAATAGATCGTCGGTTGAGCGCTACCATTCACATAGCTTCCAGCAATCACATCCACGTTCACCAGAATGCGATTGACTGCGAGAATGTCAACCGTATTTTCAGATGCCGCGTGGTCTCGATACATCTTTCGATCGAATCCCAACATCTTGCCTATAGAATCATCCGTATTGAAATCCACTCGAAAATTATCTTCCAAATCCAACATCGTCTGTAAGGTATTAGGATTGGGAGCGAGTCTGATCTTGTTGCTTCCCTTTCCATCCGTCTTCATTCGTGTCTGAATGTAATTGTTCAAATCGTCTATGTCGTAACTTCCTTTGGGAATTCGAATCTCCAACCAATCCACTCCGTCGGAATACTTGAATGAGTTATTCTTTTCAGTGACGTTGGGAAAGGAATAATAAGTCTCCAGATTCACCAACGCCATCTCGTATCTTTTCTCTCTATTCAATTCGATGGAAGGTTCGAATTTCGTCGCGAATCGAGTCGAATCGCCACTCACCACGATTTGAATGGATTGTTTTGCAGCCGTATTTTCAGCTATCCGTTCTAACAATTCTCCTTGTTCGAACATTATATTTAATTTTATTTTTATTTTTTCAAAACTAATTATTTGAAGATTTATTATTTTCTATTTTTTTTTATTTTCACGCTCTATCTTATTATCATCAGAAACATAAAACTTGTCGAATCCGCACCGATATTTTCCGCTATTAAATTTGCTAGTCAAATCGATCACGACGAAATTGTAAAGTCCTCCATCCCAAACCCTCTTGCAGAATCTCCTGAATTCCGCCACGCTCATGTCGTTTGCGACGTGATCGCCGTAGATGTGATTGAGATTCTTGAGATCTTGGCAAAAGAGACATAGAAAATTAGCGTTCTCCCTTATCGTCTGTCTGGGCAATCGAAAATAATTCTGCAACAGGTAGAAACAGTCCACGTTGCCGGGTCGACCCCTAACGTAATACGATTCGCATCGGTTCTGCCTCTCCAAAAACAGATCATCGAAAATCATGAGATTCTTATCTTACGATTTCAATTCTCTAGGATCCGGAACGTGCTAGTGTTCTCATAAAATCGACACTCGACGTTCGAAGATGCATTTCTCTTCATCAATTCCATCGCCGCACCGTCCAAAATGGTCGAAAGAGGAGCTTCACTTTTGTCGAATTCCTCCCTACTGTCAAAGATTATGGCTATGACGTCCTTGGGCAATCTACGATCCATGCACTCTCGAAGCAATCTGTATTCGGGTTGAAACAAGCTCTTGCCAAACACGAACAATCTGTCGTAATCCAACCAGTCGGGTCGGGACAACAGATTCATCAACAGATTGGTCTTTCCACAATTCGATTTTCCCACTATCAAGCCTCTTATGCTTTTGGGAAAGAACTCGTTATTCGACCTCTTGGTCGCGGCATCGTTCCAAGACATATCTTTAATGTTCATCTTTGTTTCATTTTTTTGTTTGTTATTTTAGATTTTTTCAAACACAATTTTTTATGTTTTTCAAACTCAGTTTTTAATATTATTATTTATTTATATTACACAGTCACAAGTTCTCTTCAATCCAGATCCACTCATCATTTTGGCTAAATCTTGTATGGGTACCACAGCATCCTTAAAATCTTTCCAACTTTTCGGCGTTCGCTCTACGCCAGCGGACTGATCAACTTGTCGATCAATGCGTCGGCTGCCCTCTTGCCAGCCACAGAAGCTATCCTACCACTGGCTTTGGAAGCGGCTTTCTTACCAGCATCCAAAGCCGTCTTCTTACCGACCTCAAACGCGGTTGATGCGAGTTTTCTACCCGCATCACTCGTGAACGCTCGCATTATAGAATCGACGATGGCAGAACCGCCTTGAACGTAAGTTCTGACATATCCCCTGTTCTTTATCACCAACATATTTTTTTTATTTTATAATATATATTTTGTTTTTCACTGGTAAATCGTTTGTTGTTTAAATACTTTTATTATTCTAGTGTAAAATTTACTGTTTTTTAGCACTACGTGCTAAGCCGATAATTGGGGAAATAAAGTCAATTTCGGTGATTTGGGGTGGATTTTGGTGATTTGGAGAGATTTTCGGGTTGTTTGTGGTAATTTGATTTACTCAAATTTAATCGAACATACCCCCAAAACATACCCCTGTCCTGTTGTAGGCCTTAGGTAACATAGCAATCACGTGCTACCATAGAAACCAAGATGGCGGCCTCCAGTATACAAAATGGACGACGGAAACACGTATCACCTTAACAACACGCGCTGCACATGCGCACTCACACCACGTATCACTATGGAGATGACGTCACAAGATGGCCGCTCACGCGGGTTACCATGACAACACAACATGGCGCCACTAGGTCACGTGACATGACGTCACTTCCGGGGTCCTGCCAATGGGTCTTGTCCGGGTACATGACATACTACTGACGCTTTACCCTTAAGATGTGAACGATGATTCCTCGTTTAATTCATCTCGGCTACTGCCTTTAAAGTCGAGAAGAAAGCACATGTTTGGCTCCACATTTAACAAATTTCCAAGTCGGAACAACGGGAAAATTTATTAAATATGGAACCATAGATTTGCTTTTGTCCTCATGTACAGGTAAGCGAGTCTCAAACATAGCTTTGCGTCTTGTAATCCCACGGTCGGGAAGAAGGTGGAGGAGGGGCCTGGAGTAGTAACCCCGGGACTTTGGGGGACCCGGGTTTGGTCCAGATGGTCCAGGATTTAGCACCCCCCCCCCCCCCCCCCCCAGTCCAAACATGACCTGAAAGACTGTATTTTTATTTTTTGGTTTGGTACGTCCTTTCAAAGGACGTACCAAACCAAAAAATTAAAATACGAACTTTCAGGCCATGTTTTGACCTGTTTTGCCCCCAAAGTTTCTGACTCCTGTGTCAACAAAGAAGGGAGCTGTATCGTGAATGGAGCTCTGCACTTGACCAATGGTTGTAATTTTGGACTGCATGATTCCCGAAGTAATAACTTTATTAAATAAAGTTGACGTAAAATAGTTATCAAGAATTCTGCAGTGAATTTATTTATTTATTGGTGTTTAAGGTCATATATTTCTGCACAATGGCGAAGCATGACCGCGACAGTTTTATGGGTGGAGAACCACCGAGAAACGGCGAGCAACCGTCAGCTCCCCAACATACTGACTCCACTCAAGCAGGGTTAGCATTGGTTGAAGACAGGTGCACCATCGACGTGCAGTATGCCTTAGTACACAGCGCCACCGTGCCCCCACGTGGGCAATGGGGGTGAAGTGTCTTGCCCAAGGACAGAACGCAGTTGCCACAGATGGGATTCGAACCGAGGACATCTCGGCTTGCAGCCTGCACCTCTACCAACTGAGCCACAGCGCCCCCATTCTGCAGTGAAAAGCTATAACTCTAGGTCACTAGATACTCACTGATTAACTTGCAAATTTGAAACATGTTGCAAAAAAACGTAATTTTGACGCCCAAAAAATAACGTGATTTTGTATCCCAAAAGCCGCCAGAAGTCTCCATTTAATAACTGATTTCACAACAATTTTCATGGGGGAGACCCCCCCCCCCCCCCTCCACACACACGCACACGCATACACACACACACTGGCTATCATCGCTCGTACCTTCGGCATCTGCATCATTATCAGGACACTTTTAAAAAGGGGGCCCGTCAAAAAATTAACCGTGAGGCCAGAATTTCCTCTCCCCGGCCATGTGTATTCATGCCAAGCTGCTAGGGCATATGGACCAACAAATTTGACTCCAGATTCACCAAATTTCCACATCGGGCCAAAACAGTATTTCGACACGACGGGGAAATTTGTTAAATATAGAGACCAAAATGTGCATTTGTTTTCTTATTATAGAGATGCGTGAGTCTCAGTCGTATGTTTTGGCCCGATGTGGAAATTTGTTAACCCTTTACCCAACGTAACGGCGAAAACCGGCCAGCGCTATTCACAAAAATCGCCAATTAATTTTCATTATAGGTCATGACCCCTCTTTGGAACGAGCTCGTCGAGCTCGTTCCAATGAGGGGGTCATAATCCATGTTTTTGAGACAAAAATGAAAAAAAATAGTTATTCAGAGAATTTGTTTTTGCAAGCGTCTGCTTTTCATAGTAGGTAAAGGGTTAAATATGTAGCCCAAAATGTGCATTTTTCTTGATGTAGAGGTGCGTGAGTCTCAATCATAGGTTTGTGTCTTATGATCCAATTATGCTACAGGGGCACATGGAGGACAACTAATATATATATATATAATATATATCAGAGTGTGGGTGCCCTTGTATGACTGTGTATCTCCTCACCTCCAGTTCAAAATGTTTCCTACGTTCCTTATCCTATTAGTCCTACCCAAAAGTGAAACGATTTTTGATTAATGTGTTTGTGAGCGTAGGTGCGTGGTCTTGTCACAAACGAGGTATGATTTGGAAACAAGAAGAAAAGGAAAAGAATGATAAAACGTGACTTTTACCAGCAATATCTCCCGTTTGTGTCTGTACCATTATCCCACATCCAGGAAATCGTTCTATGATGAGCTCTATAAACGGGCGACAAATCCTCCATGATGGTACTTCGGTGACGTAGAAATCCATAACTTTCTCAACATCACATAACTTGATTGGAAGAACCATCGTATCCCATTCTTCGGAACCAGTTTCCTTTTGGAAGTGCATCGTTCAATAGTCTTTAAAATGGAAAAAGCATGGAGAACAGTTGTATGAATATTAAGACAAAACATAACGAAAGTGGAGTACACGGCACTGGAATCACTGCCTGAATGAAGCTGGTATTTTCAAAGGAAAATATCACCTTCCGCGGTCTGTTTACATTCTTACTTGACAATGTTTTGTGTCGAAGCATTTCATTCACGTCATAACGTCACTCAGATACGCAACGACCGGTGAATGAGATGCGTTCTTGGATGACGTTCTCACATGTAGTCCGGATTTCACGCGTAGTATACCTAGCACATTTCTCAATTTCTGCATTGTATATGCCAACAATAATTCACGTAACAATCGTAGTCAAATGTGTGCGACACCAGCCATTAGTTACAGTTCACAGTATATATTTATTTATTTATTTTATTTTTTATTTAATAATTTTAATTGTGTTCAGTTCCAATTTCGGTATCTATGACTATACCATGACTGTTATACATGAATAAAGTCACATTCAGCCAGTTGTTTATACTCTTGTTCTCCACTTTACAGCACTGTCTCCGTGGACTGGTCACTTTCCACGGGTGGGCAATATTTCCACGTTCGCAATGATATTAGATTCCAAACACTAATTATAGGAATGACTAACAACTTAAATAATAAAGCACCAGGTACAACCCGGTGCTTAATTAATTAAAGTTTTGCTGATGATGATTTTTATTACCTGAAAAACGCATGCGTGGACATTACTGCCCACGTGTTGATTACGACCAGTCCAAGGCGTCTGTACTGTAGATCACTAGGTACTGGTCACCGGGTCCTACTTTACCAATAAAACAGAATTTGTTCACTGCAGTAAGCAAGTACCGCGCCAACTTCCGAGTTTCCAAGGGTGGGGTTCACTGCAGTTATGGTGTACCCTGAAGGAATACTTTACGGTTTCTGGGGTTGGGGTGGGGCCCTCTTAATTTCCAACTGTATGTCCGCTCCCCGTCTGCCAAAGAAAGCAACTTTTCAGAAAACTGTCTGCATCCCCACACTTCTGCTGTGACCTTCTAACTGCTAATTAAATCCGAATGCACCCTCTTCACTTGCGTTCGAGATATACGGTGTGACTTTAGGCTTCTGGACTCGGAAATCGTCTCTCGAGTGCAACAAAGTTTCGTCTGCAATGCATTAGCAAAGAGGCGAGTAGCACCCCACCCCGCCCCTCCGGTTGTCAAAATAGTAGAGTAAGAGTATGCATTAGACAAACCACAAATGATATAAATCTATCCTGAAAATTTTGTCAGGAGAGCGGGCAGAAGCGGAGTGGCCGTATGGTCCGCGAGAAAATTCCCAGTGGGCCCCCTATTGAGTTTCCACTGGGGCCACCAAAATTGAAGCACTCCAACACCTGCTGGAGCGTGAAATGTCGTGAAAATGACCAAAAGGTGAAGTGGATCTGATTACATAGACTGCCGGTATATCGGAATGGACATTTCGACATAAGCAGTCCAGCTCAGATGAAAGGAAGTAGCGTTCCTTTAATTTCAAAAATCAAAATTTCCTCCGATTGGGCCGACCTATCGTCTTCCCGATGAGTTCCCCACAACCCCCGGTGCAACCATTCTGCCGAATGATCGATGGAGACGATACAGAAATGCCATCGAAATATTCTGTATGTGGACTGCCATCGATCGCCCAGATCCAAGGAAGCCGCGTTCGTTCTGTTCAAAAAATGTATTTCCCGGTAACGTTTCTATGCCCAGTCCTTCCCTGAAAGCGTGCTCTCCTCGAAAAGTCAGGCCTGAGATAAAAAAGAAATTCGGAGTAAAGAATTCGCAATCCGCACAAAATAGTAGAGTGACCTGACCTTAGGTCCATTGATCATGCCGCCAAATTAGGTAACTTGTAATTACAATTTAATACTTGTAATTACAATTTAGCTAACAATTTAGTGTCTTGTCATGCGGTTATATGAGGTATGCTTGTTTGTCTCGCACGGTAGTATAGGATCGACTCTGTGTGTCCATGTCAGTCTAATGCTAGCCCTCGGACTAGCTACTCACGTCATGCTTTTACTACTCTGTGGTTGATATGAGTAGGTGATAATTGAGAGTTCACGACCACTTGTACATGTACGTGTACAAAATACGCACACGATGCGTTCACCAACGTGGAATTCGGTGTTTAAATCACACGCTTGTTCACAAAACTGTACACTGGTCGTGAACTCTCATATGTATATTTTTGTGCGAATAAGCGTGTGATTTAACACTGAAACACTCGTGGTGAACGCATCGTGTGCGTGTGTTGTACATTTTCGGTTGTATCGTGTACGTGATTTTTTGGTCTACGTTCGCATCGCAGATCAGACCCATCGATCCATCGTCGGCGAACGCGAGCGAAGGTAAAAAGATTTGGGTGATTATCAAAAAAACAGCTTTGGGGTTTCTAGACCAGTGGTCTAGAACTCTCAATTGCGTTGGTACAGATGGTTTAGAACTCTCAATCGTTTTTGAGGCGGTGGGTTTTCCCCATTTTATGATATTATTAGCGGGATTCCCCACGGAATGTTTAAAACGCATTTTCCGCTCAGTTAGGTTTCGAGTGGTAAAATTTTTAATATATTCATGATTGCAAACCCAGTCACGTCTTTCCTGAAGTAAGTAAACTAACACACGTTATCGTAATTGAGGTGTTTTTGTTCAAACAGAGTCGATTGTGAATATATAGTCTGTATTATAGACATTGATGTTTTCCGGTGATGGGATGGATAAATAATGAGTTTTGGGCTTTTTTAGTGAATTTCCACCACTATGAGAAAATTGTCAAAAAAAACCCATTTAGCTGATCGAGCGATCGAATCGCTCGATTCTCGTAATAAAAACTCGATCTGAACGAAGAGTGTCTTTGTGTTTGGAAATTTGTAAACCCAGTCACGTCTTTCCTGAAAGTAAGTAAACTAACACACGTTATCGTAATTGAGGTGTTTTGTTCAAACAGAGTCGATTGTGAATATATAGTCTGTATTATAGACATTGATGTTTTCCGGTGATGGGATGGATAAAAAATTGAGTTTTGGGCTTTTTTGGTGAATTTCCTCCACTATGAGAAATGAGGTTGACTGTTAAGCGTTCCTTGAATAAAAGTCAAGAAAGACACTTATCAGAATGTTTTAAAACGCATTTTCCGCTCAGTTAGGTTTCGAGTGGTAAAGTTTTTAATATATTCACGATAGCAATCGGAGAGAGAGATTTGTTAAAATAGTTTTCCATTGTGTGTGTTAAAACTGTCTAACAGACATCAAAAAGGATTTTCTCTTAATTCAACACTCGATGAATTGATGTGTGAATGAATGAAATCTTTTGACAAAAAAATGTAAACACCGCTGTCAAAATGCGTTACATCAGAAAACAGTTTGTCATGTATTGTTTAAAAACGTATTTTTTTTTAACTTCAATTAACACAGCGAGTTTGAGATGTGATTTTTTTTTTTTTAGATATTATATTAAGACGGAAAGAGATTTTTAATACTTAAAACATAAAATATAAAAAATATAATTAAACATTTAATTTTGAAAAAATAAATAAAAATAATTAAAACGAAAGATGACGTTTTTCCAGATGGATCCAAGACGCCGAGATCGAATTTTAGCCGAGTATTTAAGTGCTAAGAAGGCGATTCAGGCAGCTGATAGGAGCAGACGTCTCGGTGAGATGGAACTCACACGCGAAGCTACAAAAATATTTAAACCCGTGACAGAGGGTCAAGAGCGAAGCAGGAAGGGGATAGTCGAAGAATTGAAACCCATAAAGGAGAGTTCTTTGAGAATGGGTTCGTTGCCTCCTAGTTTTGGAAATCAATATTCCGTTCAATCTACACCGGATTACGTTCCCCCAGGAATTCAAACAGATATGAGCGAGTCTGATGATACGGCTTCGACTATCACCACTGATGGCGTCGCATCGTTCGATGATGATGGTGGCGGTAAGAGAGATCCGTCGTATGGATTTTATAAGGATTCGGAGGGGAGAACTTTTATTGGAGACACAGAAGTAGAAATAGGCGATGATGAATTGATCGTTGGTTCGAACATATACGAATTGACTGGTGGACTGAGCAGATTGCTCCTTTACGACAAGCCTAGCAATTACACGGATCAGGATTTAGACAATTACGGAGACATTCTAGTTCAAACTCACGCCATGCATAAAAATAATGATGCTAGAGAGAAGAGAGCCAAAACCTACAGTAGTTACAAGTGGAAGAAGGTGGTGAGGCCCATATGGAATTCGAAGAAGAAGTTCATCGAAGACCTGACCGGCAAAGGGGTGAAAACCACTACTTTTCTTTCGAGCGATCCCGACGCTCTGTTTCAGAGATTGAGTTTGTTGATGGGGAGCAGACGGGCTGGTGACACGGGATTAGATAATCAAATAGTTGCCATATCTGACGAATTGTTGAGACAGAAGGTTTTGAATAAAAACCAGTATAAAAGGCTGATGAACGAATTGAAGGATTGATGTGAATATAATAATAAGTAGAGAGAGAGAAACAAACAAACAAACAAAACAAACAAACAAAAAATAAAACAGTAAATTCTTACACTAGAATAATACAAGTATTTAAAAACGACAAAACGATTTACCAGTAAAAAAAAAAAAACGCAAAATATATCATAAAAAAATAAAAATATGTTGGTGATAAAGAACAGGGGATACGTCAAGACTTATGTTCAAGGCAGTTCTGGCATCGTCGATTCTATAATGCGAGCGTTAAACTCGCATCGACCGTGTTTGAGGTCGGTAAGAAGACGGCTTTGGATGCTGGTAAGAAAGCCGCTTCCGAAGCCAGTGGTAGGATAGCTTCTGTGGCTGACAAGATGGCAGCCGATGCGTTGATCAACAAGTTGATCAGTCCGCCGGCGAAGCGAGCTGCGTTAGAGCGAACGCCGAAAAGTTGGAAAGATTTTAAGGATGTCGTGGTGCCCATACAAGATTTAGCAAAAATGACGAGTGGATCCGGATTGAAGAGAACTCGCGACGGTGCAATATAAACAAAATAATAATAATAACAACATTAAAAACAGAGTTTGAAAAACATAAAAAAAAAAAAAAATTGTGTTTGAAAAGAATCTAAAATAACAGACAAATAAAAATAAAAAAATAAAACAAAAAAAAAAAGATGAACATTAAAGATATGTCTTGGAACGACGCCGTGACCAAGAGGTCGAATAACGAGTTCTTTCCCAAGAGCATAAGAGGCTTGATAGTGGGAAAATCGAATTGTGGAAAGACCAATCTGTTGATGAATCTGTTGTCCCGACCCGACTGGTTGGATTATGACAGATTGTTCGTGTTTGGCAAGAGCTTGTTTCAACCCGAATACAGATTGCTTCGAGAGTGCATGGATCGCAGATTGCCCAAGCACGTCATAGCCAGAATCTTTGACAGTAGGGAGGAATTCGACAAGAGTGGAGCTTCGCTCGAGACCATTTTGGACGGCGTGGATGGAGTTGACGAAGAGAAATGCATCTTCGAACGTCGAGTGTCGATTTAACGAGAACGCTAGCGACGTTCCGGATCCTAGGGAACTGAAATCGGAAGATAAGAATCTCATGATTTTCGATGATCTGCTTTTGGAGAGACAGAACCGATGCGAATCGTATTACGTTAGGGGTCGACACAGCAACGTGGACTGTTTCTACCTGTCGCAGAATTATTTTCGATTGCCGAGACAGACAATAAGGGAGAACACTAATTTTCTGTGTCTCTTTCGCCAAAATCTCAAGAATCTCAATCACATCTACGGCAATCACGTCGCGAACGACATGAGCGCTGTCGAATTCAGGAGATTCTGCAAGAGGGTTTGGGATGGCGGACTTTACAATTTCGTTGTGATCGATTTGACGAGCGAATTTAATCGCGGAAAATATCAGTGCGGATTCGATAAGTTTTATGTTCCCGATGGTGATGATAATAATAATAAGATAGAGCGTGAAAAAATAAAAAAAAAAATTAGAAAAATAAATAAATCTTCAAATAATTAGTTTTGAATGAAAAAAAAAAAAAAATAAAATAAAATTAAGATATAATGTTCCAACATGGAGAATTGTTAGAACGGATAGCCGAGAATACGGCTGCAAAACAATCCATTCAAATCGTGGTGAGTGGCGATTCGACTCGATTCGCTACGAAATTCGAACCTTCCATCGAATTGAACAGAGAGAAAAGTTACGAGATGGCGTTGGTGAATCTGGAGACTTATTATTCCTTTCCCAACATCACCGAAAAGAATAACTCAAGTATTCAAGTATTCCGGCGGAGTGGATTGGTTGGAGATTCGAATTCCCAAAGGGAGTTACGACATAGACGATTTGAACCATTACATTCAGATGCGAATGAAGACGAATGGAAAGGGAAGCAACAAGATCAGACTCGCTCCAAATCCTAATACCTTACAGACGATGTTGGATTTGGAAGATAATTTTCGTGTGGATTTCAACACGGACGATTCTATAGGCAAGATGTTGGGATTCAATCAAAAGATGTATCGAGGCCACGCGGCATCTGAAAATACGGTCGACATTCTCGCTGTCAATAGCATTCTGGTGAACGTGGACGTGATTGCTGGAAGTTACGTGAATGGTAGCGCTCAGCCGACGATCTATTCCTTCTTTCCAAACGTGTCGCCAGGTTATAAGATCGTGGAGCGACCTCGAAATTTAGTTTATCTACCAGTGATTTTAGACACGTTGTATAGTCTCAAAACCATGTTGACGGATCAAAATGGTGAACTGCTAGATCTTCGCGGAGAGAGAGTGACGATACGATTTCACATAAGAGAAATATAATAAGCAAAAAAAAAAAAAAAAAAAAAATATCATATATATATAGATAACAAAAATAAAATAAACGATAATATTAATTTTTTTTACAAAATTATTTTAATATAATTATTAAACAAGAAACAATTGAAGTAAAATATATTTAAAAAAAAAAAACAGAATTATGACACAATACGTGGTTAAAAACGTGAACATATCCGCAGGACAGAAGAAGAAACTTAAGAGAGCTTTAACAACTCGAGGCGAGGCGGTGAGATTCAAATTCACTCATGAAGATCTGACGAGAGGCGGACAGGATTCGATCGCCTGGACCAGAAGTCAAATCAAAAGGATGGAGAAAGTGATTCGCGATGGAAGAGGGTTGGTGGTGAGATTGAGTCCCGCTCAATTGAGATACAATTTGAGAATGAAAGGCGGTTTCCTACCAATAATAAGATAGAGCGTGAAAAAATGAAAAAAAAATTAGAAAAATAAATAAATCTTCAAATAATTAGTTTTGAATGAAAAAAAAAAAAAAATAAAATAAAATTAAGATATAATGTTCCAACATGGAGAATTGTTAGAACGGATAGCCGAGAATACGGCTGCAAAACAATCCATTCAAATCGTGGTGAGTGGCGATTCGACTCGATTCGCTACGAAATTCGAACCTTCCATCGAATTGAACAGAGAGAAAAGTTACGAGATGGCATTGGTGAATCTGGAGACTTATTATTCCTTTCCCAACATCACCGAAAAGAATAACTCAAGTATTCAAGTATTCCGGCGGAGTGGATTGGTTGGAGATTCGAATTCCCAAAGGGAGTTACGACATAGACGATTTGAACCATTACATTCAGATGCGAATGAAGACGGATGGAAAGGGAAGCAACAAGATCAGACTCGCTCCAAATCCTAATACCTTACAGACGATGTTGGATTTGGAAGATAATTTTCGTGTGGATTTCAACACGGACGATTCTATAGGCAAGATGTTGGGATTCAATCAAAAGATGTATCGAGGCCACGCGGCATCTGAAAATACGGTCGACATTCTCGCTGTCAATAGCATTCTGGTGAACGTGGACGTGATTGCTGGAAGTTACGTGAATGGTAGCGCTCAGCCGACGATCTATTCCTTCTTTCCAAACGTGTCGCCAGGTTATAAGATCGTGGAGCGACCTCGAAATTTAGTTTATCTACCAGTGATTTTAGACACGTTGTATAGTCTCAAAACCATGTTGACGGATCAAAATGGTGAACTGCTAGATCTTCGCGGAGAGAGAGTGACGATACGATTTCACATAAGAGAAATATAATAAGCAAAAAAAAAAAAAAAAAAAAAATATCATATATATATAGATAACAAAAATAAAATAAACGATAATATTAATTTTTTTTTACAAAATTATTTTAATATAATTATTAAACAAGAAACAATTGAAGTAAAATATATTTAAAAAAAAAAACAAAACAAAACAGAATTATGACACAATACGTGGTTAAAAACGTGAACATATCCGCAGGACAGAAGAAGAAACTTAAGAGAGCTTTAACAACTCGAGGCGAGGCGGTGAGATTCAAATTCACTCATGAAGATCTGACGAGAGGCGGACAGGATTCGATCGCCTGGACCAGAAGTCAAATCAAAAGGATGGAGAAAGTGATTCGCGATGGAAGAGGGTTGGTGGTGAGATTGAGTCCCGCTCAATTGAGATACAATTTGAGAATGAAAGGCGGTTTCCTACCGCTATTGGCAGGAATCGCCGCAAAAGCATTACCCTTCACTGCAAAGGTGCTACCCTTTCTCGGAAAGACTCGGCGTGGGAGCTCTCACAGGACTCGCTAGTTCGGGAGTTGAGAAATTAATGGGTGGCAACGGACTGTTTTTGAAGAAAGGAGGAGCCGTGTGTCGCGTTCACGTAGATGACAGCGGTAAAAGATTGTATCTAGAACCCGTTAGAGGTGGCAACTCTCTGAGAGGAAACGGTCTCTTTCTGAAGAGTGAACTGAACGTCAAGTGACTTGGCAAGGGTTTGTTGCTCGGTGACAAGTCGCCATTTAAGAACATACCGATTTTGAATATGTTATTATAAAATATAAAAATTATATAAAATCGTAGAAAGTATAAAATAATATATATTTAAAATGGGTGAAGAGGTGGAGAAACAAATTTATCACCTGGATGAAATGGTGGAGAAACAATTTGACGATAATGACGAACATCGCGAGCCAGAGAGTGAAGAAATAAAAAAATGGTTAGACGCTAATGATGGATATCTAAGGAAAGAGATAGATAAAGCGCGGGATATACGGTTGGAAATGAGACGATGCTTTCCGCGGTCACCACTACCTTCTGAAGGGAATGGTAATGATGCTAGTGTTACCAAGAGATGCACAACATTCGTTCATAATTATGACAAACAAAAATGTTGCCATGAACGTATCACATCACAAAGAAAAAGAAAAAAAGGAAAAGAAGAAGAATCGACGCAGAAATTTGAGAGAAAAGGAAACGTTATTATAATATATTATGATGATAGTGAAGAAGGAGGAAAACAAAAAAAAAAAAAAAAAAAGTAAATGAGATCTCATTTACTTTTTTTTTTTTTTCATTTTTTTTTTCTTCGCTAAAAATCAATCGCTCTATTGTTTATATGTCCAAGTCCGTTATTAGCATGTTGACGCTCGTGTCTACTCCTTTTTCGAAAACGTGTTGAATGTTTATCTTTACTCTTTTGAGTTTTCTTACATCGGTCAACTCGCTCTCACCACCCAATTTCTTCACGAGTTCGAATGAGATGTTTGGAAATATGTAATTTCCATAGGGCAACGACAAATCGTCCTTGTCGAATTCTCTATCTTCGGCGATGACGATGTTCTGCAGATCGCTTTGGTACTCGTAAATCAAATCGAGCGTGGCTTCGTCCAATTTCAGAGGCATCTTATATTTCTCGTATTTGTGCTCTAAGCCCTTCGTCTCGACATCGTTCAATTCGATGGGATCGTGTCGTTGTAATCTATAGATTTTATGACCAAATTTCTTATACGTTTCGACTCGTTTCAATTTCAATTCGCATCTTTTAGGTGTTGTTGTCTTCATGCTTTTAGGTGTTGTTGTCTTCACGATCCATTATTTATTTTTTTTGTTTTTACGAATTCTTGCAATAATGTATATTTTAAATTTTGTATTTAAATAATAATTTGTTAAAAAAAAGTTTGTTATTTTTTTTTGCTCTTTATGCATATATAAAAAAAAGTTGTTTTTTTAATTTTAATTTTCTTTAATGTAAAAATTTTTTTAGTAAAAGTTTTTTTTCTCTTTATATATATATAAAAAGTTTAAATTTTTTTTTTAATTTCAATCTCTCTGTTGTTTATATTTCCAAGTCCGTTATTAGCAAGTTGACATTCGTCATTTTTCCACATACGAAAATGGTGTGAATGTTCATCTTTACTCTTTTGAGTTTTTTTTCATAGGCGAATGCGCTCTCACCACCCGATTTCTTCACGAGTTCGGGTGAGATTATTGGATATATGTAATCTCCATAGGACAACAATAAATCACCCCTGTCGAATTCTCTGTCTTCGGCGACGATGATATTAATCAACAGTTCGCTTTGGTACTCGTAAAACAAATCGAGCGTGGCTTCATCCACTTTCAAACACATTCGATATTTGTGGTAGTAGCGCTCTAAGTCCACCATCTCGACCTCATTCAATTCGATGGGATCGTGTGGTTGTAATGTATAGATATTAAAACTGTATTTCTCATACCCTTCGTCTCGTTTCAATTTCAATCCACATCTTTTAGGTGTTGTTGTTGTCATGATCAATTATTTGTTTTTTTATGAATTCTTACAAATAATGTTTATTTTAAATTTTGTATTTAAATAATAATTTGTTAAAAAAAAGTTTCTCTTTATTTCTCTTTATATATAAATAAAAAGTTAAAAAAAAAAATTCTTACAAACTCAATTTTGAGGTAAAAAACAATGATTAAGTCCAAACATCCAAAGATTTAGCTGCCGCGGGTTTCGTTTACGTGGGTAGAGGCGACAAAGTCAAATATTTTTGTTGTGACATACATTTGATGAATTGGGAACCTCACGACGTACCTTTACTGGAACACATAAATAATATTAAAAAAGGTGACTGTGATTATTTAAACAACATCCTAACGTTAGGATTGATCAAAATCCAAGACGAAGAGAGAGATAGAGATAAAAACCAAAAATTATTAATGGATATGTTACAACTCGGATACACCAAGGAACAATTGTACGATGCGTTAAACATCGCGAACAAGACCCTGTCTCAATTCATAACTTTAGAACATCTCATCAAATTCATGGCGGAAGCGGACGAGTTATCGTCACTCGTCGAAAACAAACCGAGTAAAGCGTTCACCACCAAGTGTCTGGTCTGTGAAGGTGTCGCAAACGTCTTGTTTCTACCGTGCGCACACCTGCGTTACTGTAGAGAATGTCATTCCGAAGACGAGAAAACATGTTCGGTTTGCGAGCGAGAAATAAAAGCGGCCTTAAATTGTTTTTGAATAAAAAAAAAAACACATTAAAGAAAAAAAAAATTGAATTTTAAAATTTAACTTTTTTTTTTCTATTATATATATAGAGAAAAAAAACAAAACTTTTTTTTAACAAATTATTTAATACAAAATTCCCCCCCCCAAAAAAAAATATTCTTACAAAATGAAGCAAACAGATAAAACAATGGTAAATTTAAATGAGAAAACCGTACCTCAGTTAAACGAGATTTGTAGTCTATTACAAATTTCAGATTTCAGAAAGCATAGAACTAAAGCAAAAAAAATTGAAGTCATACAAGAATATTTGCGAAACGCTAGAAAGGCAAACGAAATGTCGATAGCATCGACGTCAAAAGATGCACCGGTTGTGAAAAATAAGAAGACGACTAAACGAAAATCCGTTGAAAAACATCAAGTTTCCAAAGAAAAGAAAAGAAAAACTAAAACGAAAACGAGTGATGCACTTCAGATTCGAGACAAACGAGATATATCGAGCGAAATTCAATGAGCAATCGACGAAGAGAAAGGAGAAGAATATGTAAGACAACTCGTTGTGGAACTATACCAATCAAAACCTGTAGAACGGGAGAGTGCGATCGAAGCCATTTTTAAAACTTTCGACGTGTTTCCCTCATCAAAGAAAGTTGATCCGAAATTGTTCATGGAACGGGTGAAGAAAAAAGTATTGAATTTGTTTCGCGAATACACGAACTTGGGATTAAAAATTAAGATGATACTCCACTGCATAATGAATAAAATCGACGTGAAGTCCGGCGAGAGCATCGTGAAAAATGCATATTTCAGATCTAACGTCGAACCTGTATTTCGAGGTTCAGATCTATCGGACGTTTTCGAAAAGATGAAAGACAAGATGTTGACGTCTCTCGCGAATTATCAAAATGAAGGTAATAATTGGACGTTCGACGAAGTGTTGAAACTCGAAATTCACATCACTAAAAACGAACCGTTGAAAGGATCTTCCTACTTGGAATTACCGTATTTCTTGGCTAAGAAACGCGCCGTGGTCAACATGAGAAATAAAGATGATCAGTGTTTTAAATGGGCAGTCACCTCCGCTTTATACCCTGTCGAAATACACTCCGATAGAGTTTCTCGTTATGAGGAAACTTCTAAAAATCTTGATTGGACCAGAGTGACTTTTCCAACAAAGTTAAAACACATCGAACGTTTCGAGGTTCAAAATCCCACCGTAGCGGTGAACGTTCTGGGATACGACGACGAAAATCGAAAGATCTATCCTCTCAGACGGACTTTGTATCGCGGAAGAGAAAAGATGATTATTTTATTATCGATTTCGAATGGTGACAATCATCATTATTGTTGGGTTAAACATCTGAGCGGATTACTGTCGAGACAAAATAATAATCATAACGGAAAGATATCTTTATGTTGCAACTGCATGAACGTGTTTCACAGCGAAGACTCGTTGGCGAAACATCAGGAACATTGCAACGAAAATCAAGGTGTCGCCGTCGAAATGCCCAAACCCAACACCATCGTGAAGTTTGAAAATCACAACAGAAGGTTAAAAGTACCATTCGTCGTGTACGCCGATTTCGAATGTTTCCCCGCGAAAATGAGTTCCTGTCAACCCAACGCTCTTCAAAGTTACGTCGAAAGATATCAAATACACATACCTTCGGGCTATTGCATTTACGTGAAATGCGCTTTCGACTTGCAACACGACATGGGTCCCTTCACCTACACGAAACAGCGTGAAGACGACGACGTGGCTCAAAGGTTCGTGGAAGAGTTAGAATCGAAAATTCAAATGTTATACGACAAATTCAAAACACCGGCGAAAATGATCATCACGCGAGAGCAGCAGGAAAAAAATAACAGAGCCACCGAATGTCACATATGCAGACAATCGTTCGACGAGAATTCGGAGGAAAATAAGAAGGTGAGAGACCACGATCATTACATGGGTCTGTATCACGGTCCGGCTCACAGCAAGTGTAATTTAAAATATCGAGACGCCACTTTCTATCCAGTGATGTTTCACAATCTCTCGGGTTACGACAGTCATCTGTTCGTGAAAAATCTCGGCACCTCGCACGAAGAATTACAATGCATCGCGAACACCGAAGAAAGATACATTTCCTTCACGAAATGGAAGCTCATGGAGAGGAAAAGAGTAATCGACGGAAATACGTTGGAAGAAAAAACGAAATCCATTCGTAGAGGCATACGTTTCATCGACACTTTTAAATTCATGTCGACCGCTCTGGAAAAATTAGTCGATAACATGAGCAAGGATAAATTTAAAATCACGAGCGAACATTTCAGAGAACGAGTAGACGTCATGTTGAGGAAAGGAGTCTATCCTTACGATTACATGAACGATCTAAAGAGATTCGAAGACACCGCACTACCTTCGAAAGAAGATTTTTATTCGAAATTATACGAATCCAACATTTCCAACGAGAATTACGAACACGCCAAAAACGTGTGGAAATCATTCGATATGAAAACCATGAGAGATTATCACGATCTCTATCTGAAGACAGACGTTCTGCTCTTGGCAGACATGTTCAAAAATTTTCGAGACGTCTGTCATTTAAATTACGATCTGGATCCCGCTTGGTATTTCACCGCACCCAGTCTGGCGTGGGATGCTCTGTTGAAGACCACCGAAGTCCAATTGGAATTATTATCCGACGTGGACATGTTGCTCATGTTCGAAAGGGCTGCGAGAGGTGGCGTCTCGATGATCTCTCACAGACATTCCGAGGCTAACAATCCCTACATGAAAGAAGGTTTCGATTCAAAACGGTCGACTAAATACATACAGTATTGGGACGCCAATAATCTGTATGGTTGGGCTATGAGTCATCCTTTACCGATTGGAAATTTCGAATGGGTGAAGGAACCGGAAGAGATGCAAAAATGGAGAGACTATCCTTGCATTTTAGAAGTCGATTTGAACTATCCGGAAGAATTACACGATTCGCACAACGATTATCCGCTGGCTCCCGAACGAATGGAACCAAATGAAGGAGACGAGGAAAAACTCATTCCCAATTTATTTAACAAATGTAACTACGTCGTCTACAGCGAGAATTTGAAACAGTACATTGATTACAGGATGAAATTAGTCGACATACATTGCGTCATTCGATTCGACGAAGAGCCTTGGATGAAAAAATACATCGATCTCAACACGAATCTCAGAACCTGAGCCGAGAACGATTTCGAAAAAGATTTCTTCAAACTCATGAACAACTGCGTGTACGGCAAATCGATGGAAAACATCAGGAAGAGAACCGACGTTCGACTCGTCACGTCTGAGAAAAAAGCAAAAGAATTAGTGACGAAACCCAATTACAAACACCGAACCATATTCGGCGAAAATCTAGTGGCCGTTCACATGCAAAAGACGCACCTGAAGTTTGACAAACCGTATTATCTCGGACCGATCATCTTAGATGTCAGCAAGCGATTGATGTACGAGTTTCACTACGATTACGTCAAACGAAAATTTGGCGACAAAGCCAAACTACTGTTCACCGACATGGACAGTTTAGTTTACGAGATAGAGACGAAAGACGTCTACTGAGACATATCGCCAGACGTGGCTGAGTGGTTCGACACGAGCAATTATCCCGTCGATCACCCATCCAACATTCAATCGAACGACAACAAGAAGGTGTTGGGTAAATTTAAGGACGAGAGCGGCGGTAAACAGATCGTCGAATTCGTGGGCTTGAGACCCAAACTCTATGCTTATCGTCTAGAAGATGATGAAGAGATCAAGAAGTGCAAAGGAGTTAAAGCATGTGTGGTGAAGTAAAACATCTCTTTCCAAGAGTATAAAGATTGTCTGTTAGGAAGTGGTCCGGTGTATAAGACTATGAAATCGATTCGAAGCGAAAATCACGAGCTGTATACCGAAATAGTCAACAAGATTTCGCTGACGGCCGACGACGACAAGAGATTCGTGTTAGACGATAAAATAAGCACTTTGGCACTCGGACATTGGACTGTGGATCTAATTAGAGACGATATGAATGGAGATGATTGGATTCTAGATGCGCTTGCGGATGATAAGATTCCAGATACGATTGTGGATGATAGGATTCCAGAAAATCAAGAGGAATTAGATGAACACAAAATTATGGAAATCGATAGTGACATCGAGAAAGTTAGTTTAAAAGAAGAATTAGATGGATCCAAGATTATAGAAGTCAAGGAATTCGACGGATTCAAGATTGTAGAAGTCGATAGAGTTAGTTTAAAAAGAAAAAGAAAAAAAATAGAAAAAAAATAACGTCATTTTTTAGTGAATTATAATAAAATAAATAAAAAAAAAAAAAAAAAAATATATACTCATCTATGAATAAGAAAATAAAGATATCCGTAGAAGGTGTCGTCTTACCCAACGAACCCCTATCCAACATCGATCTGCTGAATGCGGCAAAAGATTTGAAAATCAAAGATTTTCTAGGAGTGTTTTCCAGAGATGCCTTGCCGAAGAGAAGACCTTGACAATCGGAATGCGGAATGCGAAATTTTAAATCTAGATGATTCATCGGGTGAAGGCACTCACCGGGTGGCGTGGTTCAAGAACGGGAAGAAGAAGAATTAGAATTATTATTTCGACAGCTACGGAATCTCGCCGCCGAAAGAAATAAAGAACTATTTCAACAAATCGATGGTTCTTTACAACACGGATCAAGTGCAATCGCCAGATCAAGTGTTTTGCGGTTACCTGTGTCTCTACGTTCTCAAGAGATGGTCTAAAGGAGATGAATTTCAAGACATTCTCAACGACTTACATTAGAGAGAAAAACAATTTTTTTTTATAGTATTTTTATAAAGATAAAAAATTATTTTAAAAAAATTTTAATCGAATAAAAAAAACGAAAAATAAAATAACATAGTTCATTTTTTAATAAACTGCGTTTTGAACATATTTTTTTTTTCTAAACAACAACGAAAAAAAAAAAATCCTTACAACAACATGACAGTCGATAAATTTGGTAGAAGTGACGACGAAAAAGTCAACCTGAGAAAAAAGAGGAAGACGCTCGAAGTCGACGATGGTTACGACGTTGCCAACTTGGACAAGCGTTACGTTCGGAGATACGAACCATGAGAGGAACCTCTGAACATGAACGATAAGAAGCTCTACAATCTTCCCGAGCCGATAGATCTCTCAGATGCTGCAACTAAAAAATACGTCGACAGGGGAAACTCCGATTTCGAACAAATCCTGCTTGATAATTACGTGGATAAAACCATGACTGACGATCTCGATCTGAAATCCAAATGTTTGGTGAATGTTCAGAAAACGATGCACTCGGAATTGAACGCCAATTCTAACAAGATAACGAACGTGGCCGCTCCCACGAATCCCAAGGACGTGGCGACCAAACACTACGTACATCTGGAACAGAGAAAGTCTGACAGACGTGAAATGAAATCGGATCTGAATGCGGGATTCCACAAGATATTGAATTTGTCGAAGATCAACGACACGGATGCGGTCTCAACCACAGTCAACAAGGGCTACGTAGATTCTGCCGTGATACGATGACAAGAATACGTAGAATCGCAAGTGGACGATCTCTACCTGAACAAACAATCTGGCGGGACCATGGAGGGTGGCATCAACATGAACGGTGAGAATTTATTCGGTCTCGGTCACAATCCCGAATTCGATTGCAGCGCTGTCAGCAGAAAGTACGTGGACGACAACTCGCTCCGGAGAAAGGGTGACATCATGGAAGGTAAACTAGACATGGGCGGACACGCGCTCACGAATCTACTGAAACCCGTGAACATGATGGACGCCTGCACCCTGATTTCGGTGGTGGAGAGAGTCAAATATGCTAGACAATTGATCACCGTGTGGGCCGAAGAGGCCGGCACCTTAGATGAAGGAAAAGCCGAGTGGTCTTTCGGAAACGGAGGTAGCGGATTGAAACACGGTCAGGTTGGATATCCCATGCCGTTGGGAGGTGAAATCCTTCGAATGAGTCTGGCTTCCTCGGATTTGAATAACAGAGTGGTCGTCAATCTCATGGTGAATGGTGTGGAGAGCAATAAGAGATACAGCGTCGAAAAGACCAAGAATCAACATGCGAATGTCAGCACGTTCGGCACGCCTCTCAAAGTGAACGCCGGAGACAGGATTAATTTCATCACGAAAACCAATAATCCCAAAGCCACCACTTCCGTGGTGAGTCTACTGATCGAACTGGATGCTTTGAACAAACAGTGAATGTGTGGGAAAAAATAATGAATTGAAAAAAAAAAAAATAATGTGTGATTATTAAAACAAAAAAAAAACAAAAAAAAAAAAAAGTAATGAGATGTAGAGAGATGTTCAATCTCTCTATATCTCATTACTTTTCTTTTTTTTTAATTTTCTATCCATTTATGATTACAATTTATACACTTTGCGAATACAGTTGTTGGTTCATCACCAGATTTAGTTTGTTGAGATTCGATTTTTATTTGACGTTTCTTACATTTGCGACATTTTAAAATTGTATTTTTTATAATTTCTTCGTTAGATCTTATGAGATCAAACTCTTCTTTTTCTTTTAAACGATATTCATTAAAATCACAACTATTCCATCCTTTTTTTGTGTTACGTTCTTCATATTCAATTTGAATCCATTTTTCCAAGTATTTCATTTTAACGTCGTAGTAATCTGAAGTGAACAGATGATTTGTTGTTTTCGTGTCAAAAACATCCATTTTGTTTTCGAGATTTAAGTTTTTTAATTAATCTTACATCCACATTTTTAACGTTTATTAATTTTTTTTTCACACACTCGTCTCTCATCGAATGATCGACATCTTATTTCTGTCCGATTCGAATTGTAATTCTCTGTCCGCTAGGACCAGGGCGAAGGCTTCGGTTTTTCTCGGCATGTTCCTATCAAATTGCATCTTGATCTGAATGTCTAACACGCTACTCTTGAGTTGTTCGCTCTGTTTACTAACGTCGAACTCGAACATGGTATACATCGACTTGTATTCGCCGGGAGATATGTTGGGATTGCTCATCAATTCGTCTAGACCGTGATACTTCTTTCTAAAATCGGCGGCGTCGCTGTACAGCCTGCAGAAATCGTTCTTGTCAAACGACGCGATGTAATCGATTGCCGGATATTTCGTGGCGTTTAGAAACGCTTGCATGTTTCTCAAATGTCAGTGATCGAACAGCGACGCATTCTTTTCCTGAGACCCGTCTCTATCGGTCTGAAACGCGTCCACGATGAAACGCGGTCTCTCAGAAGCGGATTTCACCGTCAATCTGCAATCGAAGTGATTTGTGGAGAGAGGAATGCTAGCCGTGTTGGACTGTCTCATTCTAAATCCCACGGGTAATTTACTCTTGGATTGTATGATCTTGTAGAGATTCGTTTTCTCATTCATCGAAGGCTCCACGTGCGGAACGAACCACGATATCTTGTGTAGAGTTATCTTACCCGCATCGGTTGCGGCGAGTTTCACTATTGTGTTGTTTCCTTTTCGAATCAACGTCAGATTGTGTTTGAATCCGTACATGACCTTGTTGTAATCGTCCGCGAATCCGAAGATGTGTTTCAAAGGTATCCTGAACGAAAACGTTCCTTTAGGTCTGGACGTCTTGACGATGTAGTCGAATATTGTGGCGGCGCCGGCGCTAGCAGGACCTACAGTGTCTTTCACCCACAACTGATTAAGTCCTCTGGATTTCACAAAATCATCAGGATACATCAAGAGTCCGAACATCATGGTGGCCTGACCGGGATGAAAAACAGATTCTATCTCTTGTCCGGATAGCATGTATTTTATGTTACTGAATAGATGCATGATGCCATTATTGGCTAGAGTGAAGCTGTCGTCGTCGGCGTAGTCGCTCCCATCTTCCTTGGTGAGACGTCCCTGCACCACTATGTAACTCTCGCTAGGATGTACGAATAGATCTTGAGTTTTGACATTGATTCTTATCTCTCCCGCATTGTTTAAACTCGTTCCGGTTACCGGTTCGTATTCGTGAACCTCATATTCTTGAATACTTTCATCTTTCACTATGCTTTGTGCTATATCTAGTATATTTGTCATTTTAAAGGATTTTTAGGGTTTTTTTGTTTATTACTTGCTTTTCTTTATCTAAAAAAATAGTTTTTAATTATTTTTTATTATTATTTATTTTTTTTTTTCTCTCTCTTTTATATATATGTGTGTGTAAACAAGAAAAATGTCAAAGAGAGTAAATAAAAAAAAAAAATTTTTTTGCGTTCTTCATCAAAACTTCGTCTTCTGTAATTGTTGTTCGTAAAACTTTCCGATGATCTCTTCTCCATCCAAAGCTTCGATTTTGTAAGTCACCGGATCGGTGTGAAATATTTTGATGATCACGAAGATTTCCGATGTCCATCGAGGAGTATAACCCTTTTCGAAGTGCTTCTTATAAGCGTAGATTCTCACTCGATCGCCGACCGCAAATTTCGGCGTTCTAGACTTCTTCCCGATCTTAGATCTCTCGGGATATAGATTCGCGTAGACCCGTTTTTCGTTTCGAGGATTGTTAGCTTCCGCGGGAGTCATCTTGATCGATCTGTGTCACGTGTTGTTGTAATCTTTCACCAGACCATTCAGAGAGTATATGTATTTCTTGGTCGAATTCGCCGTGAAGTATCTGTGCATCTTCTCCTTCATCATTAGATTCCAATGTTCCACCACGCTGGCTTTCTCTTCGTTTTCGATCGAGTAGAGGTCTACCAATCGACGAACGTCCTTGTTGTAGAATTCCTTTCCCTTGTCCACCCACAATTTACTCGGTTTTTGAGAAAACGACTCAAACACGCTCTTCAGAGCCTCAGTGACGCAAGGTCCCGATTTATTCTTCAAAGCTCTGATCCAACCGTATTTGGAAAACACGTCGATGACCGTCAATAGATATTTGACGCCCTCATTCCACCTCGAAAATGATCTCATGTCGACCAAGTCGGTGGACCAAATGTCGTCCAGACCCTTCACGAACACCCTTCTCTTTCGAAATTTACGCACTATTGGTTTGTGTAACTCCTCGGCCAATTCGCTTGTCAATAATCGTTTCTTCTTCTTCTCTTTTTCAGATGCGCTTTTTTTTTTTGAACGCCCCATCCGAATCAACGTTTTGCACCGATCAGATTGCCGACCAGCGAACGTTCCATCTTCTCTCTCCTGGTCGGATTCGATATGCCTCTCAATCTCGTCAACATGTTTTTGTCGCAGACGTCGTTGCGAGTCTTGGTGTCGGGATGTCCGGCGTAGCACAGATCATGATCGTACACGGCCGCGTCCACCCTATTCACGGGTTTGCTCCAAGATTTGGGTGTCAGATCGGTGTTGAGTCTCTTGTTCAATTTCGTTCCTGGTCCCGTGAAACTGTGACCGGGCAGATGCATTTAGGTAGATTGTTGATCATTTTATTCACGATGCCTTTACCTTTGCTCACGTTCTTTTGTTGTTTGACGAATCTAGTCTTGATAGAACCACACACGTCGCAAATTCCGCGAAGCATCCATCTATCGTTTTTAGTTTGCACTTCTCTAGAATTACTCGTCTCAGTAACTCTCTTACACTTTACGCAATACATTTTTTTTTTTTGAAGAGTTAATTTAAATTAATTTCGTTTTTTTTATTTTATGTATGAATTTAAGATTTTTTTTTTTTAAATTCTGTTCTTATTATATATATATATATTTTTTTTTTCAATCACTGCTCCTTGAGTTCTATCATCTTACTGAATTCCTCCCTGGCCTCTTTCCTACCCTTTTCCACGAGAGAATCCTTCAACTCTTCCTTGATGATCTGACAAGTCTTGATTCTCACGGCTTCTTTCATGGCATCGTATTTCGTTTTCTCGCTCAATATCGCGAAGTATTCTCCGTCGGATATCCTACCATCTTTCAACGCCATAGAGATCATTTTGGATATCGTGTCGATCTTGGAGTCGGCCAAGAGGCTAATCTTGTCGTGTTTCCTAGCCTTCAGATATAATTTCCTACTCAAAAAGTTTCCAACCGTGCTGAACAATCCGGCGGCGAGGGCCACTCCTTCCACGGTCAACACGATCGGAATGGCGACCGCGGTCGACAACAATCCAATGCCGGCCACATGTAAACCCATGGAAATCGTGATGAGCATTGTGTCGATCCCGTTGACGAATTTCATGAAACGCGAATACTTCTTCTTGAGGGAACGACGAGAATCTCTCTCTCGAGTCAGATACTCTTGGATTCTATTGATTTGATCGATGCGATACCTCTCTCCTCTTTCTCTTTCTTCTAGCGACGGCGCCGTTGGCAAGATGCCGTTCGGCTTCTCGTCCTCGTCGTCCACTAACGTCGGATACAATTTATTTCTGGTTCTCATTTTTTTTTTGTGTTTTTTCTTTCTAATATTAGATAAAAAAATTTATGTCGGTATTTATTTTTTTTTTTTTTATTTTCTACTCTCCCTTATTTTTTTATATCAACGAAAAACAAAACTTAGACGTATGCTTCGTTCAGCAATAATTTCTTGATGCATCCCTTGTCTTCTAAAGTCAAACTTCTACGCCCCAATTTCAGTTCTTCCGAATCTGTGGGCCTGTCTCGATTCTTACAGTAGACTAATCTCTTCCAAAACGTGATCACATCGTCGAATTTAACGCGTTCGAATGCCAGTTCGAAATACATGACGACCATATCTTCCCTTTCCATCGTCAGACATGAATGATCCTCGTGATCGAAGTCTAGATGATCCCGACATCCGACACATCGTTCTAACAAGATGGGACGCAGTTGTTCGTTCACGCAGATTGCGTATGCTCTCATCAGCATGTTTAAAAGAAACCTCGCTCTAATAATATATATATAATAACCTGATAATTCTATAATAAATGCGCAGGCATCTCAGTTACAAGAATCAGTTTTATGCCCCTTTTCATAGCTTCATTTTCAAAATCTTTCTCGGTAGTGAAATTCACTACCCTCTAGTTGGAAATTCACTACCATACACCCCCCCCCCCCCCCCCAATCGGAACCCTCTAGCTACGTCCCTGTACAGGAGACTTAAGATAATAATTTATGGTGTAGTGGACGTTGTGGTTGTTTGTGTAGTGCTTTGTTTAATGGATGGTTTAATAGTTGTAGTGGCTAGTGTGGTGATTTTGGTGGTTACTCTTGAGGTTGTTGGTGTCGTAGCAGCAGTAGTTGGTTTTGTAATGATTGGTGTTACTGTGTTTAGTGTTGTGGTCGTGGTTTTTTGGTGTCTCAGCTCTTTCGGTTGGTGTTGTACTCTGGTGTTTGGTGTTGTGGGGGTCTTAGTAGATGCAGTGGGTAAAGTTGTACTTCTTCTTTGTGTAGTGGTGGTCGGTGTTGCAGTTATGTCGGTTGCTGTAGCTATAGGTTTGGTATTCGGTGTAGTAATGGTTTGTGTTGTTGATGTGGTGTTTGGGTGTCGTACTTCTGTGTCAAACACTACAAATACTATACCGACACCTACCACTCCAACAGCTACTCTATCAATCACTTCTACACTAACCACAACCACTTCTACCAAATCAACATCTACTACACCAGACTTTGTTGCACTAACCACCACAACTACTACACCAACAACTACTCCAACAACTTAAACAGCACCCCCCCTCCACAAGATCTACAGCACCAAGCACAAAACTACCACATCAACAACCACAGGACTAATCGCCGCAAGTACTCCCCAAACCGTTATACCTACAGAACTAACTATAACATGAACCACTACAACTATCACACCAATTACAACTAAACCAGCTACTACTCTTGCAACTATAGCAACAACAACTACAAATACCAACACTACAACACCAATTATTACAGCCACCTCAACCACAACTACAACACCAACCAGAACAACACAAACTGCTTCATCTACAACATCCATAATACCAGCCACTACCACAACTAAACTGACCACAACTACAACAACTGTTCTTATACAACAACCACAACACCAACAGCCACAACCACTATATCCACTAAAATTACTTGACCCAAAACAAATATTACACCAGCTTTTGTTGCAACCAACAAACACAAGTACAATACCAACATCTTTAAGCACCACTCAACCACTATATCTTCTAAACTCGCTACAACAGGTTCCACTACAGCAGCCAGCTACTGCACTTAGTCTAGCCGAAATAGCTTTGGCGCTGACAACCACAACTACAACACTAAACACAGTAGCACCAACTACTACATCGCAAACCTCTACAGCTACGACATCTGCAACCTCAACAGAAACCACTACAACTACTCCATCAGCCACTAAAACTACTAAACCAAAGACTAAACAAACACGCCACTACACCAAGAACCGCAATAACTACTATATATGTGTTTCGTCAACAACCATTATTTTAACCCTTTACCTAACATTAAAAGCAGACAACACTTGCAAACAAAATTCTTCAATAACTAATTTTTTCAATTTCTGTCTCAAAAGAATAGGTTATGACACCTCAATGGAACGAACTCAACGAAATAAAAAAAATGAAAATTAATTGGCGATTTTTGTGAATTGCCGGTTTGGCCGTTACGTTGGGGAAAGGGTTAAGTCCACAATAGTTCCACGTCTCTTCAAAAGTCCAAGAGCCACAATTTCCCTCAGTCCGCAGGTGTACTGGGCAGTTCCCAAACTACTTACACCAGGTCCCAAAACTTGGTCCCAAATATTAACCAAACCACTATCTTCTGATATCATTCCACAAATATCCACAGTAGTCCAGGCTGGGCCATAAGAGTCACTAAAGCTGCTATAATCTGGGTTCTAGAAGCCGTAAAGGCTATAATGTAAGTGCTATTGGGTTTCATGCACGGTATTGGTGTGCACCCCAGATCAATCGAAATGTAGGGAAATAGCACAAATCAACGGGGTAGTACATTACAAGGCTTTAGATAACGCGCAGGTTTCCTCAAGGTTAAAAGACCCAAAAGGGCACAGACAAACCATACTATGCAACCATACTAAACAACCAAGCATCGTTAACAATATCGCATTCCCCAGCATTACGACCTATCCACGGCTAACATGACATGAGTAAATATACTGAGTCACAAAGGAAACATAATAAAAACAAATGTGAAAAAATAGCATAAAGGATGAAATATAATAGTTCTAATGTTGCATGTTTGTGGACAAGAAGTCATGTAAAGAGCTTAATGAAATGCCGTTGTTCTCCACCCAACCGTATACAATTTTGCTACAGATTTCAAAATAGCATGTGCTACCAGAGAATGTCAAATTGAATGGGTGACCGACCATTTTCTTTGTCTTATGTTGTGCTAAAGAGCCTGGGTTATTGAGAAAACACGCTAGTGTTTGTCTTCCGACATTTTTAAAAAATGCTAAGGTTAACCGAAAATCAGAGGTTGCGTGCCATTGGTATGCATGAGGTTGGGATACCTCCAGATAAGCTCGCTGCTGAATTCGGTGTCACTGAGGCCACTACTTACCATCTCTTGGAACTTATAGAACCACTGGATCTACTACAGACAGATCGCGTTCAGGTCGACCAAGAGTTACCACCCCTGCACGAAACCGACACATCAGGACGTCTCACTTATGGGTTCCTTCCGGCGACGAGGACACCAGCAATTACTCCTGGTAGAACTAACAACGTCATCGTACCGTCGATATGGAATGGGTACGTCAGCGTGTTCGCTGGACTCAGCAGCGTCGGGCACAGTACTTTTTAGTAATGAATCACGATTTTGTCTACGGCGTGCTGATGGTAGGGCAAGAGTGTATCGTCGACGAGGAGAACGGTTTTCTGATGTTTTCGTGTGGGAATGCGACCGTCTCGGCGGGGATAGTGTAATGGTTTGGGCACGAAATTCCTTGCACCATCGAACGCAGTTGATCTTTATCGATGGTAATCTGAATGGGCGGCGATATAGGGACGAAATTCTTAACGCTGTTTTTGTCCCGTTGTTCAACGCTTACATCGGATTGCAGTTATTCCATTTTCTGGAATGTCCGATGTCACGTGGTGCGTATCTGTCATGACTTTCTTGAGGAGCAGAGCATCGAACTTCTTCCCTGGCCCCCACTTTCGCCAGATTTGTCGCCAACCGAGCATCTTTGGGATCAACTGGACCGTCGGGTACGACTTCAAGATCTTCAGACGTTAGGCGATTTACGTAATGTTCTAAGGCAGGAGTGGAACGCAATACCACAGGGTGACATCCAGAGACTTATCAAGTCCATGCGCCGCCGATGTATCGCTATCCAAGAGGCAAACGGTGGACATACACGCTATTGACTGCATGTGTGAATTTTCATTTCACCCAGTGTCTGAATTGCGACGCCCTGACGTGACGCTGGCAACAGCAAGAACATGAAAGTATGCAAATTCATACAGCTAGACTCGAAATATGAATTTACAATAATTTGTGTAGGATTAAAGTCGATAATACTGAAACAATTGCTCCTCAAAGTTTATAATACTTTCTTTTTTGACTCAGTATAGTAGTTATTAACTTCGCTTTATTTTCTACTGATGCCATATGTGCTTTCTCGACAATTACATGCTTCTTAATTGCATCTTCCCCATGGGAAGTGAAGCAGTGCTGTTCACTGCGCTAAACAGGCTCGGTTTTACTGTTACTATAGGATCCAGTCGCCAATGCTTGGGAGGTGCAAACCCTCTCTAAAATGGGCAACATGGCTTATTAACACTCACTCCTGGTCTTCAGTTGATACTCATATTGTGGTCATGATTAGTCAGTGTGCAAAAATATGTGACCTTAACCACCAACAAAAAAATAAATAAATTGGATCTTCCTGGCCTGTCAAATAATTTCAGAGGAGATAACTTTATCGACAAGAGATCCCGAGGGGTCTGGGGCGCTCACCTGACTAAAGTTGTTTAAAGAAGGATTGAATTGGCACCTATGGTCAGTTAACACTACAGAGGAATTAAGTTATAACTCTGTTGTCCATGCTAGATGATTTTTTTTTCTAGTATTGGGATGCTACCACGGAAATAATGTCCAGATTTCCAGTAATACAATATTTGGGCGTCCAAATATCAACCTATGACATAACATGAACAAACTTGACTCTGCTCCCCTCCACCAGGATGCCGTATACCAAATATCCGTACATTCTGAATGGTGGATCTGAAGAAGAGGATTTCTTAAAAGATTATTAGTCATATTACACTAAGTTAAAATTTGGATCCCCACGGGGAGCCCAAATATGAATCCAGGGACTTAATTTGAACAAACTTGAATCTGAGCCCTGCTACGGTGTTGTATATCAAGTATCAATACATTCGGAATGGTGGTTCTCAAGAAGATGTCAAAGAATGTTCCTCTCTTGCACAAAGTAAAAATTATATTAATCCAGGGACTTTATCTGATAAAAACCCTCGAAATTGCACCCCGTCCCAACCTCAAGGATGTTGTATACCAAATATCAAAAGATTCTGACTGATGTTTAGGGAAAATATTTTGAGAACTTTACAACCCCCCCCCCCCCCCCCCCCCCCCCCGTCGTAGGGGGACACAAATATCAACCCAGGTCTGTGAATTAATTGAATCTGAACCCTCTGAGGATGCTGTATACTAAATCTCCAAAACTTATGATTATATCTCAAGAAGCTGGATTTTAAAGATTATTCCTCATATTGGACTAAGTTAACATTCGGCCTCCAATAACCCCAAATATTAACTAAAACTTGATTTTAACAGACCTGAATCTGACACCCCTAAGGCCTTGTATACCATGTATCAAAAGAATCGGAATAGGGGTTCGTGATAAGAATTTTTTTAAAGAATATTCCTCATATTGTACCAAGTAAAAATCTGGACTTCAGTAGGCTGCCCAAATATTATTCAAAGGACTTGATTTGAACAAACTTGAATCTGACCCCCGTAAGGATCAAGCCAGAAAATAAGCAGACTGACATCTTCAAAATGAGGTCCGCAGAGGGTGAATTTAGTGATGCTACCCTGAACAGCATGGTAGCATCACTAAATTTACCCTCTGCGAACAGCAGTCTGAATCAGAGTCTCATAACTAAACAAGAAAAGGTCTCCAGGGGATAAATTGGCCTACTGTATGGGATAGCATCATCCAATTCACCCTCTGGGTACCTCATTCTATAAATGTCAGGCTGCTTATTTTCAAGCCTGGTAAGGATGCTGTCAGCCATATATCAAAGATTCTGAACTGTGAATCTGAACAAGAAGGTTTTTAAAGATCAATCCTCATATTGCACTATGTTGGAATTTGCGCTCCCAAAGAGAGCCCAATTATTAACCAATGGACTTGATTTGAAGAGACTTGAATCTTATCCCTGAAGGAATGCTGTCTACCATAAAATCAAAGATTCTGACTGGTGAATCTGAAAAAGCTTTTTTAAAGATTAATCCAAATATTGTCCTATGTTACAATTTGCGCTCCCACAGAGAGCCCAAGTATTAACCGATAAGCTCGATTTAAAAAAAAACTTGAATCTGATACCTGTAAAGATTCTGTACAGCATATATCCAAAGATTCTGACTAGTGATTCTGTAAGAGTTTTAAAGATTATTCCTCATATTGGACTGAGTTAAATTTCGGGCTCTAATATGGAGCCCAAACTTTAACCTAGAGACTTGATTTGAACAAAGTAACTCTGAACAAACTTGAGAATTCTGCATACCAAGTATCAACAGATTCTGACCAGTGGGCCTGGAGAAGAAAGTTTCAAAGATTATTCCCCATACTGGACTACGTTACAATTTGGGTTACAATAAATATTAACCCAGGGACTTGGTTTGAACAAAATTAGATCCAACCTCCCTGAATATCGAAAGATTCCGACCGATGTATCGGAAGAAGATTTTCAAAGACTAATGCACTAAGTTAAAATTAGGTCCCCACGGGAAGACCAAATATTAACTGAGGGGCCTGATTTTAACAAACTTGAGTTTGATCCTTGTAGCAATGATGCATACCAAATATTAAAAAGCATCTGACTGGTGGATCTAAAGAAGATAATTTTTGAAGATTATTCCCCATTTTGCTACCCACTCCCCAAAGTTAAAATTCGGGCTCCTGTATGAGACCAAGTGTGAACAAGGGGCTTCATTCGATGCATCTGCCCCCCCCCCCCCCCCCCCCCATATGGATGCCGTATACTAAATATTAAGATTCTGAATAGTGTTTTGAGGGGAAGAGGTTTTTTAATTTTTGCAAATATGCTGACTAGGCATTTTTTCGATGCCCCCTACAGAACACCCTGACAAAACCGATGGCATTTTTTTACCACTCTATTCTACTGTGCCTAAGGGTGCCTCATTCCAAACAACTGTTTGCTGTTCGGTGTGGTGTGGGAAATATGGTCGTTTGAAAATCTTTTTATCTTTGGCTCCGGGGTTCGCAAGGGGGACATTGGATTTTTTTTCTTGCATTAATTATGTACGTATATATGACTCAATAATACCAAATACTATATTTGGTTCTACTTGGATCATCGGTACAGAAAATAGTAACTGTGGGTGAAGCCAAAATTTTCTCCTCCCATTAGAAAGGCAAATATTGCCCCACGAGCTTCGCTTGAACAAACTTGATTTTACACTTCAAAAGGAAGCTCAGTACCAAATATCAAGTCATTGTACCCACTTTTTCATGAGGTGATTTTTTTAATAGTAGGAGCATTTCCCCCACCCCTTCCCTATGGGTCTGGGCAAGTTGGTTTGAACAAAAAACAAGCAATCATCTCAAATTTGACTGAAATCGGTTCAGCGGTTTGGGGGAGCAGGTGTCAAACAGCATGCTCACAGACGACAGACGGCGGACAGACGAAGACGACGGACAGACGACGGGCAGTGGGTGATTACTCTTTTTTAACTTTCAGTCAGGTGAGTTAAAAACGGATTTTCATGGCGAGATATGTCTGGGATGTTTACATTACATACCCTACCTCTAAAACATCCGAACAACAAATTACTACTCGGTGAAAAGGTACTCAAAACCCACAAATGAGAATATTTTTGTTTGGCCACACCCCAGCCACCCGGGCTAGTAAATTTAAATCCTGACAGCTGAACGACGAACGAACGCTGGAGAAATCTCTCAGTTAAACTCCGCTGATAAAGTCAGAGCGGATCTTAAGGGGTCGTCCAACATAACGTTGGTCAATTTTTGACATTTTTCCCAATGCCTCAGAAACAGATAAGAGAAGTAAGGAAAGGCAAATTATATATCAAAATAATGAGTAAAGTGCATAGAAAAGGTACATATAATTTTTTTCAGGAAAAAAAGTGAATTTTATGATTTTGAAGAAGATTAATTTGCCAATGGCATAAGTAACGAACCGGTAAAACCACAAAATAATCGGTAATTCGAAAGCCTTGTCCTCAATATAATGATAACATACTACAGACTCGGAGAAAGCATTTTTTTGACACACACTCTGGTGGGTTTTCATGTTTGAATGTAATAACACCAACACAAATTTTGGATGTTCGGGATGTGGCCATGTTTCAATGATGTTTATTCCGGTCATGTGATTACGATGTAGTTCTTGCAGAAATACTCAATTTGGGAAATCGTAAGAATTCAAGGACGTGATCACGCCCTTTATTTGTTCAAGACAATGTATGAGCGGATTTGCAAACAGGTGACAGCAAATATTTGAGCTGTTAATGTCGCAACTGCAAAATATGGTTCGATATTCCCTCTCGTGTCTACAGGCCGTCTGAACTTTTTTGTTGACAAAAAATCTGAATTATTGCGCACTAGAAAGACAACATGAACCACTTGTAAAAAAATAACCGAGTGTATAAAATCGGGACAATACACATAAAATAAGGCAATATTCATAACAAAGTAAGCAGAATGCTTCGGAAATTACTTTTTCATGAAGTATTTTCCAAGTGACCTAGAACTATATTGAGCGTGTTAATTTCCCCCTGGTGTTGTTGCGAAGTTATTTACTTCCTAGTAACCATGGAATTCGTCGCGGCTGTCTTTGATGTCTGCAAAGGACCGATTGAAGATGGGTTGAAAATGATGCATTCGCGCTTTTAAATAAGGTGTGCTTGGACGATGCTGAGAATTTAGTTTTTTCTTGCAACCAACCATACTAACACAAGCCTCGATCAGTGTCTTTAGTCATCTTTTTACACTGACAAATATGACAAATCTCCTTCACCGGAAACCATCCCCCAATTTGCATATCACAATAAACATAACCGCTGTCACTGAGTGTCAGCGTGGCCGTGTGGTCAAAACCGAAACGAATTATCGGATGCACGGTCAATATTAGCTGCAATTGGCTTTTAAACAAATGAAATACACGAAATATTCGCAATTTCTTCATTATTCATGCCGAGTTACTTTTTAACCAGACTACATGCGTTCAGCCTTCGTTTGTCGGCATCAAACTGATATTGTTTGTGGTAATTAAAATAGTACGAGAAGGCGAAGGAAGCCAAATATTTCCCATCATCTATTAATTAATTAAAATTGATAATTTCTTTTATTTTAATGAAATTATGAATTGATCAGGTGGGTGTGTTGCGATTATTATGTCCCAGACCTGGAAGTTGGAAAATCGTGCAGTGGTGACCCCTGTCCTCTTAATCTTAGTCTTGCCCATTCATCATTACATGTACCAACATTCCCCCTTGTATCTCAACCATTGCTACTCCAATTTGAAGGATATTTGGTGTTGTGATCGAGCATCATGGGGAAACAATGCCTGTGTAGCTGCTGTAGCATGTGTTTCTTCCCACATTTTTTCAGAGTTGTGGTACTAGTTGATTTGTTACAATTCGTTGCAAAGTGCCTGCTAATACCCTCAATTGTATTGCTACAGAATTTTCTGGTGAAGATTTTGTTCCTATTACTTATCAAGCAATAACCTAATGAATATTCTGTATAAAGCCACAAATCTGATGTTTGGCACTTTTATCGGAGCTGTTTTGAAGGCTTATGGAACTCAAAATGTTGATTATGGCAGAACTTTTCTATTCACCCATTAATCGATAAATTAAGTGTTATAGTTGTAAGTAAGAAGCATGAAAGGTCCAGAACTAAAAGTCTAAAAAAAATGTTTTGCAATGTAACATGATTTTTGCAGATACACTTATTTGGAGGGTTACCTGTCTGATAGTGTTTGGAACATGTGTGGCCAGGATCTTCAAAAAGAAAAAAAAGAGTTAAACTTTGAGAAAAAAAGGCATATGCCTTGAGTGCCGGAGGTAGCGTCATACAAGGAAGAGAGCCCCCCCCCCCCCCCACCCCCTTCGGGAAATTTTTTGTGTCAAATGGAGCTCACTTGTCACCTTTTAGGGATTGCTTTGTGTACTGCGTTCTTGAAAAAAATATGTGAGACCCTCTGGACGTGCCCTTCTGATCTCAATATGCCAATAAGCCTCCTTGCGGAAAGTACATGCAATAATGGTTATGTAAGGTTGATTTGATGTATTTTGAATAATCATGTACTTTTAAGTACATTAGATGGTTTATTGCAGTGACAGGTTGCAGTTACCCTTATTTCTTCTCCAACAGATATCATGAGTGTATTGGTGTCCAAGAGTAAACAAAGCTATTATACTTAATGATAAACCAGACAAATTTAACAATTTAATCACTATCAAATTGATGCATGGGATAAAAGGGGTTACAGTGCAAGGGGTTTGTAAATCTATTTATTCAACTACAATGTATGACTTTGCAGTGCATTCGACATAGGAGAATATCATAATTTCTTTCCAAACCACCACAGTAACACATACATCTTTATATTGGGAGACATTCTTTTGTCCTTCCATACTTCTTCTGCTGGACTCCTTCAAGTTGACCTTTGTTGAACTCCCCAAATCAAAACATAAACAAAAGAAAATGTCTGCCTTCAGTCAGTGAGCACTCCACTTATAACATTTGGTCTCAATCTTTATTACTTTCATGAATTAGGAAAAGATTTCTTCGAGTATGTACTTCAATGTTTATAGAATACGGCTGTTATTTTATTTTGAGGTATTTTATTGTAAAAATTTTGTTCTCTTACTTGTGCCACAGCAGACTTTCAGGTGGTGCTATTTACACAAGGCAGCAGTTCCATGGCAAACTTCAGTTTCCACAGGTTCTATGTTTCATTCCAAGCATTTTGGTATATCATTTATTGGGGTTATTCATTTTGGGACTTTTTTAAACTTGAAAGAAAATTACATGAAATTTGACCAAAGTTAGGTTGGACGTCCCCTTAAAAAGTGAATTTTTGTTTTTAAATTAAGGGCCTATATAAGTAATGAATTGAAAAATAGCCACTCGGAAAGAAACGTGAAAACAAATTAACAAAAGCTTCCCAAGAGGGGTTTTCATAGCAAAATTATGACGAAATGTTCATAAATACAGGTGGCCAACAAAAAATCGGAAAAAATGTATATTTGAGATTTTTGACGACTTTGAAAGTTACCTTTCTATTCGCATGTCACCTATTATCATACTACGTAATCGGTTCATTAAGGTACCAAATTGGTAATTAGAACATACCTACTCCACGTCTTCGTATATGGACATCTATGAAAGCCTGTATTACCATGGTACGTGGAAAAGAAATTCTACAGTTTGTTGTTCACTAAGGCATGGGGGCAGCCATGTTGGACGTTGTCACGTGATATTGAAACCCACGATGCAGAATACGGGTGTTTTTAAATCCTCGTAATTCTAAAACAGTATCATTGCATCAACTCATCAATACCTAAACATTGTGTTTGTCAAATAATATTGCTGTCCAGAGCGATGGTGATCTTTAATATCATTATCTGTTTCTTATCAACCTACCTCAATTGTTTACAACAGGCTTGCACTACAGTGGAAGAACCTAACTCGGATAAAATACTCTCTATTTTAATCTTTCCCAAGATTTGGGAAAGAAAAGTGGTGTAAAAACACCACGAAAAAATAAGCCAAAAACTGGGCCGAGCGCCATCGGCGCACACCCAGTATGGGACGCTCTTCCATATTACAAATTCACGACTTCCGTAATAGTGATCAATGCATCAATTCGCCATTCTTTTTCTATCCGAAGCACGAGCAGGATGTGTTTCCGTCATATGCATTATGAAACAGTGATAATTCAACTCGTGGATAATGGTTTTCCTGTGACTGGAATTATGGATCTGAAGATCGTATAATAACAGGACTGTGTTTTATATATTCTCGTTTATATTTTCAACCACATTCTCATTGTTTATTAATTACTATTCCGTTTTCGCGAATGTTTTGCGACATCGTGTCATCGCGATTCGACAATGAATTTTTTTTCGGTTGATAAAAATTTTTATTGGAGTGGGTGTCGGCCGTCTGGTTCTGCCACCTTCTCTCGTAGTTGAGGGTGTTCTACTTTCTGTTTCTGTTGAGTTCACCTTTTTCTTCTACTGCTCTCACCTCTGTTCTTTCCAGTTCGGTTCCTTTAGGGCAATTCCTTTTGCCCTCGCCATTGGTGCGTTCTCGTGTCCGTTTCGTCCGCACCCGCGGGTGGTGTGGAATGCAGTCGTTTCGGGAGCCTCCCGACTCGACCACGTCTGATGTGAGTTTACCCCCTGCGTGGGGGATGTGCAGCTCCTCCCGCACCCGCGGGGGGGGGGGGGCACTGTCGTTTCGGGGCCCCCCGACTCGACCACGTCTGGTGTGAGTTTGACCCCCTCCGTGGGGGATGTGCAGCTCCTCCCGCTCCCGCGGGGGAGTGGTGAACGCTTTCGTTTCGGATCGCCCGATTCGACCACGTCTGATGAGAATTGTTCCTCCTCCGTAGGGGATGTGCAGCTCCTCCCGCACCAGCGGGGGTGGGGACCGCTGTCGTTTCGGGGATTCCCGATTCGACCATGTCTGGTGAGAGTTATTCCCCTTCCGTGGGGAATGTGCAGTCTTTTACCGTGGTGGATACTGCGGGAGCTGTTGGTTTTCTGGTGTAGAGATGCCTGGTTCCGGGACTATGCGGCCTCTCCAGTCGACATCTGAGGCTGTCACTAGGGTTGTGACTCCTCCTTTGGAGGCCGAGCTTGGTGGCTCTCTCCGCTTTTCCGCCAGTTCCAACAGCTCCCGTCATATCTGCTGCTACTGCTGTTCCGTCTGCAACGTCATTGGGCACCGTTTTTAGCCGGCCTCGGCTTCTCCCTGCCAGGATCTGCAGGGATGTCTGTAGTGTGGTTGTGGGGTTTCGGCCTCAGCCTTCCCAGACTTCCACTCGGCGAGGTCAAATGGGGCTGCCAACTGAACCCCATACTGTGTCCTCTCAGCCATTGAGCACAGTAGTTTTATACCTGCATTGGTCTGCTGCGGTGTCTGGTTGTGTAGACGTGGGGGTATCGGCCTCAGCCTTCCCTGACTTCAACTCGGCGAAGTTGGAAGTGGCTGCCGGCCGGACCCTCTCCTGTGGTCTCTGCGCCGTCGAGCACCACAGTTGTCATTGGATTCGGTTGTTCTTAGTGGGACACTATGAACTCCGTGGCCTTTCCGTCCACTCATTCTGGCCACACGACCAGTTTTGGGGGTCCGTCTTTTGTGCAGCCTGGACCTTCTGCCCTGCAGAGGTCAGCGGTGACTCTCATGAGTTCCTGCTATGTTGATCCTCGGGGTGTGTCACACTCCTATACACGTCTGCCTTCAGACGTTTTCGGCTGCCGCCCGTCGTCCCACGTCGGGTCTTTTGGAGGATCGTGACCCTTCGCTGGTTCAGAGGGTTAGAGGTGAAGCCACTTTGCCGGTTCGTTCCCCTGTCGAACCGGCCAGTACGGGCAGTGAGCTTAGGGCGGCCCTCTCCTTACTCACTCAGGTTCTGTCAAAGAGCCTTCCTGTTGCTTCCAGCGAGGCAGCGAGTGGTTTCCAGGCGCCTCCTATGGCGCCGCCTCCCAGGATTGGAAACGGGCCGCTTTCTGATCCCCTGGTGTTCCGACACGATGGGAGGCGTCGGCTGGTTTGCCCACGATGGGCTATGTGTCTTCCGACTCAGGGGAAGAGTCAGACATGCTTGATGTCGAGAGCCAGCAGTCTTCGGACTTGGGGGCAGCTCTTGATTTCGTGTTTGGGTTCCTTCCGGATCTCAAACCATCTAACCAGTCGACAGTGTCAGCCAGGCCGCGATCATCGGTCGCGCGCCAACAGTCTATGGAGCAACCTGCTTCTGGGCGTCTTCGACCGTGCCCTTCGGTACAGTTGGTTGAAGCATTTTCAGCCTTGGGCTCCAAGCTAAGTTCCAAGGCTATGAAGGCTCCGTTCTTCACCAGGGTTGACACCTTTTTGCCTCCGGCGTGTTATCGTTCCTACGATTCCGCCACACCGTCGGTCTACCAGACTTTGACGGTTTTGGATCAGGACTCCAATTCCCTCGGGCTTTCCAAGTCCAAGTCTGCCGTCATTCCGATGACGACTCTGGAGTCCACATTGGGCTTATCGAGAGAGATGCTTGGTATGCTTTCTCTCTCCGATCACGTCGTCTCAGCTTTTGCTGCTTATCTGCCTTCAGATAAGTTTGACGAGGTACATGCTCCTTTGCGTGTGCTGTCCAAGGCGCTCATGCATCTTACTCACACGCATGCCTGTAACACGGCTAATCTGGAATTAGATCGAAGGGACTCTGTGCGGGAGACACAGGCCGATCCCTTCCTGAGGAGCAGTACGCTACTCTTCGATCTGCTTTTTTGGCAGGTCCGCAACTTTTGCATGATTCTGTGTTGACGGTCCGGGATGACGTCCTACGTCATTCCAACGATCAGCTGCTGTTTCTTCAGCTTGATCAGCACGGGCCGTTCCAAGCCTAACAAGTACCCTCTGCTTCCTCTGCGAAGCAAAAGGGGCTGATCCTTCTGCCACCGCTTCTACTTCTTACTCAAGGGGTAAGGGTAAGCGTTGGCAGTCTTGAGGGAACTCCCAGGATTCTTCATTCAGTAGAGGTGTTTTCTCCTCTCGCGAGCCTCGTCGGGGTTCGCAATGAAGGTCCTCACCTCGACTCGTCCCAGGTTGGAGGAAGGATAGCCGAGTTCGCAGACCGTGGGCCACCATCACATCCGATCCTTGGATGTTAGATGTTGTTTGGTCCGGGCTGCGAATATCCTTCCGACGGCACTCCACTCTGTCCGGGGAGCCTTTTCCAACCACAGTTCCTTCAGACATTTTACGTCGGGAACTTTTGTCCACGGAGATAGACAATCTCCTGACAAAGGGGCGATTGAGGTCATCAAGAACATTAGGTCAGTGGGTTTTTATTCCCGCCTGTTCTTGGTGCCGAAGAAGGACGGCCAACTCCGACCGGTTCTCGATCTGAGTTTCCTGAACCAGTCTATCATTGCTCCCAAGTTCAGCATGGAGACTTTCAGGTCAGTCCTCCTTTCAATTCACCAGGGAGTTTTCGCTTCCAGCTTCGACCTGCAAGACGCTTACTTTCACGTTCCGATTCATTGGGCGTTACGGAAGTATCTCAGGTTCATTTTTCTGGGTCGAGTTTACCAGTTCAAGGCCATGCCTTTCGGCCTCAACCTGGTTTCTTGGGCCTTCACCTGACTGATGTCGCATGTGATAGCTCTCCATCGCACACAGTCCAGGGTGACTACTTCGGCATATCTGGACGATATCCTCCAGGGGCATTCCAATGCTGCCTTACTGGAGTCGGATGTCGCCACTCTGTTGAGCTTGCTCACGTCGCTACGTTTCAGAGTCAACGAGGAGAAGTCGGACCTGGTCCCTTCTCAGTCGTTTTATCATCTGGGGATGGCTTTCCGCACACAATTCCATTTGGTGGCGGTTCCCCAGGCCAAGGCTGTGATTCTCTCAGCTTTTGCTCCGACTTTGTCCCAGTCCACATCCGCGACGGCTCGGAGTTTTCTCCGGCTAATCGGTCTCTGCTGTTCGGTGACGGATCTCATTCCTCTAGGTCGGCTGCGTGTCAGACCTCTCCAACACTTTCTGCTCAGTCGTTGGAGGCCGAATGTAGATTTTCTGGATCTGGTGCTTCAGTTTCCAGACTATCTTATCCTCACCTTCTCCTCTGGGCGGATGTCCAGTGGTTTTCGCAGGGTGTTCCGTTGGACTTACCTACGTCCGATCGCGTTCTGGCGGCAGATGCCAGCGATCTCGGATGGGGTGCGACGTTGGATCCTCTAGGTCTTTCCATTCACAGGATGTGGGACCAGGATCATGCAGCTCTACACATCAACCAGAAGGAGCCTCTTGCTCTTCTTCTGCGTTTCAGGCAGTGGATCCCTCACCTGTCGACTCACCAGGTCCTTCTGTTGTCCGACCATTCGATGGTGGTTGCTTACATTCGGAACCAGGGCGGCACGCACTCTGTTCCAATGTACGAATTGGCTTGGGATCTTCTACTGCTCGTTCAGGATGTCCACGCCGGGGTGGCTGCTCGTCACATTCCCGGTTGCCTGAACGTCCTAGCCGACTCCCTGTCCCGTCGGGGCAGGGTCATTTCCACCAGGTGGATGCTCCACATGGCGGATTCCATCGATCTCTTGTGACTCGTTGGAACCATCCGGTGGACACTTTCGTGTCCCCGTGTCCAGATGCTCTGGCTTTCGCCGTGGACGCTCTGGCCCTCCTTTGGGATGGTCTTGTCGGCTACGCCTTCCTACCGGTTCCGATTCCGCCTCAGGTTCTCACCCAGATATGAACCTGAAGTCGTCGAATCCTTTTGATCACACCCATCGCTTCGGTGGGTGTGGATCAATCAGCTCCGCTCTCTGTTAGCGTCGGTTCCGGCATGTCTCCCTCTTCCTCGCGACTTTCTTTGCCAAAGTTGCCCGAGGAGGTTTTCAAGTTGACCTGACTTCATTGTGCCTTCGCACATGTCTTTTATCGGGTCCTGTCTCCCCCGTAGTGGTTTTTCGAGACACGCAGTGGGGTTGCTTTTCTTCAAGGAGGCTCTCACTTCACTGGTTTAGCCTCTGTGGCTAAGTGGAAGGTTCTTCTGTCGATGGTGTGCGATCACTCTGTTGCTTCTGTCACTCCTTCGATCACACCTCTTGCGGAGATTCTGGTATATGTTTGTTTCTGGGGGTCTCCAGCAATGGGTACTTGTCCATGCTTCGGAGACTTTTTTTTTCCTTTGTGATACCGCATTGTTTCGACACTCATCCTTGCCTCTCCAAGCTTGTTCAGCTCTTTTCCTTGAAAAGACCTAGGACTTTGCAGTTTTCTCCAAGATGGTCACTTTCTTGGGCGCTGCTCTGCTTGGGGGTGAGGGGCGTTCACGCCTTTATCCTGGATGAATATGCGTTTTCCCACATGCCAGATCTCTCCTGCATCCATTTCTTGATGGATTTGTCTTGCTATTCGTGCAGCTTCCGCTCGTCTAGCTACTGGTGATTGTATTACCAATTGTTTTTTCTGCCACGAGGTGCGTGCATTGTAAATCCTCTTTTAATAACTCTGTCATGTTGTCGGATGACTGATGTTATACTGGCAGCCTTCTGGAGAAATGCTACTTTCTCCTTTTATCTGCGACAGTTGCAGGAGCCGACAGAGAACCTTGGGGCCCTCTTTCTTCGGCTCAGGATGTTGTCTATCCAAGCTTTTCAGCTTTTTTCAGGGTCAGTTCTAGCTTTGACTGTTACTGCCCTTTCTGTCTGTGCGTCGCACTTCCCCATACGCCTCATCTTTCATTGGCTTTTCTAATGTTTGTGATGCTATGGTTTGATAGGCCTAGGGATCTCTTCCTCTGTCCACTGTCCCAGTGCTATTGAGTTATGTGTGGGTTGGTTATGTGATTCCCTCCAGCCTTTTGTCTATTCAGCCTGTTGTAAACAATTGAGGTAGGTTGATAAGAAGTATAAATTTTATAGTAAATTTCCTTTCTTATTATACCTACCGAAATTGTTTACATGGAGTCCCTCCCGTCTTCTTATTCGGGTAAGAATCCTTCTTCCCCGCTGATCACATAACTCCTGTGTTGTTCGGAATCAAAAGAATGACGAATTGATGCATTGCGCACTGTTACGGAAGTCGTGGATTTGTACTATGGAAGAGCGTCCCATACTGGGTGTGCGCCGATGGCGCTCAACCCAGTTTTGGCTTATTTTTTCGTGGTGTTTTTACACCACTTTTCTTTCCCAAATCTTGGGAAAGATTAAAATAGAGAGTATTTTATCTGAGTTAGGTTCTTCCACTGTAGTGCAAGCCTGTTGTAAACAATTTCGGTAGGTATAATAAGAAAGGAAATTTACTATAAAATTTATACTTTTTGAACATTTCTAGGCCGTTTCCAGTTTTGTGTTGATACAAAGCTTCCATCGAATTACTCCGCCGCATAACACTGAAAAGCTGCATAATATTGTCGATATCGTAACAAAGTACATAGGAAATACTGGAATTATTCTGAAATGCATTATAAACGAAAAGAAATGTTCTATGACGAAGACAAGTATCGCAAAAGTGTGATCTATTTTTTAGAGACACTTCGCGGTTAAGAAGTTCTTCGGTCACAACAACAAACAACGTTGACTGACTTTCGCGCTGAAAAGCTGAAATCTTCGCGATCTGATAAAAAACAAGTATAATTGTTGATACAGTTTACTTCTTGGAATCACCGACGTGATTCATGGTATGGCGTTTGAAATGTTCCGACAATGGAAGCAGCAAGACATTCTTTGATCTGTTAAATACAGCTTTGTTTATTTTTCGATCTCACGAGTATCGAACTTGGTTTGCAATTGGCAGGTCAAAATATTGCTATTGCAAGGAAAAACAAGCCATGTTGATATACACCATACTGAAAAAATCGTGCTAAAGCAGTCCGTACACCTCGACAAAGTACTATAAATGTGAGATCAAGGTATAAGTCTTCCTTTCTTGTCAGAATATCGCACATATTTTTGCATTAGAATTTAGAAAAATAGTTGTACGGGAGACTGACCGCTTTAGCGATACAATTTCCAACATTCACTTAGCATTCAGTGATTGACTTCACAAACACTACTCTTTCAGTTAAAATAATTCTAAACATTTTTCTGAGGCATTGTAAATGAGATTCTTTATTACATCTCCTTCCTGTTTGTTTGGAATTGATAGGTTGGGTCGGGGCGCCACCCGACCCAACCTATCAATTCCAAACAAACGAGAAGGAGATCTGCAAAATGAGGTTCCGAGAGGGTGAATTTAGTGATGCTACCCTGCATAGCAGGGTAGCATCACTAAATTCACCCTCTGTAAATCTCAGTCTGAATCAGGGTCTCACAACTAAACAGAAAGGTACCCAGAGGATAGATTGGCCCTCTGTATGGGATAGCATCATCATCATCATTGCCATCAAATTCACCCTCTGTGGATCTCATTCTGCAAATGTCAGATTGCTTATTTTCAGACCCGTTGTGTCCTTCACTCCCTCCCTCCTTGCCCTCATGGGGGCAGGGTCATGTTGTGTAATAAGGCGTACTGCACGTCGATGGTGCACACGTCTTCAATCAATGTTAACCCTGTTTGTGTGGCGTATATAGGGGAGCCGATAGTTGTTTGCCATTGCTCAGTGGTTCTCTTCGGGTAGGCCGTCACCGCCCACCGTGAAAATCTTTGTGCTCACGATTAGCCACTGTGCAGATATGTGTGACCTTATAGTTATCCACCTATAAATACATTAGTGCAATGTGGGGAGATGGCATTGCAAATCTTTACACACCACTTCATATGCTTTCTTTCATATTTTGGTGTACAACATCTTCAGGGATGGAGGTGATCTTATGGTGTGCGTGTGTCAGATTGCAGTTTGTTTCAATCAGGTCCCTGGGTTAATATTTGGAATCTATTTGATGGGGAGGGGGGGGGGGGTGAAGTGACATAAGAACCCTTGGAAGTTTGTCATGCCTACAGCTGATACAGTTGGAAGCACTCAGGAAGACCTATGATAATAATCATCTGACGTGGACACTAGAGTCGAGTTATGAATAATTTCATGACTTCATTCCTTTGTTGTGTTGATGAACCTTGACTAACTGGATATGACACAAATAGTTGTTTGTACAACTTTGTCAAGCGAGCAATTAAGACCCTTGGGGGCACTTGTTTTTTGTTTTTAGCTCAAGTCTGACGTAGTCAAATTTGAGGATTTGTCATGGCCCGTCTGTGCATCCGCCCATCTGTCAACAATTCAATACGACTCAAACAAGAGACCATATTTATGAACCGATCTTTGCGAAACTTCTCGGGTACTTTTGTCATCACCGTGGGATGAGAACAAGTGCGGTCTGGAATTCAAGATGGCCGCCGGCAGCCATTTTGTACTGAAATTCGTGCAATCTGTGTTTTGTACAGAGCTTCTGAATGAAAGTTCTGATTTGATTCAATTGTGTATGATGTGTGTATTCAAATGTGTTATAGCCGAGTTCCTGTGTTAATATTTGGTGTTGTTTGGGGAGGGTAAACATCAGTACAACCCGCTTTTCTATTCTAATGAGAAAAATAAAATCTCCTCACCTCATGGGAAACATATGAGCTAAAGATAAAAAAGTAAAATACCTTTATTTTAAGAAGGACTGGACAAATATTTATTAATTTGTATGAATCAACCTTAGAAGGGTTTGAATTAAACAGGCCAAAATAATTGCTAATATTTGGCTTATTCTGCACCATACAAGGGCCCCATGGATATTTCTTTTCTTGTTTATCATCTAACTTTCACCCACCTTTACAATACTTTACATGTAAGTTTGTTATCAGGTCATTACCTAGATGTGTGTCATTGCTGTGTCACATACTATACATGTACATGTCCTAAACAAGTTGTGAGCTACAGTGTCATTGACACTTTCATTAGGTTTTTTTTTTTCGCTCCAATATGTGTTTGGCTTGATTTTGTGTGATTTTATGTGTGGAAAAAAGAAATGCCTATGTGTGCAATAAGATACCAACAGTACGTGGAGAGTGTATTATATCTAAATCACCAGCAAAGTGAAGATTCCACCGAAGAGAAAAATTGCAAAGTTTTTGCAAAGTATAACAATCAGAGTAAAGTTCCAGCCAGCTGAAATATTGCTGATGCTTGTGTTTTCTGATGTTCAGAATTTGAAAATGATACTTCGGGTGATAACTACACTCCACAGGTGATTTAGTTACAATCCACTCTCCACATTCTTTTGCCACCCCCCCCCCCCCCCTCAATCTGTGTGTAGGGGGATTAGCTACACTTGGCTTTGCGATGCAGGCCTCTTGTTGGCCTTGTGTTCTTGAATTTGCTTCACAATCCTTAAAATGCAAAGGATTTTCTTTTTCAGTGATATGGTGCAAATATAACTCCTTAGCCTCAGCACAAGATTGCAGCTTCACGCACCTTTTGGCTTTTAATCACCTACTGTAGAATGCTAGCCTGCTCATGTAACACAACTACGAGGCGAGTGCTGCATCACAGTTTATTTATAGATTGTGTACCGTACATTAGCAACCAGGCAACCTTAGTACAGCAGGACCTGGGGGTTCTGGCTAGATGACTGTAATATGATTAATCACCAAGTGCCTGTTCACAGAGAGAGAGCGCGCGCACAGAGGTTCTGAAATGTTCACAGAAACCCTTCTAATAGATATACTCGGATATGTTTTTAATTATATATCTTGTTTTGTAAGGCCTAAAAATGTTGAAAATCTGTTTCTCGTGCACTCCCGCATGTTCGTTTTGGCTGCTGCATGCATGCTCTCTTTTATAATCAATGCATACTTGAACAAGTAAAAATATTATAACCCAAGTTAATAAAATTGATAAAATTTTTTCCGGACGTGCAAGAAGGCTTTGCAGTGCTTTAGCACTGCAAAGCCTTCGTGCACTCAAGGGGTGAAATACTCCACCACACATGCTAATCTGTTGATTGTGGCATAAAACAAATCAAGAATATGAAGTTTTGATGGCAAAGATTTCATTCTAAAAAAAACAAGAAAAAAACAAACACCTGCCTGCAATTGTACAAAATGGCCTGAGAAACAGAAGATTTACTTTGTGGGGGGCCTTATTTGGATTTTTTATCTCGTCACAATGTGTACCAAAGAACAACCCAGGTGTGGAGTTTCCCAGTAATGAATACATTTATTTCTGTGAAATAGCATCCTTGCTGATTGAAAGTGTGAGCTAGTGAAATCAGAGTACCAAAAATTCAAAAGACATGTTCTTAGTGGAAATTCCACTTCATTGGTTTTTCTTTTCGACATGGCTGTCCATCTGAACAATATCAAGTCTCACGTTACCATTGTAAAATTTCTTAACCTCTTTTTTAGTACTGGTTAGTTTGGCAAGTTTGAGTTGAGTGAGTTAATTTTTTCGATAGGGTTAAAGTTTTTTTTCTAATTTGCAATGAAAAAGAAGGAGGACACATTTCATTTTAAGAAATGTCTTAGGTGTTCAGTTTAATTTATTTGCATCATTACTTGTTTGGAATTTGTTGTTTTCAGACAGTTCTAATGTGACCACAGCAAGCTTCCATACCTGAACTTTTTATTCTTAACTTTTTGAACTCTGTTGAACCCAGCAAAAAACAAACAATAACAAAGATGGCTTTCTCTTTGGAGGGAATGTATAGGGTTGCAATTATTTCTTTCAGTATCCCTACTAATGCATTTGGAACTGTTTTAACCCCTTAGCTTTGTTCTTTGATGTTTTGAGCAGGTTTAAACATAAATGTTTTTCATGAGAAATTGTTTTGTTTTCAGTTCCAGTGCTAATGCCGTAGCAGACTTTCAGGAACCATTTATGCCTCACATATATTAGGTGAGTAAGTAGCATGTATTTATTCAGGTTCTGTACCTCACAATCTTCATTTTGATGTAAATGTGTATATTTATTTGGAATTTAGGGAATTTCAGACTTGGTATTGTCACAGTAAATTTTGTTTGCTGTTTTTATTTCATTACTTATATAGGCCCTTAAGTCTCCGGTTGATTTGATCAATTCCGTCCAATAAAGTGTTAAACCAATGCCATGGCGAGGAAATTGTTGCTATGGTAAATACGATCGAAAACTTACAATTTTCAGTCTTGTAGTATAAGGATTCTTTGCAGCAAGTCAGTGTAGCAGTCTGCGTAAATCAGGAAGATTGGTGTGTCATCACGAATCCACGTCGACATGATTTGTGATGTGACCTGCATTACACTGCACCTGAATAAACTGTCACTGTGCAGTTTAATTTTCGGTCTGAGCTGTAAATATATGGAAGACCACCATCGCAGTAAATACGCGTTCTTTTACGACTACCACAAATAACAAGCAAATGCTTTACTCAACAATTTCCATAAAGCTGTCAGTGGTTCGGATCCAAGACTTTGGGTTTGTTTGGTAGTCGTTGGGGCGCTACATTTCAGTCCAGTGTGTGATGATATGGTGGGACGGAAACCTTTGTGAGGGCTCAAACGCTATCGCCCAGGTTCCTCCCAAATACAACCAGTCTGGTCTAATCGCTTTTGTGGTGATTTACTGGGGTTTTTTTATCTTTTGTTCTCTGTGACAAAAAGTCCCTAGAAATTTGGGAAGATAGACTCTAAACAATTGTTTTTTGCGAGGACTTGGAGAATACAAACAAAGTCTTTGCTGGAACTCAAACGGATTGTCTTGGTTCTCACAAAATCAGCCCCCCCCCCCCCCCCCCCCCCCCCACTTCCCTACACTCACCATTAACCCTTTGAACCCGAAAGGACGTTTTTCCGGTCCAGGAACACGATAGGCCAAAATTTCACAAAGTAAAATGGCTGCTTTGTGAATGTGTGGAGGAGACTAATTAATATTTTCAACGTGCAGCCCTAAAAATAATAATGGATCTCCCCCAAATAATGAATATGGATTCTTCCAATTGCAGCCATTCAAATGACAAGGAAAGTACCACCAGTGTTCAGAGGGTTAATCTTTATCCAATGAACACGTTATTTGAATTGCTTGTGTTATACCCTTGAATTGTAGTGGTATCTTCCATGTCAGTTCAATGGCAGGAGCTGGAAGTGTCCATATTCATTATTTGTGGGGAGGTCAATGAATATACTGGCGTGCAGCCCCAAGGCTGCACGTTAAAAATAATAATGGGTCTCCCCCAAATAATGACTGTGGATTCTTCCAATTGCAGCCATTCAAATGACAAGGAAAGTACCATCAGGGTTCAAAGGGTTAATCTTTATCCAATGCACACGTTATTTGGATTTTTTGTACGTTATACCCTTGAATTGTAGTGGTATCTTCCATGTCAGTTCAATGGCAGCAGCTGGAAGTGTCCATATTCATTATTTATGGGTAGGTCAATGAATATATTAAGCCTAAGGGCTGCAAGTTGAAAATATTGAGTAGTCTACCTACACATTCACTTAACAGCCTTCCTACTTAATAAAATTATCAAGTATCATGTTTCGGAAAATAGGACTTTCGGGTTCAAAGGGTTAATTTCAACAAAACAATATCATGTCATGCGACCTCCCACCCCACCCTATTGGAATAAGCTCCTTCGAAAAAGGGATCACGTGATATGGTTTTGTTTCAATTTTTTAAACTTGCGAATTGTCCGGTAAAGAGTTAACAAAGTTCGTTGCACTCATCAAGACCAGAGAAATGAGAAAATGTCATTGCTTTTTCACCGGGCCAAACTAGGGAAGATCCAGTGCATCTTGGACCTTGGTACCCTCTCCCACTTCCCACGTTCAATGATTTCCGTCACCCCTGTAGATAAAGCAGTCATGGACAAAATCCCCTTTGGAAAAACTCCTCTTAAAACAAGTTTTCATCATTGATGTTCAGAAACAAAATGAAGAGTAATGGGTACGAAAAAAATGAAGAGAAACACTCGTTAGTCAATGCCATGAACAAGGGCATCGCAAAGAACCCTTTATTTGATTTGTCTGTATTACAGCCTCACAAGTCGAGAAAAAAATAACTTTCGCAAACCCTGGGGGTGGGGAGGGGTGGTTATAACCCCGATCTGTCCCAACTGTGAAGTTTCAAGACGTTGATGATGTAGATCGAATATTAGTCACTTGGAATTACATCGTACATGTAAAATATACTATTCAGAAAAAGTAGGGGATATCCAAACTGATGTTGATATTTTCAGAAATGGTATTAGATTCGCGTGATTGGACACATCAATATGTTACCAAGTTTAGTGTGGATCATGAATGTCACTGGCCCACGAAAACTTCGTGCAGGTTTTTCGCACGAGCGCTGCGTTAATGTCTATGGGATACGTTTTGAAATTTTCATTTGTACTGGACGGGCTTTTTCGGAGGTCTTGTTGTTCTTTTCTTGGTACAAACTCATTCATCAATAGTTTCTGGTCGAAACGTAACTTTTGAGGTATGCGAAGACTGACACGTGACGAACGATTACGTGCCATTGGCATGGAAGCTGACAACAGACAGACTGCAGTGGCTCAAATTCTCAATGTTACTCAATCGGTGATTAGCAGGTTGTGGTCACGCTTCCGTCAGACAGGCAATGTTAATGACAGACGTCGGTCAGGTTGTCCAAGGGCGACAATAGATAGCCAGGATCGTTTCATCCGAACCACAGCATTACGTAACCGCCATCAAAGTACCTCAGAAATTGAACAGCAACTGCTCCGAGCGACAGATGTGCGAGTCAGTGGTCAGACTATCCGAAATCGTCTACACAGCTGGAATTTGTACGATCGACGACCTCGAATAATTCCACGTTTGACTGAAAATCAGATCGCAGCAAGGCGTAAATGGTGTGCAGCACGACAGCGCTGTCACAATCGTCGGTGGAGCGACGTCATGTTTTCCGATGAATCGAGGTTCACTCTTGACTTCCACGACAGGCGAAACAGAGTGTGTCGGCGGTAGAACGAACGATACCATGACGTAACCGTTTGGCAGCACGATCGTTTTGGTGGTGGATCGGTTATCAAGTGGGGAGGCATAATCATGACAAGCAGAACAGCATTACATGTCATCCATGGGCGTGTCACGGAGCAGTACTACCGCGACCCGAGGAGGAGGATTTACAAGGTATTTAGGTCTTGGACTGAATGAGGTAAATTCTCTGTCTGGCCGTCCATTTCTTCTACAGCTCAGTGCGTCGCATTTGTGATTGTCAGACACCCAACTATCACTGAAATCATTCACCAGATGTCACAGTGCAATGCCTCAACTGTCTTTTTGATGAAAATATATAAATATATTTCTTCATATATCTCAGTTATATCAAATATCTCCTACTTTTTTGAGAAGCATATACAGGTAATATGTCTCGCACGTTTGCGGTATAGGTTGCCCGATCTCATGTGACGTCATAGTCACCAAACCCAGTGGCACCCAGTGGGTTGTCGTGATAGTACGCGTGAGCGGCCATGTCGTGACGTAATTATCATAGTAATACGTGTTAGAGGGATACGTGTTTCCGTCGTCCATTTTGTATATTGGAGGCCGCCATCTTAGTTTATAAGGTAGCACGTGGTTGCTATGTTATCCAAAACCACCTAAAAGGAAAGGGGTATGTTCGGAAAGTGTGTTTGACTGAATAGGAGTTAATCTCATTACCACACACAATCCGACAATCCCTCCAAATAACTAAAACTCAATCCCAAATCACCGGAAGGGACTTTGCGAAGTCCCCACGTACTGCTATAAAGAGTTCCTTTGTAGAAGAGTTAACCTAATAATTACACTCAAAGAGCCGAAATGTCCACAAATCACCAAAAAAAAAACCCAACCCAAAAAGGACTTGGCGAAGCACCATTTTGAGCTTATAAGAGTTTCTACGTATGTATCTACAAGCTAGGTTATGACTTCCCGGATCTCCTTATAAAGTATTCTGACTCCCCTAGATGTGCTTATGTGTTAGTGCATATTGTGTCACAATGTGTATATATTACAGGTAGCACACAGGCACATCTTGGGTGTACCGATATGTGCTTGTGTGCTACTGCACAATGTGATACATTGTGCAATAGCACAAAGGCACATATGGGCATTTGAGGATACCTATGACATGGCAGCGTATCATTTGAGGATACCCCTTGAGGATACCTTTGTGGATACTTTTCTGAGGATATCCATTTGAAGATAGTTATGGCTCCTAGTATGTTCTTCTAGGCCACCCCCGTCCTTCATAGCTCCAAGACCACTACGTTCATGGTCACCAGCATCTGTCGTGTGAATTAATACTATTGTATTCATCTAATACTATAGTATTCTACCACCCTGACAGTCTTGTACCATTTCTGGCATGTACTATTTCTATTGGCTACCACCGTTCTGTCCTGTCATAGATTGTTTTACCGTTACTGATTTGTTGGGAGCGCGGTGGCTCAGAAGATTGAAATACAGGCTGCAAGCCGAGAGTTCCTCGGTTCGAATCCCACCTGCTGCAACCGCGTTGTGTCCATGGGCAAGACACTTAATCCCATTTGCCCATGTGGGGGCACGGTGGCATTGTGTACTAAGGCGTACTGCACGTCGATGGTGCACTTGTCTTCAACCAATGCTAACTCTACTTGTGTGGAGTTAGTACGTTGGGGAGTCTGACAGTTGCTCGGTGGTTCTCTCCGCGTACTCCGGCTTCCCTCACCCGTAAAACTATCCGACACGTGGTGACTCAGGCTGTCTAAAGTGTCGTTAACCCCCAATAAATAAACAAATAAATAAATAGTAACTTGTAGCACTAGTACAAGCTTAGTAGCTACCCACCATTCTGGGTCATTGTTTGCCTTTAGCCAAATATAGGCTTAAACAGATCACCCAAAACATCTATGCCTGTATCAGTCTATAGAATGCCTAGTGCAAGCTAGGACACTGACATATAAGGCACTGTATGTTTATTGTATCGAGATGTGCTTATGTTAGTATTGTCAGCACATACGTCTCTAATCGTCATCTTGGGAAAAAGAGATTCTACAACCACAGAAGTGTCCCCAAAAGGGATTCACTTAATGTGATTTCGTAAAAGGGTTTCCATGGATGGGATTCCGTAAGTGGGTTTCTAGTACTACTAGCTGTCGAATACAATCTGCTTGTTTTAACGACTTTTTCATAACTATTCAATGTTCTCACAATGTGCTTTGGAACACGCTAAAAACTAAAGTGTTAATAACTAGACTTGAAGTGCTGTATTTAACACTTACTAAGTGCTGAACTAGCACTTTGTTCAAGTGTAGATAATCCAGAACTTGACATGTGTTACAATAATACCACTTGACAAGTGTAATGTCGCGATACTTGAAAGGAAACAACGCAGATGACGCGGATCAGGCTCGAACTCTCGAGCCTGATCCGAGTCATCTGCGTTGTGTCCTTTTAATTATGTACCCACCAGGCGCAAATCAAATTATGTACGATTCAGGAAGAATTACCAATGCTAGACACATGGGAGGTGCCATCCATTCAAGTTTCAGATGTCTGACGATTGTAATGTCTAAGTGCTTAAAGCATTGCACTTTGAGTGTTAAAATTAAACTCTAAGAGTTAGAATGGGTTTAACACCTTGAAAGTGTCAGTTTTAACACTTTAGTTTTTAGTGTGCAGCTGTCGAACACAATCTGCTTGCTTTAACGACGTTTTCATAACTATTCAATGTTCTCACAATGTGCTATGGAACAGTGACTTATCGGGGAACGCCTGTTCTTAAAGCTGTTTACCTCCGCAAACTAGCCCTGTTACACTCCGTAGGGTTCCCACGTAGAACGCTTTTGTCCACCTTTGTTAAGTTTTCTGTACACGCAGCTCCTACACATACATCCGGAAAGCCACATTAGAAATCACTAAATTTTCCTTCATTAAACACTGATAATTAAAACGAATTTGCGGAAATAACTGGCCACATTTTAGTGTCAAAATAACACTGCGGCAAACACCGTGTTGCATTGGTCAACTACAGTAAAAATCGAAAAAGTTACAGGATTTAATTTCAATACATATGCAGGGTTTTCGGCATGGGAATGTTCTATAAGTAAAATTATAATTTGTAGTAGACGGATAGCGGTAGAAGTCCGTAAATATCTTCCGATCTTGGCGGGTGGGTTTACGATACACGTTTGCGGGTCCATAACACCAGGAGCGAAGTAATTATTTCGAACTTGGGGGCACAATCATAGAATGGAGGGCCTCACACAATGATATTTAACAGTGATGGCCCATGTGCCTTAGTGATGTGGTACCAGCTCATTACACAACGCTACGTTTGGGACTAACATCCCTCCACATTGAGAAAAGCGTCTATTCTGTCTGAAACTAAATTTTGTTAAATATAACGCTCAAAGTATGCACTTTTTGAGGGAATCCTCACTTACTCCTTAAAGAGGGAGTATCTGTGCATCCTACCACCTGTCCCCACCACAAATTGACAATAACGTTGCAACAACGGGAATCGAAAAGAAAAATGCAAGTATAAAGTGGCTGCTTTTGAGTCGTGGGAGCACACCCCCCCCCCCCCTACACACACACACCACCACCCCACCCCAATACACACCCTCATTCTCTTGTGGCAGAATTATGGTAAAATATATTGGTAAAGAATGGCATAGCTCGCTCGAGCGCGCTGACACAGAAACTTTTGACAAGCTACTCCAGAAATCTGCACTCAGTAAATTAGGGCAATTGGTAATATTATGGTAGTCTGGCACGGCTCTCACCACAACGTTGATATTGTCATGATTAATTCAGTGGGCGGGTCTGACTCGCATTGGTGTTCAGGGTCACTTTTAGTGTCCCTGACTATATCATTACGGCAACACAAGTACGTAGTACAGTTTATCCAACAGTGTGCTACATACCTATACTGCTCACTTGAGAAAAATTCCACCCAAGAGTTGATCACCGGGTCATATTCAAAACTTAAACAGAACGTGTTTATCACAAAAAACACAAACAATTTTCCACTTGCTGGGGTTCCCACGGGCCAGGTCTGGCTCACATATCTCTATGAACTTCCCGTGGCAGTTTACTATATATACAGAGGTTCTTGAACAAGCAAAGCTCTTCAAATTATTCTGAACAGGGCTGTCACGAAGATTACAGATTGTGGGTGTGTAAATCAACTTTGTCCCGCCTGTGATGGCTCAAGTCCCGAGTGTCAAATATTCCAACTACATCGGCAAGGCATGCCGTCGTTGAAAGCATGCCTTGATGATGTTGTTGGAATATTAGTTATTTGGGCAAATAGACAAAATCCTCAAGACTTCTTGGACATTTATTTGTGGGTAAATATTATTAGTTACACAGTTTGTTGGTGGCCTAATATGGTATATATGGTGTCAGTTAATTTCATATTGGACGAGAGCGAAACTCTCGTCCAATATGAAATTAACTGACACCATATATACCATATTAGGCCACCAACAAACTGTGTAACGAATATATCTTACCGACTGCTGCATCGATGCACAGAACTAATAACAACAACGATCAAAATTAATTGAGAGAATTCTCGCTATGTGTTCACGTGTCTTTGCCTTGTTACAATTTATGAGGAGTGCCTACAGGTACTCTCCCATAAATTGTAACAAGGCAAATTCATACATACCAGTAGTATGTTAGGGTTTTTTGAGGCCTATTCGGCAGGACCCCGGTGCAGGACCCCGGAAGTGACGTCATGTCACGTGACCTAGTGGCGCCATGTTGTGTTGTCATGGTAACCCGCGTGAGCGGCCATGTTGTGACGTCATCTCCATAGTGATACGTGGTGTGAGTGCGAATGCGCAGCGCGTGTTGTTAGGGTGATACGTGTTTCCGTCGTCCATTTTGTATACTGGAGGCCGCCATTTTGGTTTCTATGGTAGCACGTGATTGCTATGTTACCTAAGGCCTACAATAGGACAGGGGTATGTTTTGGGGGTATGTTCGATTGAATCGGAGTATTTTCTGGAACGACTTCCCTGGATAATTACCACAAACAACCCGACAACTTGTATTATTTTGAATTCTTCCAGAATTCTCTGCTTATATCTATATATGTAATAGTTATCGTTTATCTGGCCATGTTCCTTTATTCTAGAGTATACTCCAGTAGCGTAGAAGAGCCTATCAACTGGAACAGTTTACCTTATTATTACTATATTTAGCAATTTCTGGTCTATTCTTGTTACTTCTGACCCTATTCTAAGTACTCTTGTTGTTTCATTTATCTAGATTATAACTAACCAATCAGATTGCTTGATTTCCCATAATCTGTATGCAGGGTTATCTCCCTTGTGTATAACAAAAGACTATATCCAATGGCCATATCCCATGGAATCCCATTTTTTGCAAAACACCTGTGGCTATAGAATCCCTTTTTTGTCGTATGAGGCCATGAGGGCTATGTAAAAACCCTCAATGAGTCCTAATTTTTTATCCCTCATACCCTCATTGAATTTTGAGGTTATGGGAACCTTGAAAAATCCCTCAATGAGGTATAATTTACTACGACTCTTACCCTCATTTCAGTATTTAACAGGTATATCCTATGGAATCCCATTTTGGAAAACGCCTGTGACTGTGGAATCCCTTTTTTGTCGTATGAGGCCATGAGGGCTATGTAAAAGCCCTCAATGAGTCCTCATTTATTATGCCTCATAGCCTCATTGAATTTTGAGGTTATGAGGACCATTAAAATTCCCTCAATGAGGTATAATTTACTACGACTCTTAGCCTCATTTCAGAATTTGAGGATACCTATGGCCTGGTATTGTATTATTCGAGGATATCTATCGAGGATACCTATCGAGGATACCTTTTATAGGATACTTATCTGAGGATACTATATAGGCTGTACATATCCCTGTAGGTCTCTTGCTGGCCGTTAGTACTATTAATCCACCTGATTCTTTATGTTATCCCATGACTGGTATAGGTAGTATGCAATGCTAGGCATAGGGGTATTGTGGGTAGGGGTACTGCGTGGTAGTTTAGAACGGTACTATAGTATGGCGGTATATACACCTATAGGCCCCTGTTAGTGCTTGGTACTATTAAGCAACCGATTGCTTTGTTTTATTATATGGCTGGCATATGTAGTACTTATGGCAGACCTAGTGATTTTGTGGGGGTGGGGGTAATGCTTGGTAGTTTAGAACGGTAGTATAGCATAGGCTGTACATATCCCTGTAGGTCTCTTGCTGGCCCTTGGTACTACTGATCCACCAGATGCTTCATATTATTGAGCGGTATTCTGGGGGTGGGGACAATGCCTGGTAATACAGAACGGCAGCAGAGTATGGTTGGTATATTCCCCAATGGGTCCCATCCCAACCGTTCATAGTATTAACCTACCAAATGCTTTGTATCATCCTGTTACTGGTAAGGTGGTACGTAATACCAGTAGTTCCTACCTTATTCCGAGTACTCTTGTTGTTTCATTTATCTAGTTCATTTATATAAATTATAATTAACCAATTAGATTGCTTGATTTCCCATAACCTGTATGCAGGGTTATCTCCCTTCTGTATGGTAAAAACCTATATCAATGGCAATATCCCCGGCACCCCAATTTCGGCACCCCTTTTTTGAAAAAACATATGGCCTTCGGCACCCCTTTTTTCTGAAATGAGGATAAGAGTCGTATTAAAAATCCCTCATTGAGGTCTAATTTACTACGACTCTTATCCTCATTTCAGAAAAAAGGAATTCTCCAGAAGGCACCCCAATTTCGGCACCCCTTTTTTGAAAAGCATATGGCCTTCGGCACCCCTTTTTCTGAAATGAGGATAAGAGTCGTATTAAAAATCCCTCAATGAGGATTATGGGAAATCAAGCAATCTGATTGGTTAGTTATAATCTAGATAAATGAAACAACAAGAGTACTTAGAATAGGGTCAGAAGTAACAAGAATAGACCAGAAATTGCTAAATATAGTAATAATAAGGTAAACTGTTCCAGTTGATAGGCTCTTCTACGCTACTGGAGTATACTCTAGAATAAAGGAACATGGCCAGATAAACGATAACTATTACATATATAGATATAAGCAGAGAATTCTGGAAGAATTCAAAATAATACAAGTTGTCGGGTTGTTTGTGGTAATTATCCAGGGAAGTCGTTCCAGAAAATACTCCGATTCAATCGAACATACCCCCAAAACATATCCCCTGTCCTATTGTAGGCCTTGGGTAACATAGCAATCACGTGCTACCATAGAAACCAAAATGGCGGCCTCCAGTATACAAAATGGACGACGGAAACACGTATCACCCTAACAACACGCGCTGCGCATGCGCACTCACACCACGTATCACTATGGAGATGACGTCACAACATGGCCGCTGACGCGGGTTACCATGACAACACAACATGGCGCCACTAGGTCACGTGACATGACGTCACTTCCGGGGTCCTGCATCGGGGTCCTGCCGAATAGACCTCAAAAGCCCCTGACATACTACTCATACCAAACTGTTTCATTTCGAAGGTAACATGACACACATCCACAGAATATGAAGCCTTTTAAAGTTGCCTAACCTGCACTTCAGAGCAAATATGGGCTTCCAAAACTCAATCTTTCAACTTGAAGCGTTTATCGGCTGCCGCCATTTTGAATAATCGATGAACAAAGGAAAGATTATCCATAACTGTCAGCGTATATTGATGTTGACAGGCAGTATGTGGTTTTATATGCAGTCTGCATGTGACGTCTTTAAACCAATGAAATTCCCACATACTTGTTGGAGGTAAGATTTAATATGCATGTAGTGGTCATGGCGCAATCTCTGATTTAATTAACACTTTCTGTAATAGCACTCCAAATTGTCATATCGGGCCCTCAATGGCCTGAATCGGGTACAACATATCTTCAATTGTATGACCGACCGTGTGTGTGCCATAATTCCAAGTAGGAAATCTCGTCTCTACAGAAAGTGCATGATCACAAGCAAGAACGAATCAATATTTATACCCTGCTCATCTATATTACTACCCGTGAAAGGTCCTTATGTTAGATTTTAGCTTTTAACCCCACTATCGGTGTGAAGTTTCCACTGCGGTTAATTTTTTTCCAATGGGAATGCCACTATAAAAATGTACATCAAAAGTAGGAACTGTGTCCAACTGGATCTTTGACATGTCCCAATTTTTCGACGTCATTACATTCACACTTCGCGATGTTTGATTCAAACATACGACGTTTTGCGGTGCTATATACTACGTGTAATGACTTATTCAGTTTAAGTACCTACAATTAAATATTTGAAATAAAATTTAAGAATTGTTAATAATAATTTGACTTAAAAACCAAGGTAAATTCAATCAACTTTGACGATGTGTCTTGCTGTCAATTAAGCATTCACGTACAGCCGGAAGTTCTGCCCACCGGCGTAGATGTAAACAAAACAAACACATGTTTTTGCTCATCAGGTAATCGAAAATATCGTTTTTTCTCCATTTTAAATGACAAAGTCTATTATTTATTAAGAGCGTGGTATAAATAAAACAAATAGGTACTGGGTCGGTATTCAGATTTATGCCACTCGTAGAATAAGGGTTTTAACCACTCGGCAGAGCCTCGTGGTTAGAACCCTTATCCTACTCGTGGTTTAAATCTGACTACCGGCCCTGGTACCTATTTATTCTATATATTAGATTCCAGTTCAGATGAAATTGCCCCGACCGAAAAAAAAAATGATTAGGATGGGTGATTACACCCTTCTACCCCCTTAGCGATGCCCCTGATCACTCCATCACACGATGTCCTTCTAATACTGGGTTTGTTGAAACATCTTTGATCACAGAGTTTAAGTATCAAGATGAAGAACAGAAGAATTGTCAATTTTAATCCTTTCTCTTACATAAAAAAAGGCCAGCGCTATTCACAAAAATTCATATTATATTTTTTTAATTTTTCAATTCGGCCTTAAAATATAGATTATGATTTCTCATTGGAATGAGCTCTTTGAGTTCGTTCCGATGAAGAATCATGGGCTATGTTTTTGAACTAAGAATTGTTTGTTGTTATTCTGTTTGTTCTGTGTTATTATTTTGTTTTGTACGTCTCGTCAAATCAAATAACTCAGTGCTTTCATAAAGAATACATTTATTTCATGTCTCCAAAAATTAGCATGGCCAAAAACAGTCTGAATTCGCGAAGTAAATTGAATCCCACTGAATAGATAAAGGCTTTTTAAAAAACATGGTTCTTTCATATTCTTCAGAGCATATTTGCAGCTTACGTTTTCCACAAGATGGCCAGCATGTAGGTTGCTATCATGAATTCTTGCGTATATAATATCATGTTCTTCTAAAGTTTCTTTTCTTAAATGAAAAAGATGAAAAAGCGCCAGATCACAGCATTCAGCGTACAAAGTACGGGAAAATGTCGACTTGTAGCTTCTAATTCAATGAGAAGCATGAAGCCTGCGACTCTTTCTCCTTTATATGCAACGATCTCTTGTGTATTAGAGAGAGCGGCGAAGTACTCATCGAAAAATCACCAGTCTTTGAGAGACATTATGGTAATGCAGAATGGAATTACTCCATCTCTGATATGTTTTTAATGCATGTTTACAAGTTCAATCCCTGACGGGATTGAAATATCTTTCAGTAACTCCTGGTCGATCTGTTCTTGCCACAGTGTAACCCCAAATCACAGCTGAAACCTATCCTAGAATGAGGCCTTATTCCATCAGGTGTCGACTTCAAAAATATGTTTCTTTCTTTTAAATATCTCATTGCATTTTTCAGTGGTAATGAACCAATCCTGCGTCTTCGTAAATCCGTTCTTACTACAAGTTTGGTGAAGTGTCCATTGTTGTCATCGGTTGGTATACCAAAGCCCAGACCTTGCAAAAAGAAAAAAACAGAAACACATTGTAATTTGTATTAAATGTGCCATTAGTGGCAACAAGCGTTAGATCGCTAACCACTTTCATCAACTGAATGTCTGCTGATGGGGTTATCTCCCGTTTTGCTTCTCAGGCACAGGCAGTCTTGGCAAAAACACGTTTTGTTAATTTTTAGTTAGTGAGAACAATACAAAGTTCCCAGTCTCTGAACAATTTAATTGAAAGCACTTCGGTATATCAGATTATCCTTCGAAAAATCCACTCAACTGAACCACAGACGACACTGAAAGATCCAAATGGAATTGACCTCAGGAGTAACACATTATAAATCCAGGTAATGCATTTAACAACTCGAACCAGAAGAACTGTTACTCTCTCAATACACACGCACACATCCACAGTCTTGTTCAACCGTTTTTGTGGAGACTTGTTCTTTGGTTTGTTCTCGTTGACAAACAAGTTGTCACAAAATCGAGAAAAAAACCCTAACCCAAACAGCTAAACAAAGAAAGACTTTGCGGGAACACACATACTATTCTCTAGGTTCTCACAAAACCGGGAAGTTTTTAGAGAAATAGCTTTGAATGGTTCACCGAATAAGTATGCACGTCCAAGTAGTATATTTTGGGTCTCAACGACTTCGAAGAATACTCACCTTGTGGAGGTCTGCGCTGAGTAAACTCTCCACGAACGACTGCAGAACAAGATGCGGTCTAACTGGCCCATAAGAACCCCCCCCCCCCCACCCCACCCACCCACCCACCCACGCACGCACTAACATGCTCTTTTTCCACAGTCACGCTACTCTTTCAGACAATTCGGTCTCTATCCTCTATCTCAACTTTCTACCAACCTGAAGGTTAACCTCCGTGTTGAAAGATAGTCGAAGTAGAAAGAATAGACCAAAGCATGAACAGACCTTAACTAGCACCACCAAATGAATGGCCAATGGGTATTCGCTCATTTGCTGATGTTGGATTACAATTTGTGGCGTGAGCCGCGTGACATAAATAGACGTTGTCAGCGGTTTCTGTGGTATAATATACTAATTCCCATCATTTGCCAGCACTCCCCGCGCTTCCCTCCACACACACTTTAACCCATTCCCTCGCAATCTTCAAGACCTGACAATCAAGAAGAAATTGGCTATGGACTAATTTCCCATTCTTCCCACCGGTCCCGAATCGGACATACCTTTTTGTGAATCTCTGATAGATAGCCTCCCAGAAAATTATGTTAGATTCTTGTATTATCAGTGTAGAAGCAGAAGCAGCAGCAAGATTCTTGTAGTTTATTGTAGTTATGTTACAATTTATTTTGACTGGTAATGTACATGTATTCTGTAACTTTTTTACATGTTATGGGGTTTATAAACAGTACTTAAGAGAGTTGACTGTTGTTTGCATTGCATATTGCGGTCAATTATCCAATGCATAGAAATTCAAAATGTAATTTATATTATTATCAAATGAAACAAAATACTGCATTTTGATTGGCTGAGACGTACGGTGTAACTTGCAATCCACAGTGGCTTTTTTTACACCGTGTTTAACCACGATGTAAAAACAAGAATATACAAGATCAAGCTATATGGATAAAAAAGTACCCATTTTTAATTATTAATTCATACCTTCTGCTCGGTTATGTTAGAACAAAAATAAAAATACAGGAAATTTAATATTTATGTGCAATAAAATATTACAGATATGGATGTCATTGGAACTGGCTCATTGAGCCAGTTCCAATGACATCCATATTTGTCTGGATTTATTTAAGAAACTTGCAAAGTACAAAGTTTCTGTCAGTTTTTGCCCACAATGTAGGTTAAAGTATTAAGTACACCAAAATTCTTGGAAAGAAATCTCTTATCCTTGTGTTTTCTAGGGTGTATGGGAATTTACACCGGTTTGGGAACTCATACACCCTTCGGCCTCGCCTCAGGGTGTATGAGTTCCCAAACCGGTGTAAATTACCATACACCCTGGAAAACACAAGGATAACTAATAATGTCCATGAAAGGATATTACTTCAGGAAAACTAATTTTTTGTTTGAAGTCGCTTTGATATAAAAAAAAACAAAATCTGACCCATGAGTGGTGATAATTTACCCTTCTCGTACTGTTGTAAGCGTTGTTTGAGTTTTTCAAACATTGGAAAATGGATTGATAAGAATCTCCATAATCCACACACCTTACTGCCTAATCCTTTACTTAACAAATTGACTGAAACCTCACACATATTTCATGAATTGAGCAGGTAAAATGTTTTTTAAAACTTTTTATACAAATCACATCATGTGATCTATCATCGGAACAAGCTTGTTCCCTGAGGGTCTCGTGATTAGGTTTGCTTGAAGCTTTTGTGTAAGTTTGAAAACTTTAAATTGAAATTTCCAGTTTTAATGCTGTTTGTGGGTAAAGGTTTAAGTAGTAAAGTATAAAAGTAGGGATGCGGACCGGTCCGGTGGCCGGTCCAGGGGAGAGGTGATCCAGTCCAGTCTGGTCTGGTCCAACCTAGGTGGCCTGATGTTCTTGCCTGCACCGGTTCCAGACCGGTTCAATCATTATAAAATATCTTAAATGAAGTGAAAGACTTGGTGCATTTTCACTATCTATCTTTAGGTTCATTACCCAATCATTCTCTTTTTGATATAATATATAGTATATGATTGCGTTAAGAACTTAAAGATAGATAGTACAAATGCTCCAAGTCTTTCAGCACAAAAAATTTTGTTCTTAGCATTGCACCAGAAATAATCCAGATAGATTGGACAATTTCCTACATGCAGGTATGTGTGCCGGTATTCGGTATAAGATGTAGTGACTCGGAGTTAGATATTGCAACTATAGGCTATATCGTGATTTGCAACCTATTTCCAGTACATTGAAATGTATATGAGCCTCTGAGAGTTAGTTGACAACTTGGTATGGTAATTCCTAATTCGCTATCTTGTCTGACATCAGTCATTGTCACTAGCAATATGTATACCATTACCCATTGGAATTACGAAACCACATATATGAATTACGAAACCACATATATATATACAACTACCATGTTCTCGAAATTTTGGCCTATATCTGACAAATTGGATATTACCAAATGTCGAGAACATGGTAACTGTATAAGCGGTTTCGTAATTTCAGACATTGTCATTTCAGAGATCGAAGGTTAAAGAGTATATTTCTGTAAAAGCTTATTCATTTCATCAAGGATCGTTGTTTTTTGTCCTGGATGCAAGCTGTCATGTTAGACAAGATTGCATTATGAAACGCGTTTTAGAAAGTGTCCCGCTAAACATTTAACCTCCAAAGCGGCAATGTCTGACTTTATAAAACGGTTTATTGTAATAAAGTATATTGTAGACAACATTGCCGCTTGCCCATTTGCCCCATTCAGAATAAAACTATAACTATCGTTTGTGTAATCTGCAATGCATAATTACTGTAAACTGGTCACTTGCCAATGTGCAATTATAAATAGAAAAATAATTCCAAAACACTTGCAATTGTAAACCTGTTACATCATGTTGATTGTTGATTGACACACGGGAGTCACATAAACACTAAACACAATACACATGTATCCCTTGTCAGTCAGGCATGTCATAAGTTTTCAAATCCTTCTTCTTGGACGAGACGCTTGTAATTCCCGCAGTTGCACAAACTACGCATCCGAAGGTACTGGGGAAGGTGGCGCTTCCCAACACTGTCATGCAAAAATGATAACTTAGCTACTGTATCGGGTAATAGACGATTTCGTATTGAAGTCTCCTGTAACCCTGAAGAAGCACTCACTTGGCACACTAGTAGCAACTACGTACATCAACTTTTTCACCAATTCAGACATGCATGGAAGCGTATCTTTATGTAACGTCCACCAATCAAGTGGGTTAGTATTTTATTCCAGCGCATGGCAGAGCATTGTACCAACTTATTTTTGTTATTGCTATGTCTGACTTGCTCGAATTACGTAGCACGTGTGCTCCAAGCATGCTGCCAAGAAGACAGCCAAGTCCTTTCTCTTCGCATGGTGTCGGTGATGTCGGATCCCCAACACCTGACACCACAGAATCATTTCCACAAGTACCTGATGCCTGTGCTAGACACCCGATTAGCCCCGTACGTTCTGATGTTACATTTGCCTCAATAGCCGATCTCGCTTCCAACTTGTGACCGAAAGCACGGAAACGAGGGTCCACTTATGACTTCATGTCCACTTCATTTTCTTCATCTTTCATATCGAAGTATTTGTTTATCTTCAGTTTTTCTTGCTCCTTGAATTTCTTGATTTCAGGCGGGCCGTTTACTTTCGTTTCCAAGTGTTGTCCTAACATTGCTACAGCTGGCCCAACCGCCGATATTGTAGCATACGAATAGGAACTCGTCCAAACTGTCACATCATAAAATGGTCCTAGTAGTGAAATTAGCTCGGAGACGAGATTCCACTCAACTTCAGTGGGGAAGTAAGTGGGTTTTGAGCATTCCTGTCTGGTAGGGTGTAATCTACAATGGTGGTTGTAATGTCTCTAAGTTCCAAAAGTCTTGACAGAATTAAATACGTTAAGTTCCATCGGGTACATACATCGTTGAATGAGTCCCAATGTCTTATCTCGTGTACAGCCTCCATTTTATCAAGCAGGACCTTGCTCATTCGGAAATGCATTACCAGTTTCTTACTCAGGTCTATGGCTTCAGTTACTCCCCGCACATTAAGTCCATCTTGTACAGCTAAATTCAAAAAAATGGCCGAGGCATGAAAATCGTTCAACATGTAAGAAGTCTCTGCAATACTTGATGTTCGAACTGACATTATCGCATGTTGTCTCAGCAGCTCCCATGTGTCCAACATTTCGAGAACTTTGTCGGCGATACTTTCCACTGAGTGTTCTCCGGGGAAAGATACAGCATCAAGTCTAACACTCTCTAATTTCAATGAATTTGAAATGAAATGTACAGTAAAACTGATATATGAATACATTGCCTTAGATGTCCATACATCAAAAGTGGCACAGAAGTATTGATGTTTTTTTTCAAATAATTTCTGCACTGTAGCTTTCCTATCGTCGTATAGTTTTGTGATCGCACTGTCCATTGTGTCTTTCGAAGGAACTATGTGTCTTGGATTTAATGTGTAGGAGTACAGTAGAAATCGAGGGTCATTCACTACAGATACAGGCTGAATATCTGAACATATCATCTCAGCGAGATTCCTGTTACATTGCTCGTATCGAAGACTATCTTTATTGTAGTATTCTTTTGACCCGAACTCGGATTCATCAACTGCAATTGGAAGCAAGATAGATTCGGACGATGATGCAGTTGAGGATGTCTTTTTTACATAGTTCAACATGGATGTGTGTCTTTTGGCTGGTGGTTCAATCACTGTATCGAAATGTCTTTAACAAACTTTCTTTATTTTTTCCTCACATTGTACACATCGGAAAACACCAGCAGTAACATTCTTTTCTGAATACAGATACCCATATGCTAGGAAAGAATATTTTGCCAGGTACGAGTCCCGTAGTGTACTGTGTTTTTGGTATGGTTCCTGTACTTGTCGCTGTATAAGAATTACTTGCTGATTCACTAATTTCACTTGATTGGAGCTTCGGATGACCCCAGTGCTGAAGCTAGACATACATCTATGTATTAAAGTCTGCGAACCGGTCCAGTACCGGACCTCCATGTGTGGATCGGTCCAATGACGGCGATCGGTCCCCATCCCTGTATAAAATGTACTGTACTGCCACTTTTGTGATCGGAGTACTGCAATTTTAGATCATTTCAGCAAATCAAAATTCGTTACTTTATTTGTTTTATAATCACGAAATATTATGGTATGGGAACAGACCAATAATTTCTAATGAAACTTCAAGAGCTTTCCAGAAAATGATGACAGGTTCTTGTGTTACTGGCTTAGTTGAAGCTGCATAGTTTGAACTGTAAGTCAAGTGATTTCTGGATTCCATTCGGTGGTCCACTGACTGAAATTTTGCTTATGTAAAACAATGCACATGGACATCAACCACTGGCCATACTTGGCAGCCAGAAAAACTTGTGATTCAACAACATGCTGGTCATCCTTTACTACCCGATGCGGGCAGTAAAACTCCGCCTCGGGCGTCAGCAACGCCCGCGCTGGGTTTTAGTTTTCTAGTTCAATTGGTTATAAATTGACAATTATGGAACAATGTGTCCTTCATAATAATCTCTATGCGAGTTCCGAAATGAAGCAACCAGAATCCCAAACTAGTTACCCGAAAAGACGTCTTTCAGACCATATATCACAAAAAATTATAAAGTTGTCCTCGAAGCGGACATGCATTGCTCACACTGGATAAACTGAAATTTGGACATACCAGAAGTGTTGATCGTTGAGGCGAAATATTTCTATTTTTAGGAACAAATTTTTAGAAGCTTTTGTTTCAATCTACTAGTTTTGCTGCATGTTTGTAAAATAGATCGTGGATTCTTCATGGAAACATAACTTGGCGATACGCTTGCATATTTATCACACGCGGGCACCGGAAATTCGTGACTACTGGTACATTTCGAGTGAAAAAACTTGTTTTGATCATCTCGAAAAATCCCTTTCGCCGCAGGAATTCCCTCTTCAAATGTCATTTTAGCACATTTTCAATATCGAACTGAAATTCTAATATTGTACTGGAGATGGGCCATCATGTTCCTGACAGAAACGCACAAAGCTGATATTCAAGTGAAAAACATATTCGCAAAACGAAATGATTTTTTAGGAAACCAACTCATTTTTCACTGTGCGCACAGTTGTGTACGACCCTTATCGGCTGTCACCGTGTCATACAAAATATCGCTAAACCGAATGGCCAAGGAACTCTTGTTTCAACTACTTGAATGGTGTCCCGATAGCGAAGAGTTCAATTCTTGTTTCATGAAAAGTATGTAAGATGTGGAACTGTGTTGACAGAGCCCACATTATACACACAAAACGTTAAAGCCCACACATGTATGCATACTGAGCCTTCACTGTTTTCGGGAGAAAATGCATTACGTCGTTGCATAATCTACCATTCATCACCAGTAGTCCATTAAATGCACTGCAAACTTATCAATCAATGTGTCGGCTTGTATACTAAAAATGATCCATTTTTTTATTAAATTAAATACCCTTCGACGCAAAAGATTGAAAATAATCAAGACATACAGTTTTTGTTGTCATACATGTATTCAGACTAATTTCGATGATCTTCGTCCATGATTGATTTGCTAAATAGCAATAATATTAACAAATATCATAGAGCTGACTAGTACAATTCCTAATCTATCATGCTTTGTCTATCCTTCCTTTGTTTATTATGGAACCATAGCAGATATGTCCCACCTGATGACGTGACGAAGAGGTGACGATAGACGTCACGTGGTACACATGCATTGAAGTTAAGAGCGCGCGTACTGCCCGATATACTTCAAAGCTGAATAGATATGTCCGTATTCAACTCAATGCAGATGTTAACAAGAGGGATGTGTCCATCCCCATTAGCCCACCAACGCATGGCATGCAATGAATATAGGCTTATTACAAATCTGCAAAAAATGTCCGGTCATGTATATGCATAGCAACACAGGTCAGTCCACAGTGACAAAAAAGTCTAACATTGCATTATAAAAGTCCAAATGTCCATCCAAGGGTTAATGTCATCTTATATTGATGGATTTAACATATATATGAAATATAAAAGCCACAGCATACCGGTGGTAGCCTCCACTCATGTACAGCAAAACAGGTCAGAAAAATTCCACAGTGACAAAAAAGTCTAACATTGCGTTAAAAAAGTCCAAAATCTCCGAAAAATGTCCGGCCAAGAGTTAATATCATCTAATATTGATGCATTTAACACATAATCTCCGAAAAATGTCCGGCCAAGGGGTAATGTCATCTTATATTGATGCATTTAACACATCTTTGAAATATAAAAGCCACAGCATACCGGTGGTAGCCCAACTCGTGTACAGCAAAACAGGTCACACTGACAAAAAAGTTTAACATAGCAAAACAGGTTAGAAATTTTCTAAGTCCATAGTGACAAAAAAGTCTAACATTGCGTTAAAAAAGTCCAAAATCTCCGAAAAATGTCGGGCCAAGAGTTAATATCATCTAATATTGATGCATTTAACACATAATCTCCGAATAATGTCCGGCCAAGGGGTAATGTCATCTTATATTGATGCATTTAACACATCTTTGAAATATAAAAGCCACAGCATACCGGTGGTAGCCCCACTCGTGTACAGCAAAACAGGTCACACTGACAAAAAAGTTTAACATAGCAAAACAGGTCAGAAATTTTCTAAGTCCACAGTGACAAAGAAAATCTAACATTGCATTAAAAAGTCCAAAATCTCCGAAAAATGTCCGGCTAAGAGTTAATGTCATCTTATATTGACGTATTCAACACACAAATGAAATATGAACGTCCACGGTGACAAAAAAAGTCTAACATTGCAAAACAGGTCAGAAATTTTCTAAGTCCACACTGACAAAAACGTCTAAAATTTCAAAAACATTAACATTCAATACAATATCACTGGGTAAGGGTCTGTGGGTAATTTTAAGTCATAGAAACACAGTATGAGGTGCATAGCAACAGGGCTGAAAGTCAAAGTGAACTCGTACAATAACTTTAACACAAGTGTTGACGCCGACGTGCCTCGGATCATAACATAAGCTCACACAACTTCGTTGGCGAGCTATAAAGGAGAAACAAATCTCGTCAAAATGTTTTAAACGTTTCAACTTGTATTCAAATAACTTGACAATTTGCCAGCCCGATCGACAATATGTCTGACCAGCTGATATGTCCGTATTTGCCCGCGCTGTTTCCATCAAAAGTATCATTTGACCAGGTTAAATTGTAATTATTTCGAGTAGATTTTCTCATTTGTGTCAATGTTCAGCTTGATACGTTCAGCAGTTTTCAAGGCGATGTCCTTCTGGTGGTGAAGGTCAATTAAGGTCAAGGTCACATCACGTAGGTCCACCGACCTAATAAAAGGTATTTTCGTGGCGAGAGGTCTATATGTACCAAATTCCAATCCAATTGGTTCAGCCGTTCTCGAGATATCAGTTCAAGGTTATTTTGAGGTCAAGACCATCTAGCCTACTATTTTAGGATCATTTCCAAATACAATTCGAAGGTCGTTTGAAGGTCAAGACCATTCTGCTCGAGCGAACAGACCTGCTTAAAAGATTCCTTGCGGCAAGATACACCCTGGACACCAAATTTCAGCCAGCCCGATCGGCGTAAGATTTTTCGATTACACGCGAACTCGTTTTGTGTTGAATGATCGGCGCCCAGTGCAAATGTTAACTATGGTACAGGAGTGTGTGTGTGTAGGGGGGAGGGGGGGGGGGCATTTTTTTCGAAGACAAGGCATGGGTGAGTGGAAAGGTCAGGGGCTCTGAAAACCCGTTTTTCCATGCCTTGAGTTTTTTATTCCTATGAGCTCTTATCTTTCAAATAAGGGATGCAAATTGATCAAGGAAGCTTGTTTACTTTTTTGCCACCACTCCATCTCCTCTGGGTTAACAGGGTGATGGGAATTAGTAGTACAGGATAGGGGCTTGCAGCATGTGAATATGGACAGACGTTCACCCTTCTCCATAACACCATCATCGGTTCACGGTTTTGAAAAAAGTTGAGCAATTTGAACGATTTATCATTTATGTAATCTAACATAAATGTAATCTAACCAGATCTGACAATAGAAGGACTCTTTTCACCATGAATAGTAGATATCATATGGTGGTATAATGCAATTTCCAAATGCATCTGAATACTTTCTCAGACACTTATTATGTAATTATGAATTTTAGTCATATACATGTTCGAACAAAATGCGAGGTTGTTATTGATCATTCAAGCCTTAGGCTTAGTGGGTAGCCTTCAAACCAATCCCTTTAATGAACCATCAATTAGTCAGGACATTATATCTTATTGATAGAGGGTTTATTGGCAGTGAAAACTCTCTATCTTATTTATATAACAGACCTGGTTGGATTATCTTATAACAGAAATAAAATTAACTTCTTTAACCCTTTACCCAACGTTACGGCCAAAACCGGCCAGCGCTATTCTCAAAAATCGCAAATTAATTTTCATTATTTTTCCATTTTTTGTCTCCAAAACATAGGTTATGATCCCTCGTTGGAACGAGCTCGTCGAGCTCGTTCCAACAAGGGGTCATAACCTATGTTTTGGAGACAAAAAATGAAAAACATTAGTTATTCAAAAACTTTATTTGCAAGTGTCGTCTGCTTTTCATGTTAGGTAAAGGGTTAAAATAAACTATAGCAATCTGCTGCAACAAAGAATAAGATTGAATCATAGAATAAAGTGTGTTAGGATCATCTGAGTGAGAAAGGCTATGTATGTTTATTATGTTTCAGTGAGATTAAGCTGAATGTTGCAGAAAACTATTTGGAAAGTGACTGTCCTGTCACTGGTCCTGGTACAGATTTTGAGCAAATAGGTTTCATTCAAGGTTCTGAATTGAATGAAAAGCCTCCAATATTTTGAAGGGTAATACTGACATCCATTACATAAAAGGAAATACTATATAAATCCCGTCACTCGACACATCAGAGCCCCAAAATTTTTATAATGCATCTGACCAAATTTGGAGAGATATGGTCGTCCTTTTCAACTCAAATGGTCACCATTTCTTTATCACTTTCTCTTCTGACTTGTTGAGATGAAACAACTTTGTGCAACTATTAATTAAGAATTGAATGCAGTTTTTATAATCTTTATTGGAGTATGAACGTGTGGGAATGGGTACAAATTATGTATGAATCCAGAAGGGATTCATACAATTTGTACCCATTCCCACACGTTCATACTCCAATAAAGATTATAAAAATTGCATTCAATTCTTATAATTACATTCCGTAACTGTTTAAACTACTTTTTACCAAACAACAAAGCAGAAAGACGAAATAAAACATGTACGAACGAACGAGGCGAAAAACCACCCTCACACAAAACACAAAGCACACAACACTGAGTCACCAAAGAAACAGCAGCGGAGTTGATCACTGAGCAGGCGCTAAAAGTTAAAAACCCGCCCAAGCACCGCCCGAATTACATTCTGTCAACTGCGCTCTACTGTAAATGCGGGTCAAAGTTCGACCAAATGTATTCATTGAAAAATGAATTACATTTGGTCATCATGTTTTCATCCAGCTGACCAATGGGAATTGGATATTTGGACCCAAAACGTATACATTACGTGTACAGTCCATTTAAAATATTCTCTCCTCTCCACTAGTCGATTGCATAATAGGGTGTCTAAAAATAGGATAAGCTAATTGGCTTTGAGAGGAACTTTTTAGTATCCATGGTAATTACTTCAACAATAACAAGTGCAGTAAACTGTTGTCAATGATGATCTTATGGACAGTCATCTGCGTTGACTGATTATATGGGACAAATGATTTTAACAAACAATACTTTATTAAGCAATTTTTTTTTATTAATGATATCTGAGTTTAATGCTTTACAAGTATCTATAAACATTTGCACACATGGATGACAGAATATGTTATCTTTTAAAAAATATATATACGCAAGCACTCTTTCAAAGCACTATAATATCGATCGGGTTTTGTGATTAATGATATCTGACTTTAATTCTTTACAAGTATCTATAAACATTTGCACACATGAATGACAGAATATATTATCTTTTAAAAACAATATATACACAATCACTCTTTCAACGCACTATAATATCGATCGGGTTTTTGTTTGCACTTTTGAATAGAAAATGTCTGCTAATATTCCATGGAGTTAGCACTCAACTACTAATGGGTAAAAATACACAGCACGTGACAGGTGGACTGCTACCAAATCACTTGTCAAGGGAATGGTTTACAGAACTCATATTTTTTTACACAGACTGATTTTTTTAAGGGCCACCAGATTTATCTACACATCCATCAGGAGACAATTTGCTTGCTTGTCTGCTGTTTATCGGCGCCTGTAAGTTGCAGTTGAGTGGATAATTCACTCTGTGTGTGATTTGGTTGTAATCCACCCTGCACTTATATACACACACGAAATAAATTGTGTGAACAAACTAGACACTTTGCAAGAAGCATTAGCTATTTATTTATTTATTTATTTATTTATTTATTTATTGGTGTTTAAGTTCACTTTTTTCGTCAGCTATGGCTAATTGTGCCCGTCGGTCGCAATAGGTCATAGTTGCAGAAAAGTGACATTAAACACCAATAAATAAATAAATTGTGACTACAACAAAGGTCTAAAGTCAAGTTTAGCCGATTATTTATTACCCCTTTGGTGCCCATTTTAGTGGACATCCATGCCAGGCACTGGTGACTGGGTCCTATTTCACCAGTAAAGCGGAACTTTCTTACATAGTAAATAAGCACTGCTTCACTTCCCGTTGCCACGGGGAAAGAAGCACTATTAAATATTATCACAGTGTACATTACTGTCTAAGAAATTCTGTGGAAATGCAATGACCTCCCCCTCCCCCCCCCCCCCAAATATTTCAGACAGCACACCTCTTGAGTGAGGTAGTGATCCATTGAATATGTGTTTGTTTAAACACACGAGAATAATTTAACTGGTTTTTTTTTAACAATTGTTTGTGGTTGGGAGACGTGATTTGGTTATTATACTCACGCAACTCGTGTTTTTTTGTCTTGTTTAAAAAATAGCTTTCCCTGGTTAAACTTTCGTTTCTCTACTGCTGGCGACATTTATCTTTTTGGTGAGGAGATAACTGCTTCCAATTTTCGTGAAGTAACACAAACAATTCACGAGTCTTTTTAAAATTTAATCGGGGTCCTTTTTTAGAATTTCACTTGTTTTTTGTGAAAACAAAGTACAAAGAACTGTATCGACCAGGGGAGATATGTTTGACCGGTGTTTTTATTTTTTTCTTCTTCATTTTTTTTTCAAGTCACTGATCATGTTGCGTGTCCTGCCAAAATATTTTTTTTAAGGGTGGTATCTTTTAAAATGGACACATTTTTCGGTACATTTAACTGATAATTTTCTGTTGGTAAACAATTTTTACTGTCAATGCAGTCCAGGATGTGATGGAAGGACATGACGGGGAAACCCCTTCGAAGTGATTGCCTTGTCGGAATGGGAATCTTTTTCCCTTTCAGTGCTCCAGCGCAGGTCAAAACAACATAAACCTTGGTTGGCATTCCTTTACCGCGATCATCGAGATCGTTCCAATGAGAGGTCATAAGCTATGTTTTTTAACAAAAATTTAAAACATAATAAAATTTGAATGGAGATTTTTGTGTATAGTGCTGGCCAAATTTGGCTGTTGACGTTGGGTAAAAACAGAAAGCTTGCTAGCGGTTTTCATGCTTTTTCGCGCATATTGGACGATTAATTTTTTTAATGAATACTACATTCTCATTTTAGTTCATCTGAACTATTTCGGTAAAATGCTTATGCTACAATAAAAATGAAATCACCGGGTTTTAACTTTGAAATGTTCGGGCACTCGACACAGAAAAGAATCCATAATCCCGCATCGGAAAAGCTATTGCCGCAGCGAAACGCCAGGCTGTTTCGCCAAGACTGTCACATTGTTGTTTCAAAAACACCGTACACCAAGAACACATTTTATTCACTGAAATACTCGTTCTATTCCATAATTTAATTTAAAAAATACAGATGAAGCGTTATGAGAATGAATGAAGTCAAGATCATTTCGACGGAGACAATCCGACCTTCAATTATACGGAAGGGGGGGGGGGGGGGGGATCCAAATCACATATCAGCGAAAATTTTATTTTAATATGAAAACAAATCGAAAATCTCACGAATTAACGAACGGATTTTTTCAATTCCTATATTAAACCGCAGTACAGAGTTCTGGAAATGAAAGATATTGCATTTGTATCGGAATATTTTATTAAATGTAGGGTTTAGAAATGTTCTGACTGAACAAAAAAATTGCTAATCAGGGACAGTCTCTGAAAGATTTTTCTCGCCAAACATTAATTGGTTATGTAATCCTTCTCACATGACCGCACTAAAACAGCTTTTCATTCCCGGTCGTTTCTTCACAAACGTCGGGGACGAAAGGAATGATTTCGCGCGCCGAAGGCGCGCAGGGACGGTATGGGGGACAAGCCCCTTTCGACCCTCATTGACTGTAGCTGATTCGTTCTCACATGTCTAGGCGTGTTGAAGGAGGAAAGGATCCGGTACTCAGCAGGTGACTCCAGTTGTGGGTAGGCGGTCTCGTTGACTGATGTCGGTTGGACCTTCGGGTGAGGACCAGTGTGGGAGGTTGGGTCCTCTCACAAAGGTACTACCTCTCCCCAAGGGTGCAGTCGATCTGGATTTTCGGGCAAGTATAGTCTGCCGCTTCGAGGATGATAATGAGTGATGGCCATCACTGGCAAGAATAATCTGCCTCAGGCTTTCTCAGTTATAGTTGGACTCTTTGGAGGAAAACAACAACGACCCCTTTCGGGGACCACCAAGAAGAAGACCCGAACTTCCCTGGTTCGGGGGCAGGCCTGCATTGTAATCCTATTGGGTTGGGACAAAAGATGCGCATTGCGCTTACAAAAAGGGGCAGAGGCGGGACACAGGACCAACGCTCGCCTCCCTTAAAGTGGTTGACCACTTTTAGGGATGGAGCGGAGGATGTTCAGGAACCGTGGGGGTGACTGTTTCCATAACGATTAGACTGTCTGTAGCGGTTATTGGGGTGCTAGTAAAAAAAAACATCTTCTGTGTACCTGCTTAAAAGAAGACGGTAGAATTAATTTTCATTAGAATATGTAAACTGTAAAGATAAAAGTAGCACCTCTTTAGTTGCGTGTCCTTGTGGTATCTGCTGTGTGTGTGTGGAGAGTATGGTATGCACGAATCTTTACATTCGTAAGAGCAGTACCATACTCGCGTGTGGTATTGTGCTGTGTGTGTGTTTGTCGCTATGGGGGAGAGTATGAAATGCACGAATCTTTACATTCGTAAGAGCAGTGACATACTCTCGGCTTGGGACCCCAATCGTTCCCTATTTATTATTTAGTTTTCAGGTGCAGGGGATCGCGAGCGTTTTAAGTGGGCTGAACTTCCTAGTTTGCAGTGGGACGGTAACAGGTCTATCACACTAGACCACACAACGACGGGGAAATTAACAAGTGCGGTTTTATATGCAATGTACACGTAATACAAAGATGAGGGCGTTCTTGTTATCAATGTGCTTGAAATTAATTCGCATTCACAACAAACTTGTTGTCCATCATTTATGCTGTATTTTTGTTTAAATAAATAGTTGATTCCTATTGGGGGACAAATAATGAATTAGTCTACATTCATTTTTGTTATGTTTGAAAACGAATCGATGTATTAATTGCATAAACACAGAATGTTTTTCTTATGCGACTGGATATCAGTAATTCGGTTTCATCAAGAAACGAACCGCCTTTGATGTCTGGATTTTCCCGTCGTCTTTAATTAGCCTCGCAAAGGGGGTTGTGGACCCGTGAAGACAATGTGTTCACCGGGTGTGACGAAAGGGGGTTTTAAATGGAGCGTGCACGTAATGAACTACATTAACAATGTAATTATTAGTATATGAAACACGTTCTTAGACTGAGAAGCCCGAATGACTACATTTGAGACTCAGGGTGAGTCTTTGGCAACATGTGTGACACAAAACAGACAAACTGGAAATTTATCCCCCATAAACTCTGTGCTGTTTTACCCTGACTGACATGAGTGGAGCTTCGTTTGCCTTTTATCATGCAGTAAGAGAAAATCCCAGTCACGTGGCCCATTTACTATCGAGGGGAAAAACACCGGTAACGTAGGTGCCATAAAATATCATTTTATGTCACACACATTACCCGTGCCACACCCCTCCCCCCTCCCGGGTAGTAGTAAGTTGGAATTCTCTCTTAATGTCTCACCAAAGCTTACTAATCGCTCCATCAAATGAAGCACTTCTCATATCGGCCAAGGTGCAACAGTGCAGAGCTTAATTTGAGGAAAGGAATTTCCAATACCAAAGAATCACCCCTCATCACGTTGACTATTATCGACAGGTTCAGTACAACATTGAGCTAACTACCTCTACGAATTCTCTGCCCTTGATAATGTTTAATAAATTCAGATTGGACTAATGAAACTAAAAATCGAGAATAGAAATGTGTAGAAACAGAAAGAAATCAGTAGAAATAGCAGCAAATACAATCGTAGAACTAAGTAAAACATCAAAATTTTCAACATATTTCACACCAGTTCCAACTACACCGTCTTTATACTGTTCAGGTAGAATGCCAGTATATGCTGTATACTCTCCTGATCACCCATGTATACAGTGACTGCCAGAGTCTGTAAGAAAGTTTGGATAAATTCATAAACTTGAAAAGAAATGGGACCAAATTCCAGTTGCAAACACTGGAGAATTCTGTTTTTCTGCTTTAGCTGGTGGTGGGTAGATTAAATGTTGGGAATGGTTACTCAAACAATACAAACCATGTTACAGCAAAAATAACTTTTGAAATTGCCAAAAGCAGTTTATGTTCGTTGTACTCTAAGTTTGGAGGTGGGTAACAAATTTCAAAATGGAAAAGAGTGGTTGGGTGCCCAAGAGTTGGGAAAAAAACTTTTCAAATGAACCTGAATGAAAACACATTCGTCAAAAAATAAACGCCCCAACGTTTGCAAAACGAAATGGAATGTTTACCTCTTTACCCAGCGAATCGGCCGCATCCGCCCGCGTAATATGCAAATTCAGCAGTTGAAAAAATATAATTTTTCAAAAAATTTCAACAAAACCACATCATGTGACCCTCGTTGGAACGAGCTCGTCAAGCTCGTTACATCGAGGGTTCACATGATACGGTTTTGTTGAAATGTTTTGAAAAATTAAAAAAAAATGATATTTAAAATAATAAATTTTGATAACGTCTGCGTTGGGTAAAGGGTTAATTGTATCAATAGGCAGTGTTCAATTGTATCAAGAGTCAGAACTGAGAAAACAAAAATTAGAAAATATGAGGTCGTTGAATCCCGAAAACCAAGGCGAAGCCAGTCATAACAATAGTTATCATCGCTAAACTGAAACCAAGTAGATACGATGATTTCTACTAAAAGTGTCGCAAAAATATTTCACAAGCCAATGACACTTCCCGGGGCCGAAATACCCCTGCACATGAAATGTCAACCAGAACCGTTGGCAGTCTGCTGGACGTTCAGGTTTTTTTCGATTGCTGATTACGACTGGACGTACTATGAAAAATGAGTTGGTTTCCTCAGAAAATCATTTTGTTTCGTTGAGTATGTTTTCCACTTGAATACAAGCTATTTGTTTTATATCAGGGACAGAACGGCCTATCTCCAGAATAAAATTAGAACTTCTGTTCGATATCAGAAATGTGCTAAAATGACATTTGAAGACGGCATTTCTGCTGTAAAAAAGATTTTTCGAGATGATCAAAAGAAGTTCTTTCGCCCGAAATGTGCCTCTAGTCACGAATTTCGGGTGTCTGCGTGTGATACATATGTCCGCTTTTAGCATAGTTATGGTTTCATGAAGAATCCACGATCTATTTTATAAAAATGCAGCAAAACTAGTAGATTGAAATAAAAGCTTCTATAAATTAATTCCTAAAAATAGAAATGTCTCGCGTCGACGATCAACACTTCCGGTATGTCCAAATTACGGTCTATCCACTGTGATGCAGTAAACTACGCATCAGGCAGCGTCGTACCAGTCACGACTTTCACAAAACAGCGAGGCAGTGTCACAATGAATCGAAAGGTATGTTTTTACAACCCTTTACCCAACGCAGACGATTTCAAAATTTATTATTTGAATTTTTTTTTTTCAAAAAAAACATATCATGTGACCCCTCTTTGGAACGGGCTCGACGAGCTCGTTCCAAAGAGAGGTCTGTTACAACCCACTTTGTAATAAAAGTTGCAAAATGTAATAATTATTACAAAGTGCAACTACTTGGATGGGAAAAACGTTGCAATATGTAATAATTATTACAAAATGCAACTACATGGACGGGAAAAACGTTGCAAAATGTAATAAACTTTTTTTAAAGGGGTACTTTTTTTCGAAGGGGAAATCAGAAACTAATTCATGTTATTATACAACTATTAAAATAAATTTGTGTCTCTATGATTCTACGACTGTCTTTGGGTATGTTATACGCATTTCTATGTGTATTTGAGCAAGTTTCGTATGTGTCCGATTTATTACAAAATGCAACTACTTGGACTGGAAAAACGTTGCAAAATGTCATAATTATTACAAAATGCAACTACATCGACTGGAAAAACGTTGCAAAATGTAACAAAATATTTTCAAGCAGAGCAATCAAACAAATTCTTTGTATTATGCAATTATTAACAGCAAATTGTATCTGAATGTCTTAGCCAAATGCTGTCAATGTGTGTTGTTTGTAGAGATGACCACTGGTGATCAGTACAGTGGTGATGACAAGAAATGGTCAGTGATTGCCTATGGCGATCTATAGTGATCGTTGGGAGTGAGACGAAGATTAGAGGGCTATGAGTACTAGCCGCACCGAGGCCTCTCCTTACCCCCTCACATCCTCATACGAGGAGATGATAACTGTTGATCGCCATTGACAATCGCCAGTGATGCCTAGTGATCGTTTATGGCGATATCTAGTGATCGTTACTATCGATCATCAGTGATCATCTCCCCGTATGAGGATGAGTGGGCTGTGAGGAGAGGCCTCATTGAGTCCACACCTCATAGCCCTCACATCCATATCTCGCTCCTAACGATCACTAAAGATCACAAACATCCATACTGATTTTCAATAGCGATATCTAGTGATTGTTGGGGCGCGATGGGGATGTGAGGGCTATGAGGTGAGGCCTCGTCGGGGCATCTCCTCACAGTTCTCTCATCCTCATAGGGGAGATGATCATTGGTGCTTGCCAGTGGCGATCACTATGGATGCCTAGTGATTGCTGATGGTGCTCTCTAGTGATTGTTGGGGGGGGGGGGGGGGGCAAGATGAGGATGTGAGGGCTATGAGAAGAGCCCACATTGAGGCATCATAGACCTCATTGGTCTCCCAGTAGTCCGACGGAGAGCGCCACAATAATCCCTGCCCCGTCCAGAAGTCCTGGCCTATTTTACTTGACATAGTGACCTGGCGACCCAGATACCTCCAACCAGTGGCCTGACCGACATCGACAAAGTCCCCCTCTCTTCTCCCAACGATGAACCTATCTCAGAAGCCCTCCAACCAGTGGCCCGACCTAGCGACACAGTAGCCTCACACCTGTTCCCAATATTGACACTATCCCAGAAGCCCTCCAACCAGTCGCCCGACCGAGAGTAACACAGTCATACTTCCCTCTGCTCCCAACAGTGACCCTATACCAGAAGCCCTCCAACCAGTGATCCGACCGAAAGCGACACAATTACTCGGCGATCCTACCATGGTGTTGGATAGCGACAGTCAAATTTTACTGGGGGAAATGGCACTATACTGGCAAACGTTCTGTGTGAAATGGCATAGGGTAAGGCAAACTTGGTCTGATGCGACTGCGGTGAACGGCTTCCACTGTGCAGACAGCGTTACGAGGGTATTGACATAGGCCGGGACTGCTCAACAGCAAAGGTCCTGTTGCTGGGCCCAAGCAACGTCCAGTCACTCACCTCTGTGGACATCAACAGCGGTCAACATCGTCATGACCTCGCGTGCTCTCCATGGCGTCACCGACGTCATAGCTACTCTAACAACTTTCCTCTGTCGATTTCCGACTTTCCTCCAAGTAGTATGCGAATTGGTTTTTGACCCGGTTCTGCCAGAAGGGGGGGGGGTGATGGGGGTGAAGGGGTGGATGACGTCATGTTATGTAAGGTAATTATTATGACATCACTTAATTAATGAATATTCTTTTAATCACTTTAATTAATAACTGTTGCTTAATTAATTTTAATTAATGACTGTTGCATAATTAATGTAATTAATGTAATTACTGAGTGTAATTAGGGTTGATTATAATAATTAGTATATTAATAAATGAATTAATAATGTTTACGTTGATTAGTACATATTTTTTTTTTAAAGTCATAATTTGGGATAGATATTATTAGATAAAAAATAATATATTTAAAAATAATATTAACGTATTGGACATATATATGAATGCTATTGACTGACTCTGACCTGGACACGTGCTAAGGTAAACACTGTATTGCGTGTTTGGGTGCAACTAAAAACCATGGAAATCTTGTTAAATCCATTTTTTTTCAAACGCGAACTACGGCATGTGAGTGATAGGTGTTGATTTCTAATTCCTATTGTTCAAAAGTTATGGTGTTATGGCTCATTAAATTAGCGGTCGACTCGCGACCTTCTTCCAGACTCTGAGATTCAAATTTTCAAATTCATCGATTTTTTAATGGTGCGATTTATGCAACAGTAATTAATAAAAATTAATTAAGCAACAGTTATTAATTAAAGTGATTAAAAAAATATTCTTTAAGTGACGTCATGTTAATTACCTTACGTAACATGACGTTATCCACACCCCTTCACCCCCATCACCCCCCCCCCCCCCATTCCTGCAGAACCGGGTCGAAAACCAATTCACATACTACTCCTGCATCTACACAAACTTTGCAGTGGGCATCCACATCCAGCCTGCGATGCAAACGATGCGAACCGTACATAGACAGTCGACTAGAGTTGACAAATGAGCTTATAGAGGTTGTGTCAGCGATAGAAATTTGGAGGGGGTGGGTGTGGGCAGGGGTCCGGGTGCGGATGGGGGTCAGGCAGGGGGCGACATAAAGGCCCTTTCGGGAACATAACACACTACTCGTGCAGGATATGGAAACAAACATACTTCACTTTGCTTTCCTTGGGTTTTGTGGATTTCATTATATTACTTTAGCCATGCCACAAGAAATCTCTCCAGTCAAGCGTTTTCATGATGAAAATGTTGTCCAGCTTTAGTGATATTAGGGTACGCTCAGGGTCAGGATAATGGGCGGCATTGGCACTCCTTTTCATAGGACCTATTCGGCTGTTTATTCGAAAGAATTACAAAGGATAACATAGAATAAAAATACAACACTTATTATTTATTGGTAATTAGAAAAACAGAATATAATTAGTTTCACAAATGTAAAAAAAGTACAGGTAGAAACTGGTTAAAATTGAAACAGATGTAGTATTAATGCAAAAGTGTGGGAACAGTTTAAAAACTTTAACATTTTTGCCTACTCATCAGACACTTCACTCTGAATAAACGATGACAACCTTGTCGACTTAACAGTTTTAAAAATCAGAACCTTTTAAATCCATTCAATGAAAGTGTTCTTGTTTCATTGAGTTTGGTAGACTTGGGACCTCGTGATATCGGAAGCGCACAAGCCAGTTCTGTTGGAAAACGTCAATCGAATCTGCTGCTATGTATTTCTTTGCGAGTCGCACGTTGCCGCAATATGAAGTAAATTGCAGTCATTCCATAGCCCCAGTTTAAACGATCGAAACCCCACAGTAGAGGCTCAACCAATTACCGTAACGGTTGAAATCGTTGGGAAGAGGATCAATCACTGTCAGGAAGCCTGTGTTCTGGGCATCGTCATTACCCTGACCCTCAAGACGTCTTGTGACAAAACAACCAGCATAGCAATAGTCCGCATGTGTCTGCTCGAAGCCCTCGATGGTTCTAATAGGAAAGATAGGGAGGGGGGTAATAGAGGGTCTATTCTGAGGCTATTTACGAGCTTTGTCAGGCACTTTTCGACTATGCTGCTGTAGTCACACAAAGATACCGTGTTAGCCTAACTAAAGCGCACCTAGTCAACGGGGAACGAGCCCACAGCCTGGCGCTATCGGTGCCTTGAAACACTCCACGAGCGCCTCACCAACATTGTGGATAAAAACCATCTCCCGTCTAAGCGCGAGAGATCTCATAAAAGAGGCAGCAAAAGCTTGATAGAAGAACTCACCCCGGGTGGGGTGGGGGCTGGGAATGGGCGTGCCATGTGCACCTGGGACTTCGGGCCCGGGCTGTAAACTAAAAATCACCTTTCTGGTTGTCGCCAGGAGAAGCGTTATGGTGTCTGACCTACGGCCCAAAGTTATTCATTCTCCTGTTCCCGTTGCATGCCGGGCACGCTAGTGGTATGTTATGTTACCAACTTGACCTCACCCACTTCCGGACCCCCGCTCCTCCCGGACCCCGGCACCCCAATGTCCTGTCGCTAACACAACAACTATAGGTTCAATGGCCAACTCTAGTCGCATGGCTATGTACAGTGCGCACCGCTTGCATCGCTGGCTCGTGTGGATGCTTAATGCATGGTGTATGTGAATGGAAAAACAGGCATCAAGAGTGAGAAACTGTTAGAGGAGCTATGACGTCGGCGGCGTCATGGTGGGCGCACTGTCGTTGTCCGCGGAGCTGATTTTCAGAACGTTGTACGGACCCAGCGAGAGGACTGCGCCTGCTGAGTAGCCCCGGTCCTAGATTAGTACGACTGTCCTTGGGATGGGAAAGCTGCGTTTGCTGGCTCTGTCGACCAGGCTCAGTGATCCAAGACGCTCAATATCAACGCAACTAATGGACTAAAGTCTAGTGAGCGACTTTCCTGATGACAATGTCAATTCCCTTTAGCAATCGGCGTTATGTCGCATGAGAGGTCTAGGTCTGGACGCCGCTGCCCGAATCGCGAGTAGAGGGCGCCTGTGGTTCGCCTTGGTGACTCCAAAAATGGTGGATGGGTATTGTGGTCTCCTCCCTCTTTCTTCTCCGTGTCATGGGCGGGTGGCTTTTTGTGTCTTAATAACACGTTGTTTACCCAATCAGTTCAGCTGCTTCACTCAAAATTTCAGCGAGTTAAAGCGGAGCGCGGTGGCACATTGACTACATTGTCGAACTTGAGACCGCGGGTTCAAAAGTTCGAGCTAGGTCCATGTCACTCACCTTGTATCCTTGAGCAAGACACTTAATCCGGATTGCTTATGTGGGAAGAACACGGTGGCAAAGTGAGCTAAGACGTATGACACGCCGACGGTGGACACGCCTTCAACCAATGCTAACTCAGGTTAGTGCGTTAGAGAGTCTGACAGTTACTCGCCGCTGTTCGGCGGTTCTATCCCAGTACTCCGGCTTCCTCCACCGGCACGATATGGCCCTGGCTGTTGAAAGTGTCGTAAAACCCCAATAAATAACAGTGCGTCAAACTCTAGTAAAATCAATACACCTATAGCAAACCACTACGTCCACCAGACGTTTACGTGATGGTCTCCAAATTATACACCCTATATCTTAAAGAGTGGCATTTCTATAAATCGAAGCCTACAATGTCTGGTGGTGATTTGCTGTTGCGTTTAATCTTGTTCTGATCCGGTCATCTCTGAGATATCTGTGATCTCTAGTGATCGTTGGGATATGGATGTGAGGGCTATGAGGTGAGGACTCAATGGGGCCTCTCCTCACAGCCCACTCGTCCTCATACGGGGAGATGATCACTGATGATCGATAGTAACAATGACTAGATATCGCCATAAACGATCACTTGGCATCCCTAGTGATCATCAATGGCAATCACCAATGGTCATCTCCTCGTCTGAGGATGTAAGGGGTGTGAGGAGAGGCTTCAGTGCGGCTAGTACTCATAGCCCTCTAAATCTCATCTCGCTCCCAACGATCACTAGAGATCGCCATAGACGATCACTAACCATTTCTTGTCATCGCCACTATACTGATCACCAGTGGCCATCTCTACAAACAACACACATTGACAGCATTTGGTTTAGACATTCAGATACAATTTGCTATTAATAATTGTATTATACAATGAATTAGTTTGATTGCTCTGCTTGTTTTATTACATTTTTCAACGTTTTTCTAGTCGATGTAGTTGCATTTTGTAATAATTATTACATTTTGCAACGTTTTTCCAGTCCATGTAGTTGCATTTTGTAATAAAACTTAGAACATATACGAAAATCGCTCAGATACACGTAGAAATGTGTTTTACATACCCGAAGACAGTCGTAGAATCACAGAGACACAAATTTATTTTAATAGTTGTTTTTTGTTTTTTTTTATTTGGGTTTAACGACACATTAACAGCCAGGGTCATATCATGTCGGTGACAGTTTTACGGGTGGAGGAAGCCGGAGTACCCGGAGAGAACCACCGAGCAACGACGAGCAGCTGTCAGCTCCCCAACATCGTAACTCTGAACTCTGCACCGCGGCACAGGCAGGGTTAGATTGGTTGAAGACATGCGCACCATCGACGTGCAGTACGCCTTAGTACACAACGTCATCGTGCCCCCATGTAGGCAAGCGGGGTGAAGTGTCTTGCCCAAGGACACAACGCGGTTGCCACAGGTGGGATTCGAACCGAGGACCTCTCGGCTTGCAGCCTGCACCTCTACCTACTGAGCCACCGCGCCCCCTTTTATAGTTGTTTAATAACATGAATTAGTTTCTGATTGCCCCTTTGCAAAAAAAGTGCCCCTTTGAAGAAAAAAAGTTTATTACATTTTGCAACGTTTTTCCCGTCCATGTAGTTGCATTTTGTAATAATTATTACATATTGCAACGTTTTTCCCATCCAATTAGTTGCACTTCCCTGCACTGGGTTTTACATGGTATTTTCCCGTGCAGGTTTTTTTCACGATGACCAGCGTGAACAAGTAAATCTGCAGTTTAAGGACTACTGAGTAGTTAGTTATCAGGTGGTCCATAAACTGCAGATGAGTAGTTAGTTATCTGGTGGTCCATAAACTGCAGATTAGCTTGCTGAGTCTCCAACTTTTTACTAGACTGGCAAGAATATATTGAATATATATGTCTATCCACCTACTTAGAGCACAAGTACAAAATCACCTTGTATGTACTATAATACAATATCCATGTACATATGAACATTAGGATGATGGATCTTCCACTTTGTGGGTGTTTTTTGAAACAAGACAGCTGCCACTGGGCCTGTAAGATTGAGTTGAAGGAGAAAATGGTCAAAAGAGGAATTTATATATTTGTATGTATCTGTACAAAATCATATCTGAAAAGAATGCGTCTAGCTGTTTTTTTTAAACATTCATCCAAGTGGCCCATTTGCAGAGTGGGATGTGGATTTTGTTGAGTTGGTTTCCCATCTATACTATTCAAAAAAAGTAGGGCGTATCCAAACTGATGTGGGTATTTTCGGAAAATGGTATTGGATGCGCGTGATTGGACACATCAATATGTTACCAAGTTTCGTGTGGATCATGAATGTCACCGGCCCACGAAAACTTCGTGCAGGTTTTTCGCATGAGCGCCGCCTTGATATCTGTGGGGTACGTTTTGAAATTTTCGTTTCTACTGGACGGGCTTTTTCTGAGGTCTCATCGTTCTTTTCTTGGTATACACTCGTTCATCAATAGTTTCTGGTCGAAACGTAACTTTTGAGGTATGTGAAGACTGACACGTGACGAACGTTTATGTGCCGTCGGCATGTTGGAAGCTGGCGACAGACAGCCTGCCGTGGCTCAAAGTTATTCAATCTGTGATGAGCAGGTTGTGGTCACGCTACCGTCAGACAGGCAATCTTGCTGACAGATGTCGGTCAGGTCGTCCAAGGGCGACAACTATTAACCAGGATCGTTTCATCCGAACCACAGCATTACGTAACCGCCATCAAAGTACCTCAGAAATTGGACAGCAGCTGCACCGAGCGACAGATGTGCGAGTCAGTGGTCAGACTATCTGAAATCGCCTACACAGTGGAATTTGTGCGCTCGACAACCTCGAATAATTCCACGTTTGACTGAACGTCACATCGCAGAAAGGCGTAATTGGTGTGGAGAACGGCAGTACTGGGACAATCGTCTGTGGAGCAACGTCATGTTTTCTGATGAATCGAGGTTCACTCTCGACTTCCACGACAGGCGAAACAGAGTGTGGCGGCGGCGGAATGAACGATACCATGGCGTCATCGTTAGGCAGCACGATCGTTTTGGTGGTGGATCGGTTATGGTGTGGGGAGGCATAACCATGGCAAGCAGAACAACATTACATGCCATCCGAGTGCGTGTCACAGAGCAGTACTGCCGTGACAACATGTTAGCAGCTCATGTGGTGCCATTCACGGCCATCGATTCATTTTCCATGATGACAATGCAAGAGCACACAGGACCCTTGTCGCCACAGAGTTCCTCCAGGGCCAAGCACTAAGTCCACTAAGTCCAGACCTTTCACCAATCGAGCAGGTCTTGGATATGCTTGGCAGGCGCGTACGACAACTCCACCAGTCCCCTACCAATGTTCAGGAACTCGCTGCTGCACTGCAGGAAGAATGGAATAACATCAGTCAAGCTGATATTGGACGTTTGGTGAGCAGTATGCCACGTCGGAACCGCGCTTGTCTCGCGAACCGAGGAGGATTTACAAGGTATTGAGGTCTTGGACTGAATGTGGTGAATTCTTTGACTGGCCGTCCATGTCTTCTACAGCTCAGTACGTGGCATGTGTGCTTGTCAGATACCCAACTATCGCTGAAATCATTCACCAGATGTCACAGTACAATGCCTCAACTGTCTTTTGGATGAAAATATAAATATATTTCTTCATATATCTCACTTTTATCAAATATCCCCTATTTTTTAATAGTATATAAACACACCACTGAGCGTTTGGTAGGGCTCCAGTTTTGTTTTGTTGTTGTTTTGTTTTTTTTTTGTTGTTCTTTTGTTGGTTTTGGGGTCATCTGGAGATGAGAAAGAGAACTAAAATGCATTTCAGACAGAATTTAGAAGCGGAGTTTGAAGAAGTTCTTCGTATATTCCCCGATGTGAACGGAAAACGTCTTGTTCTGCCAACAAGTTTAACCGTGTGAGTAGTAGATCTGGAGATCGGTCCAGATTTGTCGGACCCTACAGGGAACCAGGGAAGGAAAGTAGTAGGAGATGTGGAGATCAACGCAGATTGAAGGGGACCAGGGAATGGAAGTAGTAGGAGAGGGGTGAAACGGGGCCGGATGTGTGGAAAATCCTACTGTTTGCCCAATAATAAGCGCGTTTCTTTATGTAAGAGTAACTTTATTGGCTCGAAATTTCCTAAAATCCTCTGTTACTTCCTGTTTATCAAGTTCCAATTCCTTCGGAATATTTTGCTTCTATCTCTATCTGCAAGTTATTTTTTCATTTTCTCAGATGTGTCCGTGATAGGACACGAAGTGTAACAGTGTGTACACATTGTATTCCGCACATAGGCACGCGCTGGAAATTCTAATACGTGCTTGTGCGCTAATGCACAATCTGCGCATATCACATATGGCATATGGGCACATACGATGAAGAAGGATACTATAAGCACAGTAAGAACATAGAAGGGGTCGCAGGAACGTGGGGCTTGTGTTTAGTGGAATGTACTTGTGAGATAATGCACAATGTGCGCACAACGGTGCATGGGCACATGCTACATGTGCGGATATGTGCTTGTGTGGTAGTATACAATGTGTGCACATCGCATGCGGCTCATGGGCACATACGACGAAAAAGGGATTCGGTACCCACAGACGTTTTTCAAAAGCATTCTCCTAGTGGGAATCCGTTAGAGGGATATCTATTGGGGGATATCTATTCAAGGATAGTTTTGGCCCCTAGCACCTGATCGGCTTCTAGTTTCTAGATCACCAACTCCTTCATGTGTCTAAGACCGTGACTTTTCCAAATTCGCCATCGTCTGTCTTGCATATGATTAGCTCCTACTGTAGTCTCTCGATACTATAGTCTTCTACTACCCTTTCAGCCTTGTAGACAGCATGTGTAATTATATGAAAATGCACAAGACAAGGTGCGCACAACACACGCACATACAGTGAAAGAGGATTCTATAGGCATAGACAGACAAAAGAAGGGATTCCACGAAACGTGGGATGTTGTTTGGTGGGTTTGCTGGTGTACTAATGCAGAATGTGTACAGACTGCATGCAGCACATGGGCACATGTCTGATGTGCCGATATCTGCTTATGTGAAAATACACAGTGTGCACACAACACATGCAGCACATTGACACATAGACACAAACGGATTCTGTAACCACAGACATTCCCTAAAAGGGATTAACATAGTGGGATTCCGTAAAAGGGATATCATAAGTGGGTTCGAAGCTGCTGTACATGTAGTCTTACCACTGGCATCCACCATGTGTTCAATTATCCATCCTATGATTAGCTTCCACTGTATTCACCCACTCGTCCCTTGAGTTCCAATGTGTTCCATGTGCCTACTGGCGCATAGAACACATTGGAACTCAGGGAACGCAATGCTATAGTCTTCTACCACCCTTGCAGCCTTGTACGATTATTACTGACTTGTAGCACTACTGCAGCATTACTAGCTGTCTCTGATCCTCTATCGACCGTCGTCGACCAATACATTTATCTAAGCCCGTATCAGTCTTAGCCCAGAGTATTGCTAGGATGGCTTGCATATAAGAAACTGGCTGTTGATCGTATCGAGACTTGTTTATGTGCTACTATTATTCTCCAGACATCTGAACTAAATAAGGAAATTTGGGGTGACCTGATGACTGATGGGGACTGATGGGGTCTAGTGGAGGATACCTATGGTGTGGTGGTATTCTATTGGAGGTTAATTGTCGTAAAAACCCGTGGTATCTACAACCGGGCATCCACATCTACTACTTCTCTCCCTTTGTTCTCTGCGGGGCCCGGCCAATCGGGGCCGATCGCCATATCTCCCACTACTTCCCTTCCTTGGTCCCTTACGGGGTCCGGCCAATCTGGGCTGATCTCCAAATCTCCTACTACTTCCCTTTCTTGGCCCCCTGCAGGGTCCGGCCAATCTGGGCCAATCTCCACGGTAAACATGGAATGAGAAAATGAAGAATAACATGAGTTGAATAAACCAAACTTCAAAAAAACATTTGAAATTAAGCACAACCCCCCAACCCCCACCCCCACCCCCGCACCAAAAAAAAATCAGCCTGATACGTCACAGGATCGAGAAGTTTGCAAACAGTAGAAAACATTGGTTCTGCCATACGAATGTTTTAGAGTCAAGCGGTGGTGGCATTCACTATGTTTTTTATAGGAATTAAAGGAATTATGGTTATCAGATAAGTTGCATTTGGATACCCAGATGGGAACGAGCGCACTTGGAACTACTTCTTCAAAAAAACTGTCAAACAGAAACTGCTAATCTCTAAAGTTGGATTCACGGGGGTTTATAGCGCTCTCCTCTGCCCCCACACTCATCCTCCCTGTCATTACCACACGTTCTATTATAGTATAAATAATGGGGCAATGACAAGGGAGTGCAGGGATAGAGGGAGCGGCATGGGTAACAAGACGCTGTTGTTGGATTTTTGAAAGCCAATGACATTCGCCGCTGTTTCGGGCAATGCAAAGAATTCTGCTTTTTAAGAACTCTGCATATGAAAATTCTGATGGATTGCTCGAAGCAGAGTTGTAACTAATGATGTCAAAGACAGGAGCGCTCATCAAAACCTCGTGCTGTGACACCAGGATTATGTTCAGTCGGAGAAAATTCTGTTGAAATTTTCTGAAATTTTTCATCATTTTGACTTTATCAGGCTCAATTTAATGTTTCTTTCATTTTCCAATGTGAGGACGATGCTACAGCTCATTTCTGCCGCAAACGCCCCTTTTCCGCATCAGAATTTCGAGTTACATGTGAAAAACTACGAAACCACCTAACTGCCCTCTTGACTTTCTCACATAAAGCTACCAATCTAGGCGGGCTATCATGCATCATTGTGAGCCCATGGTATGAAACTATCGAAAACACGGTGGCTAATTGCCCGGCAATTTTGGTAATAAATGGCCTCCATTTATTTATTTATTGGTGTTTAAGGTCACATACTTATGTACAATGGTTAATCATGACCGTGACAGTTTTACGGGTGGAGGAAGGCGGAGTACCCGGAGAGAACCACCGAGCAACGACGAGCAGCTGCCAGCTCCCCAACATCGTAACTCCGCACAGCAGCACAGGCAGGGTTAGATTGGTTGAAGACATGCGCACCATCGACATGCAGTACGCCTTAGTACACGGCGTCATCGTGCCCCCATGTAGACAATCGGGGTTAAGTGCCTTGCCCAAGGACACAACGCGGGAGTCCGAATCGATCGCTCAGACTGTCGCCCATCCGAGGATTAACCGGGCTCGACGTTGCTTAACTTCGGTGATCTGACGAGAACCGGTTACCGCAACGCCACCGCGCCCCCAATAAATGGCCTCTTTATGCCTACCTGGCTCATGGACTATGAGGGTCTGCACAACTTGCAAACTGGTTACATATTTCTTCACTCCATTACTCCACATTTTATCTAGAATTTGTTATATACTGAGTCAAGAAAGAAAGTATAACAGAAACAAATGTGAGAGAATACCATAAAGGATGAAAGAAAATAGTTCTAATGTTCCATGTTTGTGGATAAGAAGTCGTGCAAAGAGTTTAATGACATCTTGTTGTCCACCCATTAACCGAAAATCAGAAGTTGCGTGCCATTGGTATGCATGAGGGTGGGATACCTCCAGATGAGCTCGCTGCTGAGTTTGGAGTCGCTGTGGCCACTATTTGCCGTCTCATTTAGAAGGTATAGAGCCACTGGATCAACTGCCGACCGATGGACCGCGTTCAGGTCGACCAAGAGTTACGACCCCTGCACAAGACCGACACATCAGGACGTCTCACTTGCGGGATCGCTTCCTTCCGGTGATGAGGACAGTAGCCATTACTCCTGGTAGAACTAACAATAGAATCAGTTCACAAACTGTCCACAACAGACTCTCTGAACACGACATCCGAAGTAGGCGTCCATACCACGGACCAATCCTTATCCAATATCATCGCACAGTCAGAATGGAATGGGTACGTCAGCGTGTTCGCTGGACTCATCAGAGTTGGAGCACAATTCTTTTTAGTGATGAATCACGATTTTGTCTACGGCGCGCTGATAGTTGGGCAATAGTGTATCGCCGACGAGGAGAACGGATTTCTGATGCCTGCGTGCGAAAATGCGACCGTTTCGGCGGGGGTGGTGTAATGGTTTGGTCACGAATTTCCTTGAACCATCGAACGTAGTTGCTCTTCATCGATGGTAATCTGAATGGACAGCGATATAGGGACGAAATTCTTAACGCTGTTGTTGTCCCGTTGTTCAACGCTAACGTCGGATTGCAGTTATTCCAGCAAGACAATGCCCGATGTTACGTGGCGCGTATCTGTCGTGACTTTCTTGAGGAGCAGAGCATTGGACTTCTTCCCAGACCCCCACTTTTGCCAGTTTTGTCGCTAATCGAACATCTTTGGGATCAATTGGACTGTTGGGTACGACTTCATGATCTTCAGACGTTAGGCGATTTACGTTATGTTCTCAGGCAGGAGTGGAACGCAATACCACAGGGTGACATCCAGAGACTTATCAGGTCCACGCGCCGTCGAAGTCTTGCAATCCAAGAGGCAAATGGTGGACATACACTCTATTGACAGCATGTGTGAATTTTTCATTTCACCCCATGTCTGAATTGCGACGTCCTGCCGTGGCGCTGGCAACAGTAAGAACATCAAATTATGTGAAAGGTGTTGTCGGTGCGCATGCGCAGCGCGTGTTGTTAGGGTGATACGTATTTCCGTCGTCCACTTTGTATATTGGAGGCTGCCATCTTATTTTCTATGGTGGCACGTGGTAGCTATGTAGCCCAAAATCATCTTAAAGGAAAGGGGTATGTTCGCAAGGTGTATTCGATTTTATTGGAGTTAATCTAATTACCACAAACAGCCTGAACAACTCCTCCGAATCAGAAAAAAAACAAAAAAATCACCGATAAGGACTTGGCGAAGCGCCACTTTAGGCTTATGAGAGTAGCACGTAGTACTATAAGGCGCCTTCCCTAGTATAAGAGTCAAACAATTACCCAATTCGACCCGACAATTTCCCCAAATTACCAAAAATAACCCAAAACTACCGAAACGGTCTTGGCGAAGAACCATTTTGGGCTTATAAGAGTAGCACGTATTGCTATAGGGTGTGTTCCTTTGTATAAGAGTAATGGCTCGAATTTTCCCAAATCCTTGGTTTCTTCATATGAAACTACAAGCTATGTAATGACTTCCCCGATCTTCTAATAAAATATTCTGACTTCCACAGATGTGCTTATGTCTTAATACATATTGTGTCACAATGTGTACGCATTGCAGGTAGCACATAGACACATCTTGCATGTACCGATATGTGCTTGTGTGCTGATGCACAATGTGGCACATTGTGAAATAGCACATAGGCACATACGGGTATTTGAGGATACCTGAGGCATGGTAACGTATAATTTGAGGATACCTTTTGGGGATACTTATCTGAGGATATCCATTTGGCGATAGTTATGGCTCCTAGTATGTTCTTCTAGGCCACCCCACGTCCTCCATAGCTCCAAGACCACCACCTGTCCATGGTCACCACCATCTGTCGTGTGATCCAATATTATTGTATAGTATTAGTCTTCAACCACACTTGCAGACTTGTATCATTACTGCCACGCTCTATTACCATTGGCTACCACTATTCTGTCCTGTACTAGAGTATCTTACCATTACTGACTTTTTTCCACTAGCACAAGCTTAGTAGCAACCCCCGATTCTGGCTCGACGTTTTCCTTTAGCCAAATCTAGGTTCAATCAAATCACCCCACAAATCTAAGCCTGTATCATTTTATACAATGTCTAGGCCTACTGTAAGCCTGGGTGCCTTGCATATAAAACTGAATGTTGATCGTACCGAGATGTGCTTATGTGTTAGTACATATTGTCAACACACACGTCTCTAATCCTCATCTCAAGAAAAAGAGATTCTATAGCCGCAGGCGTGTCCCCAAAAGAGATTCACATAGTGTGATTCCGTAAAAGGGTTTCCATTGGGGTGGGATTCAAAGCTCCTATACAGCTCTTGGTAGTCTTACCATCGCCTTCTACTTGATGTCAGCTATCCCTCATATGACTGACTTCAGCTATCCCTCATATGACTGACTTCAGCTATCCCTCATATGACTGACTTCAGCTATCCCTCATATGACTGACTTCAGCTATCCCTCATATGAATGACTTCAGCTATCCCTCATATGAATGACTTCAGCTATCCCTCATATGACTGACTTCAGCTATCCCTCATATGACTGACTTCAGCTATCCCTCATATGACTGACTTCAGCTATCCCTCATATGATTGACCTCTTCTGTATTCACAATTACTATAGTGGTTTACCATCCTTGCAGCCTTGTACCATTACTATTGCCTTGTGGCACTATGACTATCAGTACCTATCATTACACTACAGTTAAAACTAGAAGTCCCGTCACGAATAGTGCGCTTATCTAGGCTTAATTGCGCGTTGGAATTGCGCGCGATTGCCATATCGAATGGCATCCAAATCACGGCAGGTTCTCTTGGTTACTCATGGCAAGCACATGCAATGTTTCTGCCAATGGACCTCCGGGTTACCCGGAGGTCCATTGGCTGAAACATTGCTTGTGCTCAGGCCATATGTGCAGAATTTGATAGCTTTACTATGGCAATAACGCACACATTAACGCGCAGATCAACGTGCTATTTGTGCGCATTTCATGACAGGACTTCTAGTTTTAACTGTACTACCGCTATGGGTCCCAGTTCATATCATTATCATACATGGTTTCTAGTCCCACTGGCAGTCGAATACAATCTGCTTGCTATAACGACTTTTTCATACCTATTCAATGTTCCAATAATGTGCTATGGAGCAGTGACTTTTGGGGGAAAAGTGAGTGGTTAAAGAATCCCGTTTCCCCGAGATGTGGATAAGAGTCGAAAGTGGAGTACTTATGTGACTCGGGCGTCAGGTCCTATTTTACATGTAAAGCAGTGTAAAGCAGAAATTGTTTACCTCCGCAAACTGGCCATGTTACACTCCGTAGGATTCCCACATAGAGCGCTTATGTCCACTTTTGTTAAGTTTTCTGTGCATGCAGCTCCTATCTATACATCCGGAAAGCCACATTAGAAATCACTCATAAAAATTTCCTTCATTAAAAACTGATAATTAAAACGAATTTGCGGAAATGACTAAACACATTTTAGTGTCATAAAATAACATTGCGACAGACACCACGTTTCATTGATCAACTACAGTTCAAATCGAATAGAGTTGCAGAATTTAATTTCAATGTATATTCAGGGCCTTTGGCATGGCAATGCAAGATTAATAAATTTGTAATTTGTAAGGCGCAGAAAAAGGAAAGTCCGTAAATATCTGCAGATCTTGGCGGGTTCGTTTGTTACACATGTTTGACACATGACAAGGGCGAAGTAATTATTTCGAATTTTGGAGCACAATCATGGAATGGGATGGTCTCAAACAATGATATTTAACAGTGATGGCCCATGTACCTTAGTGGTGTGGTAACAGCTCATTACACAACACTATGTTTGGGAATAACGTCCCTCGACGTTGAAAAAAAGCGTCTATGTCTCCATATTAAACTAATTTCCAGACCACATTTTGTTAGATACAGCGCCCATGCAAAATATGCAATTTTAACGACTTTTGAGGGAATCTTCGCTCATATCGTAAAGATGGCTGGGCACTCTACCCCCAACTACTAATTGCCAATAACATTGCAACAACGGGAATCGAAAAGAAAAATGCAAGTTTGAAGTGAGTTCATTTGAGTCGTGAGAGCCTCCCACCCACCCCCATACACCGCCTCATTCTCTGGTGGCGGAATTATGGTAAAATATATTAGTAAAGAATGGCATCGCTCTCCCCCATCTCTCTCTCTCTCTCTCTCTCTCTCTCTCTCTCTCTCTCTCTGGAAAAAGTTGCCCCCGTCCGGTTCCTTGTCCCTTCCCCAGTTACTGCCTCACTGCATAGCATGAAATTGCCTCTCTGTTCTGGAATCATAAGCTACTCCAAGAATCTACACTCACCAAATTAGGGCAGTTGGTAATATAGACCATTTTTCCATAGCGCCATCTTACATCCGGGAATCAATTTGCCCCCACAAACCGGCTTTATTTATCAACATTGCACTCGTGTGTACTGAGCTGTTGATCGGCATTGAAAGCTTCGTTTTTCGTCTCCGTTTTATCAATTAAAATTCGATAATTTACCTAATATACATTTGTTCTCATCCCCGAAGAGAACAATGGTTGGGTACTAGAAATTTGTGTATTTTGCGATGTTATTTCCACACTTATCATTTTCGTGTTACAATCATTCAAGTACGTTCCGACGTTCATCACAACTCTCAACAACATTGTTCCTTCGGCTTCTTTAAAGCAAAAATGTTTCGTTCGAAGAACGACAGGGAAGCAAACAATAGAATGTTGTTTCAAAAGAACGACAGCAATGACAAAAAATATTTATAAAGTTGAAAGAAACTATATCAATGCAGAGTTCAGTACAGTACAGCAAACGTGGGTGCCATTTTTAGTAACAAATCTGAATGGCTGGTTTCGAGGGGGCATATCGAGTCCCGGATGTGAGATGGCGCTATGTAAAAATGGTCTATTGTGGCAGTCAGCCGCGGCTCTTGCCACAACATTGCCGATTGCAATGGGTCTGACTCGCATACACTCACTTATTGGTGTTGAATGTTACTTTTCGTGCCTTTGGCTATATCATAACAGCAACATAAGTACGATGTATCCATACCTATACCGTCCATTTGAACGAACTTCCAATCCACGAGTTGGTTATCGACTCCTATTTAACAATTACCCCTTTACCCAACGCAGACGATATCAAAATTTATTATTTTAAATACCATTTCTTTTAATTTTTCAAAAAATTTCAATCATACCATATCATGTGCCCCCTCATTGGAACGAGCCCAATGAGCTCGTTCCAATGAGGGGTCACATGATATGGTTTTGTTGAAATATTTTGGGCGGATGCGGGCGATTCGTTAGGTAAAGGGTTAATTAAACAGAACGTGTTTACCACAATAACAGGGTCGAGGAGAGGAAATTCGTGACCCGGTGTTAATTCTGTGACGGGCCTCCTTTCGAAAGTGTAGGGATACTGATGCAGATACCAAAGTTCTTGAAGTGAAGAATTCTTGTGATAACACCGGGTCTGGCGCATATGCATATAGATAGCAGTCTATTAAACCTTTAACAACGTACGGCCAAAATAGGCCAGCGCCATTCACAAAAATTGCCTTTCGATTTTCATTATTTTTTCATTTGTTTTTTGCCTCACAAACTCAGGACCTGACCCCTCATCCCAATGAGGAGTCATAAGCTATGTTTTGACGCGAAAAATGAAAGAATAGATATTCAATAATTTTGTTTGCAAGTGTCGTCTGCTTTTCATTTTAAGTAAAGGGTTAACAGAATGCGCATCTCCACGGGACACTCCCGTTCTTTCTTTACGTGAGTGGCAACCAGTATTCCAATACGACGGGCAACGTATCTTGCTCATTATCGCTCGGGGATCGGGTGGGGGGGGGGGGGAAGCAGGTTTGGCACATAAGTCAGAACTCTGGGGGACCCAGACCTGACACAAAAATCCTGGGCCAACCCCGGGCCTCCGAAAGTTCGAGGCCCACGGTTACTATCCCAGGCCCCCACCCTCTCCCAGGCCCGACACAATAAACACAAACACTGTTCCACTTCATGGGGTTCCCGCTGGTCAGGTCTGGCTCACATATCTTTATGAACTGCCCGTGGCAGTTTACAATATATACAGAGGTCCTCGAACAAGCAAAGCTCTTTTAATTATGCTGAACAGGGCTGAACAGGGCTGTCACGAAGATGACGGATTGTGGGGGTTTGAATCAGCTTTATCCCGACTGTGATGGCTCAAGTCCCGACTGATACTATTTGTTTATTAAGGCTTAACGACACTTTAACAGTCAAGGTGATATCGTGTCGATGACAGTTTTACGGGTGGAGGAAGCCGGAGTACCCAGGAGAACCACCGAGCAACGACGAGCAACTGCCAGCTCCCCGACATCGTAACTCCACACTGCAGCACAGGCAGGGTTGCATTGGTTGAAGACATCCGCACCATCGACGTGCAGTACGCTTTAGTACACGGCGTCATCGTGCCTCCAAGTGGACAATCGGGGTTAAGTGCCTTGCCCAAGGACACAACGCGGGAGTCCGAATCGATCGCTCAGACGGTCACCCATCCAAGGATTAACCGGGCTCGACGTTGCTTAACTTCGGTGATCTGACGAGAACCGGCTACCGCAACTCCAGCCCCCCCCCCTCCCCCCCCCCCCCTCGGATGATACAAATATTCCAACTACAATTCTGATAAATAAAATAGGGGTAATGCAGCTTCTTTTTCAACTAACATACCGCACGGGTTCTCAAAACTGGTCATGGAGCCCCCTCTCTGCCAGTGGCGTAGCCAAGGGGGAGGAGCTAGGGGGCCATCTCCCCGCAAAAGATTGCAGTGGCTCCCCTCAAAACGAGAAACTTAAAGCACCAGAGGGTTCCAGATTAAGTTTCAGGGCATAGAATTTTGAAAATGTTCTCGGGGAGGCCTGAGAAGGGTTGGTATGGCCCTCCCTTTGGCGGGGGTTCGAGGGAGTCCCCGAATCCCCACCAATGGGAGGGTAATACCCACCCCACCTCAGGTCTACAGATATGCCTGTGGCATATATCGACCTCCCCCCACCCCCCCCCCCCCAAAAAAAAAAATCCCCCTCAGTAGGAAATCCTGGCTCCGACCCTGCCCCCTACAGGCCGGATCGGGTACTACATATCCTCATTTGTATGACCGACTGCGTGAGAGACATAGTTCAAGTATCATGTCTCGTTTTATAGGAACGTGCAGCATTGCTAACAAAGCAAATCGATATCAAAGACTCCACTACAGACGAAAATGTCCAGACTGCAAAAATTTATGGCGGGGTATCACCCCATCCCTTCCCCTTTATCGACGCCCCTGACTGCTGGATAACCCGAGAAGCTTAGCTTTCAAGGTCGGTATCTAGGAGCACGCTTTCTAACTTTGCATTTGTGACCAACTGTTCCAGTCAGAAAGCATGTTGATTTGCCTAGGAGGTGACCATTTCATACTTTCCACAATGAACCAACTGTCTCTATGTGCCATTCCTTTAACTAACTTTAACTTTAAATATGGAAGCCCATATTTGGGCTTTATTCTTGAGTGCAGGTACCACCTCTAGTCAATCTCATATAAACTGCAACAAGACAAAAAACATGTGAACAAATTCTTGACTGAAAATTATTTAGAGCTCTACCAGTTCAGTTTCAATACAAACTATAGCGATATATATTATCCCTTTTCAGTTTGTTTCATCTGAAAAGTAAACGATGGATTGGCTGAAGTGTCTTCTTCAAAGACACGGCGCCAGTGACACACAAAATGTGACATTGGCAGGCCCAAAGCACAGGCTCTCGTAGTTTGATCAATACTCTTAGATCATCACAAATTAAATGTTTTTTTTCACTGCATTGATGGTTGGTGATGGTACCTATATTTAAGAATATTGATCAAGCTACGAGGGCCTGTGGCGCAAATCGAGGAAGGGAATTGGCACCCCCCCCTCCCCGAAAATTATTGTTGGTTGATGGAAAAATAGTAGGCGGCCCGGTAGGTTATTGATAAGAGAGTTCCTCGGAATTCTTCCACGCTGTGCTACCAGGACAAGAATGTTGGTCAATACTGAAAGGTCACTGGCTGTACGCTGAGCCGTGAGATTCGTCCAAAAATGGCAGGGATGCCATAAATATTAAGTACATACGTTCGCATAATATTATTAATATTTTAAAGAAAAACTTCCGTTTATTATTGTTTTAAAGAAATATATTGAGTTAGGTTTAATGTTAGAACTGACGGTCAACGAACAGGAAACACGATCGGAAAATTTTTATTCTCACCGCATGCCGTAAAATTTTGAGATCATTTAGCTTCGGGCCTGGCCACAATTAATTTATTCGTGTTTACTGTCGCATGTTTCTGCACAATTGCTAATCGTGACCCACAATACAGATATGAGGTTAAGTCTAGCCAATCGTTAATACCCTTGTTGCCCATTTTTAGAGGACTTCCACTCGAGGCACTGCCCCATTTCCCGGGGTTCCCACTCTTTTTCTGAAAAATGTCTACCTTATATGGATTCTTGCCTGAAATCCCTTAAGCTGGTTCTTTTACTCTCCCCCTGCTATTCCTTGGGTCATTAAGCTATTGTTATACCTCCACATTTTAAGTACATCCTCCTTAACGAAAGATAGGAGACAGTTGCAAATAAAATTCTTGAAGAACTCATTTTTTCATTTTTTTGCGTCAAAAACACAGCTACACTTTTGAGACAAAAAAATGAAAATTGAACGGTGATTGTTAAGAAAAGCGCTGGCTGGTTTTGGCTGTTACGTTGAGTAGAGGGTGAAAAAGTACTCACGTTCCTCCAATTGCCATGAATGTTTGCCTGGAGGGAAGATCTTAACCCAACAAGAGGTGATATGAAGTTGGGGGGATATTTTCGGTCAAGTAAATACTTTGCCCACTCCCGCACACGCACTACATATAGGCTGGCTGAAAGCGGGGAAGTCTCTTCAGTTATGTCATATATACGTCACTGATTTTAGGATAACCTTTCACATCACTTTGATGTTATCTATGATTAAATCACCAGGACACAAAATGATCAATTAATGTCCATAACGATTTCACAAAGGACGAACTTCCGCATTTCAGTTTAACAGGTTTCGACAACGAAGGCCAGGGACGAACTTGATCCGACGTTAAACACACCAGGTGAGTTTCTTTTCTATTGCGTATGTCTACCGTGTTATAACAGAAAAAGAAAAAAATGCAGTTATAAATTACCTTCCCGTACTGGCATTATGATTGTCAATTGAGGTTTAAGGTCACTTTCGAAATACACAGCAAACTCACGACAACACGCGAGTAGGATGTTAAGACCAGTCATTCATATATACAGTACAGTCGCCGTGTACTGGTCATTTTCCTCGGATGGGCAATATTTCCACGGACGCAGTAATATTAGTTTCCAAACACCAATTATAGGAATAATCAACAAAACTTTAATTAATGAAGCGCCGGGTACGACCCGGTGCTTCATTAATTAAAATTTTGCTGGTGACGCATGCTTTTAATTACCTGGAAAACGCATGCGTGGACATTACTGCCCACGTATGGATTACGACCAGTCCACGACGCATGTTCTGTACTTGGCACTCTCGCTTCTAAGGAATCACAACAAAGGCGATGAATGATGAAATGGTTTCGCGATCCGAAGGCGCGCAGGGACGCTGTGGGCAAGCCCCTTTCAACCATCTTTTAACTGTGTAAGATCTTTTGTAGCTACATGTCCAGGCGCATTGAAGGGAGAAAAGGTTCGGGTACTCGGCAGATTTCCAGGATTAGGTGATCTAATGACTTGTGGCTCTTTTTGATAGTCGCTGGTCTGAACCCTCGGGTGAGGACCAGAACGAGAGGAGGTCCTCTCGCAAAGGTGCTACCTCTTCCCGAGGGTGCTGTGATGGTATTTTCAGGCAAGTAAGTCTGCCGCTTATAGAGTAGTCATGGTGTGGTGGTGGGCCATCATTGGCAAGTATAGTCTGCCTCAGGCGGTTGATGTTAACTGGAGTTGGTTAATTTTGTTGGATTTTGGTTGAGCATTTCGTTGGATCGTGGAAAAAACAACAACAGCCTCTTTCGTGGACGACCCAAAGAAAGACCCGAACTTTCCTGGTTCGGGAGCAGGCCTGCATTATAACCTATTTAGACGTGGCAGAATTCGCACTTACAACAAGGGGTAAAAACGGGACGCAGACCAACGCTCGCCTCCCAGGAGGTGGATGACCACTTCTAGGGATGCAGCGGAGGATGTTCAGAGTCCATAGCGGTTACAGTGTTCCATATTGGTTAGAACTATTCCATAGCGGTTATTGGGGACCAGGAGATCAAAAAGAAAGCGTCTGTGTGTACCTGAGAAAGAGAAAAAGGCAGAATTAGTCGGTTTTAAAAGTAACAAAAATATGTAATTACATTGTAGTTGGTAATCGATCCCTGGGAGCAGCCCGTAATGTTCCTATGGCCTGTTTTTTTTATATTCCAAGGTACTTGCTTATAAATTGTTGAGTGATTATGATAGCTAGATAGGTGAAGGCAGCCCATTCTGGTAAATGGTCTCAGATGAGCTGATTGTACTGCCTGTTAATTCACCTCCCCCAAGTTCCTAATGGTGCTTATTAAAGTCGATATGGGCCGTCTTAGTTAGGTATGTTGCGGTTAAAATTAGAGGGAGTGGGGGGGGGGGGTGGGGCAGGCCTTCACAATATGCCATACCTCCGGGGTTTGATTCCTACTTGCAGGTACTCTTAGTTAGGTATGTTGCGGTCAAAGTTAGAGTGAGGCGGAGCAGGCCTTCACAAAATGCCACACCCGAGGGTGTTGTTTCCTGCCCAACCTCCGCGGTTTGATTCCTACTTACAGAGTGGTTTGATTAAATTGTTGCGTTTTTAGGTTTTTGTCGGCTCTCGCAAATGTCCTGGAGTTCGGATATTAGTTGGCTGTCGGCGAGCCGGTCGCGATTTTTCGTGGCTAGGGAGGCGAGGCGGTCTTTAATGGTTGGAATTTCGGCTCTGCCGTGGTGTATTTTGATAGGTGTATTACAGGAAATACGGAGGCGACCATGAGCGCGTGGTTTTGGACCTTTTGGGATTTCCCCATATTGATTTGATTTGATTTAAGTCGGTTAGGATTAGTGCCCTGTACTCGAGTACTGGCCGCACGAAAGCTTTGTATAGTTTAAGTAGAATTGTCTGATTGCTCCCCAGGATGTGCCTCGTAGCATTTTTAGCAAGTTAATACGTCTTGTCGCTTTGCTGGCAATATCGTTGGTGTGTTTGTTGAAGTATGGGGTTTGGTCAATGGTTATGCCACGGAATCTCGCCTATGTGCATTCAGGGAGGACTTTGTCCAGTAGTTTTAGGTCAAAGTCCCGATTGTTTTTTTACGGGTGGACGTGATTCTTTGGGTTTTGTTAGCGTTCAGCTTGATTCTCCATTTTGCACATCATTGCTCCGGGTCATCGAGAGCACGTTGCAGAGGTTTTTGAACCAGGTTCGCGGTGTTATTAGTGTCCCAGAGGCCCTTATCGTCCGCAAATTGTGAGATTTGAACTCCAATTATCGGAGATTTTGAGATCATTGACGCAGATGATATATAGGAGGGGCTGAGGACGGATCCTTGGGGGTGCCTGCCTCGGGGGGGGGGGAGACTATTGGACATTTCCTTGTTGACTCTGATTTTTATTTCACGATCGTTAAGGAAGGAGGAGAGTAATCTAAGCAATTTCATGGGGAGATTCATTCTTGATAATTTTAGGCGCAATCGGTTGTGCCAAACTGAATCAAATGCCTTTTCTACGTCCAGTAAGATTGCCGCGCCCATTTGCTGGTTATTGACCGCGGTTTTCGTTTGTTCGACGAGGCGGTAGATATGCTCAATTCCTTCTTTGCGGTTCCTATAGGCTCTTTGCCATTTGTAGAAAAAGTCGGTTCTTCAAGGTGCCTCCTCAGTCGATTGGGGAGGATTCTTTCGAATACCTCGCCAATGCAACTGAGGAGATTGATTGTGTGGTAGTTGGACGGATTGGAGAGGTCTTTGTCTGTTTGGGTACCATGACCCCAATGGCTGATTTCCAATACTTTGGAAAGAAACCGTGGGTGAGACAAGCATTGAATGGGCTATTGAGTCTATCGATGAGGGAGTGTGGGCTTTGTTTCAGAATTCTGTAGCTAACTTCATCCTCGCCGGGCGTGGAAAAGTTTTTTCACTTTTTTATGATATCGATGATTTCTTCATTAGTGTTGGGAATGACGAGATCATCGTCGTCCCCCACTTCTGGGTCGGTGTCAAAGTTAGGGTCACGGTAGATATCTGGGTGTTTATTGATGAAGTCGCCAATCGCGTTTATGATGACGTCATCGTTGTCGGGGCCTTGGTATGGGCAATGAGTTTTTCTGAGGAGGTTAGCGAAAGTGTCGGCCTTGTCTTTGTCGGTACGCGCGAAGGAGCCATCTTCATTTTAAAGGGGTTTCGCTGCTGCTTTATTGCCTCGGTTTTTTTTACCAGTCAGGGTTTGAAAAGAGTTCCAGAATCTTTTGGCTTCCCTGACCTCGTTTGGGTTGGCTGTGGCTTTTTCCATGTTGGCTTGTTTTTCAGTTTGGAGGGCTTTCTTAACAACGCCGTGAAGACGGTTATACGTTTTTGAGGTCAGCTTTTTTGAGGGGGTCATTTTCTGCTTTAAGAGCGCGAAGGGCTTTTCGTTTGGTTTTGATTAATGAAAGTGTGTCGCCCGAGATAGTACCTCTCCAGGGGTGCACTTCTTCTTTTGGGCATATTTCATTTAGGGTTGAGCTGATGATTTTTCCTAAGCTCTCGCGCTGGGCTTCGAATTCAGTAGCGTTTGATGGAGAGCTGTCGGGGAGTTTGACATCGATGAGTCGCGGTAGAGGTTCCATTTTATTTTTCTAAAATTCCTGCGGAGGGTGGGTGGGGGGGGGGGGGGTACCTGAGGGGGCTATTGCCTATTTTGATTGGGGCATGGACCGGGAGGTGGTCGCTGCCTAGGTCATCTTCGCCGACAACAAAGGCGTTGGTTACTGGGTCTTTTATACAGCAGGGCAGATCTTGTCAGGGACGTCGATCCTGCGGAGTAGGCGGACACGTTCATGGAAGGGTGACCCAGTGGTGGCCCATGTGCCTTAGTGGCATAGGAAGGATACAATACACAGTGCTATATTTGGAACTAACGCACCTGTACATTGAGAAAAATGCAATTTGTTTGCTTCACATTTAACAAAACTTCTCTACTGAGCCGAAACACTGTTTTGATCATCTGGGGAAGTTTGTTAAATATGGAGACAAAAATATGCACTTTTCTCTACTTTTAAGGGCCACATCAGAGACATACCATACGAGGCAATCTTAAGGACAGAGAAACCTGGCATCCAATTCCTGACAATTCAAACACTTATTATTTAATGATGTTTATTATTTATTTATTGGTGTTTATTGGTCACATATTTCTGCACAATAGCTAATCATGACCACAACATGGAGATAAAGCCAAGTTTAGTCAGTCGTTTATACCCATGTTGCCCATTTTAGAGGACTTCGACCCCAGGCACTGGCTACGAGATCCTATATTACCAGTAAAACTTGATGTTTATGGTCGCTTTCAGCATCTTTAACACTATGACCACAAGATTGGGATAAAAAAGTTAAGTTGAGGTAATTAACCGAAATTAAGCAACGTCGAGTCCGTTTAGTCCTTGGATGGGTGAGCGATTGATTCGGACACGATGACGTGGTGTACTAGGGCGTACTGCACATCGATGGTGGGAATGTCTTCAATCAATCCAACCCTGCCTGTGCTGCAGTACGGATTTACGATGTTGGGGAGCTGGCAGTTGCTCGTCGTTGCTCGATGGTTCTCTCCAGGTATTCAGGCTTCCTCCACCTGTAAACCTGTCATCGACACGATATGACCTTGGCTGTTAAAGTGTCGTTAAGCCTTAATAAATAAATAATAAATATAAATAAATAAGTTAAGGTAATCTTTTATACCTATGCTTCCTACTTTTGAGGGCTTCTACAATAGGCGTTGGTTCCGGGTCCTATTGTACCAATAACGCAGAACTTGTTTACCGTAGTAAACAATCACTGTTCTGCTCCTAGAAATTCCAACTGAGAGAGTGGGGGTGACACCTTCCGAGTTCGCTGGATTCCCACAAACATAGAGAAGGGTGGACTGACAGGTGAATGAACGATATACCGTGTCAACATGTCGTCCCCTGAGATTCAATGTGTTCTGTGTGCCAGGAGGCACATATAACACATTGGAACCCAGGGGACGATATTAGCCTCACAGTTTGTAAACAAAATACTGAGAATTGTGGAATGGGTTAGCCCTTTAACCAACGTAACGGACTGAATATCTGCCCACTGTAATTCATAAACATCGCCCAACAATTTTGTTAGGCTGTTCCCCGAAAACATAACTCATGATATTCCCCTGGGTGATATTTGGCGCAATGGATGGTGGGAGGGGCGGGGAAGGGTAATCCATGCTTTATAGCACATAATGAACATTTTCAGTTATTCAGTCTTACTTATGACCACATTTTAGACAAACGAAGATTCACGTGCGTCCGAGTCCCTCCTCTGACATCATTGTAAACATACATATATACAAAGTACACCATGGGGAAGGTGTCATTTATTTATTGGTGTCTGGGGCTACATATTTCTGAACATTGGCTAATCACGACCACAACATGGATATAAAGTCAAGTTCGTCCAATGTTTATACCCATGTTGCCATTTTAGAGGACTTCCACCCTAGGCATTTGTTACCGGGTCCTATTTTACATAATAAAACGGAGCTTGTTTACCACAGTAAACAAGCGCTGCTTAACTTCCCGGGTTCCAGCGGGGGTCTTTAATTAATTAATTAATTTAATTAAGGTCTTAATTCAAAAAGAATAAAATCCGACTCAAGACCAGTGTCGTCGACCAATTAACCCTTTGAACCCGAGAGGCCGCTTTACCGGCCCAGGAACATGATACGTCATAATTTTATTAAGATGGGTAAGACGGGTGCCTATGAAGTGAATGTGTGAGTTGACCAATCAGTATTTTCAACGTGCAGCCATAGCGTCCCCTGAGTTCCAATGTGTTCTATGTGCCTACTGGCACATAAGACACACTGGAACTCAGGGGACGATAGGACTGCACGTTGAAAATATTAATTGGTCTACCCCCAAATAATGAATATGGGCTCTTCCAATTGCTGTCATTGAACTGACATGGACGATACCACCAGTGTTCAAAGGGTTAATATTCTCAAACTGCAGTCTGATGGCCACGGTTGAACAACAAAAACTGACTCACATCACAAATAATTTACTGACTATTCCAAGTCGTTGCTGCTCACATTCTGAACTCATGGATATATCTTGATTACAACAGTATAAATTCAAGTTTAGGCAATAACGTATATATAATTGGCGGGTCCATCCGTCCCAGGGCTAGGAGTCCGCCCGGGGGACGATAAAGTATCCAATTGCATATCAATGAAGACAGGGTCGCTGAGATCGAGGGCGGCTCCGGTGGGGGGGGGGGGGGTGATGGGTAGAAAGGCCGTTACAGGCCCTGCGAGCGCCGAAGGCCTGAAATGATAAGCGCGGAGGGGCCTGGGGGTCCTCCCCATAACATGTTTTTAAATTAGTGCTAGGAGAAGCATTCCCCTGTATTTTCTTGACAATATCTACTCAATTATTTCCTTACAATTTATGTAATTTATGAGTATGGTGCATTTTTTTCTCCAAAGATAATCAAGACCACCACGATGCACGAAAGACGGTGGAAAACCAACAAACTGAACAAGTGGGGGTTTATATGAATGGAACCTGGTTTGTAATGCAACTACGTACTCTTGCACCTCCACTGGCGTCGAAGGCACATACCAAAACCTTCCCACAACTTTCAGATTTTTAAAACACCAAAAATCCCGGAGCAGTTGCCTCCCGCCCCGTACAGTAGACAAAACCGTCTAGCAGACCTTGTTTTACACGGCAGAGAAACACCGTATTTTTCGTAGAGAGTCCATATCACAGAGCTTACTATTATGATCCCATTCAGCAACTGAGTTTCAAAATGCCGAATATTAACCTTTTATTTAACACAAGTATACAAGACATGCAAACCAAATTCTCGAAACAAACAATATTCCATTTTTGCATTAACAACATAGCTTATAAACCCTCACTGGAACGAACACGAGAAGCTCGTTCAACGTTTTTTATGAATAAGGCTAGTCTGTTGTGATTGTGACTATTACGTTAGGTAACAAGACAGAACACAGAGAGGGCCGAGGGTGGGGATGGGGGGGGGGGGGGGCAGAGGACTTTAATCAACAACCATATTGAATTATTTCTCCTCTTGCAGTAAGGGAGAGAATTTCGAGTTATCTCCCGTTATTCTTTACGCATGAAAGCCCACGCGATCAAACTTCTCAAAGTTGGCTCAGCACCAAGTACATCTAACTGCCTGTTTTACGTTTTAGTTGAAATATTGTAATGAAAAGTGTATATATTTTTTATTTAATTATATCTTTAATGATTTAAGTACAGAAATTAAGATTTTATTTGTGTTTGACATTATTGTTTAGCTTTTGAATACGATAACCATGGAAAATGGATACTTTTGGTAAAAGAGGAAATTTTTCAATTTACCAAAAACTTGACGGAGCGAACTGGAATGGCTTCAATATCGAGTATGAGACCCATTACTGTTAATTACAGCATGACAACGCCTTCTCATGCTCCCAATCAGGTTCCTGGTGGTCCTTTGTGGGATGTTCTTTCATTCTTGGACCAGCATGGCACCAAGCTCCTGGACACTTCTTGGCTGGACGGGACGGGCTGAAATTGCAAGCTGCAACTCATTCCAGACATGTTCGATTGGATTGAGGTCAAGGGATCTTGCTGACCAGTCCATACGCTCAATCCCCTCCCTCTGTCGGAACTCCCCGATAGCATGGGCAACATGAGGACGGGCATTATCGTTCATCAGAATGAATCCATCACCCATGCACCTGCATACAATCTGACCTGGACATCCAGGATCTCATCAATATACCGTTGTGCAGTCAATGTACCACGTTCAAGGACACAGAGCTCTGTACGTCCATCTCTGCTGATGCCGCTCCAGACCACGATTGACCCTCCACCATAGCGGTCATGCTCAGCAATGTTGGCTGCATGGAATCGCTCTCTTGGTCTTCCCCATATCCTAGAACGCCTATCTGTGTGAAAGCTTTGTATAGTTTAAGTAGAATTGTCTGATTGCTCCCCAGGATGTGCCTCGTAGCATTTTTAGCAAGTTAATACGTCTTGTCGCTTTGCTGGCAATATCGTTGGTGTGTTTGTTGAAGGATGGGGTTTGGTCAATGGTTATGCCACGGAATTTCGCCTCTGTGCATTCAGGGAGGACTTTGTCCAGTAGTTTTAGGTCAAAGTCCCGATTGTTTTTCTTACGGGTGGACGTGATTCTTTGGGTTTTGTAAGCGTTCAGCTTGATTCTCCATTTTGCACATCATTGCTCCGGGTCATCGAGAGCACGTTGCAGAGGTTTTTGAACCAGGTTCGCGGTGTTATTAGTGTCCCAGAGGCCCTTATCGTCCGCAAATTGTGAGATTTGAACTCGATTATCGGAGATTTTGAGATCATTGACGCAGATGATATATAGGAGGGGCTGAGGGCGGATCCTTGGGGGTGCCTGCCTCGGGGGGGGGGGGGGGACTATTGGACATTTCCTTGTTGACTCTGATTTTTATTTCACGACCGTTAAGGAAGGAGGAGAGTAATCTAAGCAATTTCATTGGGAGATTCATTCTTGATAATTTTAGGCGCAATCGGTTGTGCCAAACTGAATCGAACGCTTTTTCTACGTCCAGTAAGATTGCCGCGCCCATTTGCTGGTTATTGACCGCAGTTTCATTTGTTCGACGAGGCGGTAGATATGCTCAATTCCTTCTTTGCGGTTCCTATAGGCTCTTTGCCATTTGTTGAAAAAGTCGGTTCTTCAAGGTGCCTCCTCAGTCGATTGGTGAGGATTCTTTCGAATACCTCGCCAATGCAACTGAGGAGACTGATTGGGTGGTAGTTGGCCGGATTAGAGAGGTCTTCGTCTGTTTTGGTACCATGACCCCAATGGCCGATTTCCAACACTTTGGAAAGTAACCGTGGGTCTGACAAGCATTGAATAGGCTATTGAGTCTATCGATGAGGGAGTGTGAGCTTTGTTTCAGAATTCTGTAGCTAACTTCATCCTCGCCGGGCGTGGAAAAGTTTTTTCACTTTTTTATGATATCGATGATTTCTTCATTAGTGATGGGAATGACGAGATCATCGTCGTCCCCCACTTCTGGGTCGGTGTCAAAGTTAGGGTCACGGTAGATATCTGGGTGTTCATTGATGAAGTCGTCAATCGCGTTTGTGATGACGTCATCGTTGTCGGGGCCTTGATATTAGCGATGAGTTTTTCTGAGGAGGTTGGCGAAAGTGTCGGCCTTGTCTTTGTCGGTACTCGCGAAGGAGCCATCTTCCTTTTAAAGGGGTTTGGCTGCTGCTTTATTGCCTCGGTTTTTTTACCAGTCAGGGTTTGAAAAGAGTTCCAGAATCTTTTGGCTTCCCTGGCCTCGTTTGGGTTGGCTGTGGCTTTTTCCATGTTGGGTTTGTTTTTCAGTTTGGAGGGCTTTCTTAACAACGCCGTGAAGACGGTTATACGTTTTGAGGTCAGCTTTTTTGAGGGGGTCATTTTCTGCTTTAAGAGCGCGAAGGGCTTTTCGTTTGGTTTTGATTAATGAAAGTGTGTCGCCCGAGATAGTACTTCTCCAGGGGCGCACTTCTTCTTTTGGAGCTGATGATTTTTCCTAAGCTCTCGCGCTGGGCTTCGGATTCAGTAGCGTTTGATGGAGAGCTGTCGGGGAGTTTGACATCGATGAGTCGCGGTAGAGGTTCCATTTTATTTTTCTAAAATTCCTACGGAGGGTGGGGGGGGGGGGTACCTGAGGGGGCTATTGCCTATTTTGATTGGGGCATGGACCGGGAGGTGGTCGCTGCCTAGGTCATCTTCGCCGACAACAAAGGCGTTGGTTACTGGGTCTTTTATACAGCAGGGCAGATCTTGTCAGGGACGTCGATCCTGCGGAGTAGGCGGACACGTTCATGGAAGGGTGACCCAGTGGTGGCCCATGTGCCTTAGTGGCATGGGAGGGATACAATACACAGTGCTATATTTGGAACTAACGCACCTGTACATTGAGAAAAATGCAATTTGTTTGCTTCACATTTAACAAAACTTCTCTACTGAGCCGAAACACTATTTTGATCAGCTGGAGAAATTTGTTAAATATGGAGACAAAAATATGCACTTTTCTCTACTTTTAAGGGCCACATCAGAGACATACCATACGAGGCAATCTTAAGGACAGAGAAACCTGGCATCCAATTCCTGATAATTCAAACACTTATTATTTAATGATGTTTATTATTTATTTATTGGTGTTTAAGGTCACATATTTCTGCACAATAGCTAATCATGACCACAACATGGAGATAAAGCCAAGTTTAGTCAGTCGTTTATACCCATGTTGCCCATTTTAGAGGACTTCGACCCCAGGCACTGGTTACTAGATCCTATATTACCAGTAAAACTTGATGTTTATGGTCGCTTTCAGTATCTTTGGCACTATGACCACAACATTGGGATAAAGAAGTTAAGTTAAGGTAATTCACCGAAATTAAGCAACGTCGAGCCCGTTTAGTCCTTGGATGGGTGAGCGATTGATTCGGACACGATGACGTGGTGTACTAGGGCGTACTGCACGTCGATGGTGGGAATGTTTTCAACCAATCCAACCCTGCCTGTGCTGCAGTACGGATTTACGATGTTGGGGAGCTGGCAGTTGCTCGTCGTTGCTCGATGGTTCTCTCCAGGTATTCAGGCTTCCTCCACCTGTAAAACTGTCATCGACACGATATGAACTTGGTTGTTAAAGTGTCGTTAAGCCTTAATAAATAAATAATAAATATAAATAAATAAGTTAAGGTAATCTTTTATACCTATGCTTCCCACTTTTGAGGGCTTCTACAATAGGCGTTGGTTCCGGGTCCTATTGTACCAATAAAGCAGAACTTGTTTACCGCAGTAAACAATCACTGTTCTGCTCCTAGAAATTCCAACTGAGAGAGTGGGGGTGACACCTTCCGAGTTCGCTGGATTCCCACAAACATAGAGAAGGGTGGACTGACAGGTGAATGAACGATATACCGTGTCAACATGTCGTCCCCTGAGATTCAATGTGTTCTGTGTGCCAGGAGGCACATATAACACATTGGAACCCAGGGGACGATATTAGCCTCACAGTTTGTAAACAAAATACTGAGAATTGTGGAATGGGTTAGCCCTTTAACCAACGTAACGGACTGAATATCTGCCCACTGTAATTCATAAACATCGCCCAACAATTTTGTTAGGCTGTTCCCCGAAAACATAACTCATGATATTCCCCTGGGTGATATTTGGCGCAATGGATGGTGGGAGGGGCGGGGAAGGGTAATCCATGCTTTACAGCACATAATGAACATTTTCAGTTATTCAGTCTTACTTATGACCACATTTTAGACAAACGAAGATTCACGTGCGTCCGAGTCCCTCCTCTGACATCATTGTAAACATACATATATACAAAGTACACCATGGGGAAGGTGTCATTTATTTATTGGTGTCTGGGGCTACATATTTCTGAACATTGGCTAATCACGACCACAACATGGATATAAAGTCAAGTTCGTCCAATGTTTATACCCATGTTGCCATTTTAGAGGACTTCCACCCTAGGCATTTGTTACCGGGTCCTATTTTACATAATAAAACGGAGCTTGTTTACCACAGTAAACAAGCGCTGCTTAACTTCCCGGGTTCCAGCGGGGGTCTTTAATTAATTAATTAATTTAATTAAGGTCTTAATTCAAAAAGAATAAAATCCGACTCAAGACCAGTGTCGTCGACCAATTAACCCTTTGAACCCGAGAGGCCGCTTTACCGGCCCAGGAACATGATACGTCATAATTTTATTAAGATGGGTAAGACGGGTGCCTATGAAGTGAATGTGTGAGTTGACCAATCAGTATTTTCAACGTGCAGCCATAGCGTCCCCTGAGTTCCAATGTGTTCCATGTGCCTACTGGCACATAGGACACACTGGAACTCAGCGGACGATAGGACTGCACGTTGAAAATATTAATTGGTCTACCCCCAAATAATTAATATGGGCTCTTCCAATTGCTGTCATTGAACTGACATGGACGATACCACCAGTGTTCAATGGGTTAATATTCTCAAACTGCAGTCTGATGGCCACGGTTGAACAACAAAAACTGACTCACATCACAAATAATTTACTGACTATTCCAAGTCGTTGCTGCTCACTTTCTGAACTCATGGATATATCTTAATTACAACAGTATAAATTCAAGTTTAGGCAATAACGTATATATAATTGGCGGGTCCATCCGTCCCAGGGCTAGGAGTCCGCCCGGGGGACGATAAAGTAACCAATTGCATATCAATGAAGACAGGGTCGCTGAGAGCGAGGACGGCTCCGGTGGGGGGGGGGGATGATGGGTAGAAAGGCCGTTACAGGCCCTGCGAGCGCCGAAGGCCTGAAATGATAAGCGCGGAGGGGCCTGGGGGTCCTCCCCATAACATATTTTTAAATTAGTGCAAGGAGAAGCATTCCCCTGTATTTTCTTGACAATATCTATTCAATTATTTCCTTACAATTTATGTAATTTATGTGTATGGTGCATTTTTTTCTCCAAAGATAATCAAGACCACCACGATGCACGAAAGACGGTGGAAAACCAACAAACTGAACAAGTGGGGGTTTTATATGAATGGAACCTGGTCAGTAATGCAACTACGTACTCTTGCACCTCCTATGGCGTCGAAGGCACATACCAAAACCTTCCCACAACTTTCAGATTTTTAAAACACCAAAAATCCCGGAGCAGTTGCCTCCCGCCCCGTACAGTAGACAAAACCGTCTAGCAGACCTTGTTTTCCACGGCTGAGAAACACCTTATTTTTCGTAGAGAGTCCATATCACAGAGCTTACTATTATGATCCCGTTCAGCAACTGAGTTTCAAAATGCTGAATATTAACCTTTTATTTAACACAAGTATACAAGACATGCAAATCAAATTCTCGAAACAAACAATATTCCATTTTTGCATTAACAACATAGCTTATAAACCCTCACTGGAACGAACACGAGAAGCTCGTTCAACGTTTTTTTATGAATAAGGCTAGTCTGTTGTGATTGTGACTATTACGTTAGGTAACAAGACAGAACACAGAGAGGGCCGGGGTGGGGATGGGGGGGCAGAGGACTTTAATCAACAAACATATTGAATTATTTCTCCTCCTGCAGTAAGGGAGAGAATTTCGAGTTATCTCCCGTTATTCTTTACGCATGAAAGCCCATGCGATCAAACTTCTCAAAGTTGGCTCAGCACCAAGTACATCCAACTACCTGTTTTACGTTTTAGTTGAAATATTGTAATGAAAAGTGTATATATTTTTTATTTAATTATATCTTTAATGATTTAAGTACAGAAATTAAGATTTTATTTGTGTTTGACATTATTTTTTAGCTTTTGAATACGATAACCATGGAAAATGGATACTTTTGGTAAAAGAGGAAATTTTTCAATTTACCAAAAACTTGACGGAGCGAACTGGAATGGCTTCAGTATCGAGTATGAGACCCATTACTGTTAATTACAGCATGACAACGCCTTCTCATGCTCCCAATCAGGTTCCTGGTGGTCCTTTGTGGGATGTTCTTTCATTCTTGGACCAGCATGGCACCAAGCTCTTGGACACTTCTTGGCTGGACGGGACGGGCTGAAATTGCAAGCTGCAACTCATTCCAGACATGTTCGATTGGATTGAGGTCAAGGGATCTTGCTGACCAGTCCATACGCTCAATCCCCTCCCTCTGTCGGTACTCCCCAATAGCATGGGCAACATGAGGACGGGCATTATCGTTCATCAGAATGAATCTATCACCCATGCACCTGCATACAATCTGACGTGGACATCCAGGATCTCATCAATATACCGTTGTGCAGTCAATGTACCACGTTCAAGGACATAGAGCTCTGTATGTCCATCTCTGCTGATGCCGCCCCAGACCACGATTGACCCTCCACCATAGCGGTCATGCTCAGCAATGTTGGCTGCATGGAATCGCTCTCTTGGTCTTCCCCATGCCCCAGAACGCCTATCTGTGTGGTCTGGGCAGTACCTTGACTCATCTGTAAAAAGGACAGGTCGCCAATCTTCTCTGGTCCATCCAATGTGGCCCATGGCCCATTCATATCGTGCCTGGCGTCGGTTCAGCAGAATGCGAATACATGGTCTTCCCGATCGGAGACCACCTTCGTGCAACCTTGCCCGGATAGTCTGCGTCGAAACATTTACCCCATATGCATTCTGAAGATCACTGCGAAGCTGGGTTGCTGTGGCAAAGCGGTTCCTACGAGCCTGAATGATCAAAACCGGTCTTCAGCTGGAGATGTTGCCCTGTCTCTTACTGGTGTGCCATCACCGTATGGTGCACACCAAGGGCTTCACCAACCTGACGATGGGTAGCCCCTTGCTCCACCACCCCTACAGCCCGCCACATTTCTGCTTCAGACAAATGTCTTCTTACATTTGCATTTGCCATATTCAGTCATTAAATCACAAGGGTTTGTGTTGAAATGAAGACTAAATGCCCTACACATGTCATGTACATGTAGACAGTACACGAAAACATCATGAAAATCAAGGGGTACGTGCTTTCCATGACTGTCACGAAACGTCTGCCTGTCAAGAGAGTTAATGTAAACACTGGGGACCATCTCAATACATTCCGTAATCATATCCACCAAAAATATCGCAAATATGTCACAAGCAAATTTCACAATGATGTGTCAAACATTTGGTGCTTAGCAAACTTTGAGGAGTATATTTGACATGAAATTGTCACCAGGGAGAGAGGTATTATCTGTCGCAAAGTCACAAGTAGAGAAAAACACCACTTTTCAAAGTTAAATGGAACCATTAAAACAATGACATTTCCAAAATATGTTTATAGAACAAAGAAAATTAATTTTTGCTTTAATCAAATCTATGTCCGTCCACTCATAAGGATTTAGTACATTTTTAGGACTTTGAAGTTACCGTCCTCAGTCTTTTCTAACAAATTAATAGGCGATGTACTGGGATAAAAAGTGAAAATTTTGAGTAAAAATGGAACCATTAAAAACTTATTTTAACAACACGTATTTGATACCATTTTAAAATTATGTTATAAAATATTTGATCATATGTCCGTCCATTATGTAAAAAAATGAAATTTGTGGCAAATGAAAGTTTTCCGTTTTTCTCCCACAGATCCCTACAGTAGTTTTGATTGCCATCTTTACTACTGTTTACACGCATGCGCATTCAGGGGTGTAGAAATAGTTCAATGTGCCGAGTTGGGGGTTTCCCTGAATTTCACAAGCGCCGAAGGCGTGTGTGAAATATAGGACAAAAACCAACAAGCGTCGTTGATTCCTTCTCCAATACTCTTCCCGGTTGGTGTTCTGTATTTATACCACGATTCATCCATACTTAAGTATATAAGGCTGATATCTGCGAAGAGAAATATCACTTTTGACCACCTTTGACGGTCTGATGGGGCCTATAAATTATAAGGTATCTCCGCCACCATGTATGGTATATGGAGATTTAATACCTGGATGTCGGATTTTAAACACCGAGTCGCAGATGAGGTGTTCAACTGAGACACCCAGGTATTGAATCTCTTTTTTCCGTACATGTTGGCGGAGATAACCTATTTGTCCCCGTTTGAAACACAATAGAAAGATGGTGGAAACAACTTTGTGGGCGCGTTTCTCACGATCCGCAATCAGATGGACCATTAAACGAGTGAATAAATGTTCTGTTTTTACAAACACAAAAGACAACAGATAGAGTTACATCCCTTTCCCTTGGAAATGCGTAAACATATCGGCTATTTTGTTATTAGATTTGCTCTTATTTCCTTTTTCTCAAGTAGTTTGATTAAATTATTCGACTATTTAATTTATAATAGCGAAATATGATCAAATTGTCGGAAATCTGATATTTGTGACTATTTTCAGGTTTTTTGGTTGGATTTTAATATCGAGGCGAACAAAATCTAACAGCTTTCATTCAAACCATTTACCCCGATGTATCGCGTGCGCTTATACCCTGGATGTTGCACGCTCTCATATATCTTGGATGTTGGGTGCACTCTTTGCCATGGCTATTTGTCCAAGGCATTATACTAAAATGCCTTGTTATACTAAAATAAACTAAATGAATGGGAAATATCGTTGTAAGTTTAAATTCATATGTTTTCTATTTGCAATGTAGTTATTTATTTATTTACTTTTTTATTTATTTGTGTTTAGTGTCAAATATATCTGCACAGTGGCTGATCGTGACCGCAACGAGTACTTAAAGTCAAGTCCAGCCAACACCCAAGTTGCCCATTTTATTTTAGAGGACTTTTACCCAGGCATTGCTGACCGGGTCCTAATTTACCATCAAAACATAGATTGTTTACAACAGTAAACAGGTCTGCTTCACTTCCCTGGGGAGGGTGACAACAGTGCACTCTTCGCGGCACTATTACAGGATAGGGTTCGTGGGAGCTGTGGATTAAATTAGTCAGGCGCCTCGCATGCAGTCTGCACGGATTCGCAGGGTGACTTCTCGATACCAACAACCTGTTCTTCATAGAGATCCAAGCAGAAATTGGAGGCGTGATGTGAAAACCTAGTTTTCATGTAACTTATAAAATGGCTGGTAAAAACAACGGCACGGCTGGGGGGGGGGGGGGAGGGTGTTCCCCCACACTTTCCAGAAAACTGTCATCTTTATACATATTTATGCTTGAAATCACTAGAATGTACTAACATTTAGGGTATTTTTGCTACAGTTATGCCTTTACTTTCTAGGCACTATAGAGCCTTGAAACGTACTCATGGTGATCTAATTGACATGAAGTTATTTTTCTCAGATGAAGACCCATAATTTTTTAAAACTGAAATACCCCCACCCCCAATACGTGTTCGAATTCCCAAGCCACTGGCAAAATGGAACAGCTTTTCGTCCTCTGAGTTCCAATATGTTCTATGTGCCTACTGGCACATAGAACACATTGGAACTCAGGGGACATTTTGTTAAGTCATGTTTTAATGAAGACTGACAATTGCTTAAAAACCTTGAACACTTTCATCCCCGTGTGTGAGAGATAGACACTCTAAATCCAGTACGAGGTGAAATGGGGTGTGGAAACATATTCTTCTGCCACCCCATCCCTCACCCAGATCAGGGTCCGTTCTTCGAAACTGGGTGGGCCCTGAAAACAGGACGATAATCTAGTCCATCCTTTAACAGCGAGTTGTCCCAGATCCGCATCAGACCACCTTCTGGGGCAAATGGTACACGAGAAGCCTTGCCAAATTTCAGTTTCAAAGATTGGTAAAAACAGTCCGAGCGAAAACAGACTCGGATTTCCAATGAAAAGCATCTGGAATTAATTTCTTTTATTTTTCGGCATACTTCGTGTCCTAGATCACATTCAGCATCTATGGTGCTAAATACCACAACAAAAGTATCAAGTCAAGTTAGCAAATTGTTTTCCGTCTTGCTAGCTTTTTCATGGGACTCACACCCGAGACTTTGGATGCGGGGTTTCTATTATACCAGGAGAAAAACTTCTCTGCCACATTGAACGAGGTCTGTTAACATCACAGGTTCACATGGAGAAACGAATTTATTTTGTAGCTTAAATGTGAAATACTGTGGCCGAAATCATTGTTGAACATTTATTTCTTAGAATACACCCTAAAAACAACTGGGTTAAAAATCAAACCAAATCAACTGGGTTGAGTGAATACGAACCCAACTGGGTTCATAGTCACTCAGCCCAGTTGATTTGGGTTAATTTTCAACCCAACTGATTTTAAAGTGCATATTCCGACCCCATCTACAACAGTAGTTGGCTATTTTCTAACAATATTTATTTTCTTCTTTTGCAGAATCAAGCAATGAAGCATACAAGGCTACTGTTTCTGTTGCTGGTTGTGTTGCAGTTATGGATAGTTCCGGCTCAGTATATGTATCGAGGGCATAATCAGAACATTAGAATGTTCGTCAGAAGTCCATATTATACTGTCCCGCGTTCCTTTCATTTACAGAGCGCTGGTTTTAGCTCACCAGTTTTGTATAGTTAGTATTCGTCTTTCTTTCGTATTCCGTGGTTTTCATTTTTCCCCAGAAGATGCCCTCATCACCCTAAAACAGCCGAAAGGGGTGAGAAGGGTATGGCAGATCTCATCTCCGAGGTGGGCGGCATTATCAGGATATGTTAATTTTATTTTTTCACGAAAAGATATCTAGAGGCCGGAAACACAAGGTGAGGGTTTGATAGAAGTAACCTCCTCCTTGCCCTTGGCGTTTATATTGTTGCCCTCTTCGTCAAGAAATAAGCACTTTGAAGGCAATTTTCATGCGCCTGACAGGTATGTGTAATTGTAATTCATCAGTTAAATTTGTCCTCGTTCTTTCAGAACCCGTAATTTGATTGGTTGAAAGCCGGTCGGCTATGTGCTCTAATCTCAGGTAAATTCACTCTTACAGTGCTCTAATTGCCGGAAGCGGGCCAATTAGAACATGTCTGCATCCACGCTACTCGCGAGCAACGGCGCTAAACCGCTACTATCACACATCGAAGACACCCCGGAGTTGTTTTCTGTAAATTCGATCATGGAAAATAGACAGAGATCGAAAATGACATTTTTTGGACTGTTCGTCTTCAAATAAAACGGGTTTGGAGAATTGTTTTACTTCTAACGACGACAGGAATTACAATGGAGATGAACGTCTCGTTTCGTTAGACATTCGGGAGTTTGACTATGGAAAACCATTTGTTAACTCGCCCCTTCGGGTCTCCTTAAGGTGCAATATAAGTAATGTAATTTTGTTTATTTTGAAATTCCCTCCTCTGATATTCCTTAAATTCAAATTAAATATACACAAATTATACATCAAAATGAAGGTTGGAAGGTATAGAACACGACAAATATATGAAATCAACTCATAGATTTGACAGCAGGCACCACTGGTTCCTGGAAGTCTGCTACCGTATTCATACCAGAAGTGATAAGTAAATAATATTTCACGAGACCAACTTGTGGCCAAATGTGGGCCCAAATCTTTGGAATTCCGTGTCAGGTTACATAAAAATAAGCCCAGACCTGAAACCTTTCAAAAAACTATTAAAACAATATCTATTTAAGAAAGTTTTCAAAATTCACCACACTTTTGTTAACTGAATACTTCTTTTATCATCCTTTAAATATGTATGTGTAATGTTTAAATATGTTAAATGTGTATTATGTGTTTCTGTGAAGCGCCATAGAATGTGGCACTGTCCCTAATTATTCGGAGCAGTTGTACAAATTTGAGCGCTATACTAAATGTCTGATGTAATGTAATGTAATGTGTTTGAGTTGATTACATATGTGTTTCGTGTTCTATACATATCAACCTTCATTTTGATGTATAATTTGAGTGTATTTAATTTGAATTTTAGGAATATAAAAGGTGGAAATTTCAAAATAAACAAAATTCGATTGCCTTTTTAACACCTTAACAAATGGTTTTTCCAAAGTCAAACTTCCGAATGTCTAAAGAAACTAGAGACGTTTATCTCCTAAATAGCAGATGGTGAGTGCAATGGCGCAGTCATGGGTGGTGGATGGGGCTACATCCTAAAAACCCCAAAAATCCTGAATTCCAAGATCTGCATCAACGAATGAAGTTACACAGATGACATACCACGCTTGGTAAAAACTGACTTTCTATCGAGCCTGAAAAGCGCCATTTGGAGTATATTTGAAAAACGATTTGGAAAAATATGACCCTCTAAAACAGGATGGGAACATCACCTGCATACTTTCCCAACTCAAGATTTCAGTATTCGTGTTCGGCATAAACCTGGATGGGTGATTAAGGACACGCTATTTAGATAGTCATTCATCCCTTGTTACTGACCCACAGATAAATCTGTTCCTGGTTACTGTATTTAAACTTCAACATTTATTGTCCTAACATCTTCCAAATGACATCGCCGCGTTAAAGCCTTAGATGCTGGTGTGGCGTTAAGCACCAATAAATAAATAAATCAGGGAGATGACTCACATAAGCTCCAAGCTTTGTCAAATCCCTCCTTTACTTTGCAAATTGTTTAGTGTTAAATATATATACTCGCCCAAAAAAGAAAGTGTGCATTGCAGAAATTGACCAAACTCCAAAAAAATAATTTCGTAGGTGTAAAGAGTGTTAACCTGTTCATGAATAAGTTATATTGAACAGAAAAACAGCTTTCCCCGTTAAAATTGCATTAACGTTAAATGATGTGCTGCGCGTTTGTGAAAAGGCATGTTTTGCACGTGGGGAGTCTGAAAATTCATGCAGCAGTGTGAATCCTTGGGTATTTAAACACTAAAGTAAGGCCTTCCTATCGTTCACATTCAAACCTGCGCTGCTGTTAAAACGACTCCACATTAGCTTGCCAAGATTGACAATGAATCAACGTCTCCTTGCCCTGGGTATGATTAGAGCTGGCAGAACACACAGAGAGGTTGCCCAGCATTTGAACTGCCACCGTAACACTGTAGACAGGCTAGTCCATCGACATGCACAACATGATGACGTTCGAGACCGACCCCGCTCCGGGAGACCCCGAGTAACCACCCCTGCACAAGATCGGTATACCCGTGTCGTCCATCTCCGGAACCGGCAACAAACGGCAACGACGACAGCCAGGAACACCCCTAACCTGAGACGGATACATCCTCAAACAGTAATCAACCGGCTGAGAGAATACGGCTTACGTCCTCGAAGACCTGCAATTCGTCCGATTTTGACGTTACGTCATCGTCGTGCTCGACTGCAGTGGTGTAGACAACATCTCAGGCATCCCTTACACTGGTGGCGACGTGTTTTATTCACAGATGAATGTCGTTTCCATCTTTCATCATCAGATGGCCGCCAGAGAGTGTACAGACGTCGAAACGAACGCTACGCAGATCCATGTGTCGTGGAGCGAAACCGTTGTGGGGGAGGGTCTCTCATGGTGTGGGGTGGCATCACAGCCCGTAACAGAACTGAGCTGGTCATTATTGATGGCAATCTCAATGCAGCCAGATATCGTGATGAAGTTCTTACACCTGTTGTTGTCCCATTTCTGCAATGTCACGGCTCCGGCGTCATTCTACAGCAGGACAACGCTCGACTCCACGCAGCACGTGCTGTTTAACAGTATCTGCAGCAACAACAAGTGGTTGTTCTTCCCTGGCCCGCAAATTCGCCCGATATCTCACCCATTGAGCACGTATGGGACGAAATGAAACGTCAGCTACGCCGGCTTCCCCATGCACCGTCAACGCTTGTGGAACTCCAAAGACAGCTTATCAGAATATGGAACAACATCCCACAACACTTCCATGCTAACTTGTTCGCTTCCATGAGGCGTAGATGCACAGCAGAAGTCGGTGCAGACGGAGGTCATACCAGATATTGAGTGTGTGACTTTTGTGTTTGACCCTTAGTGTCTTTGACTCTCCATGGCACCAAGAGTATTCGTCGTAGCGTAATGAAATTTCTCGTGTTGATCACAAATTGATTCATCTGTGATTGAATAAAATTTCCATGAATGAAAATGATATATATCTTTTTTAGTGTTATTTTTTAGCATGCACACTTTCTTTTTTGGGAGAGTATATGTTATATTGGGAATTACTGTGTCTTGTACTGTTACTTTTTTGTTGTTGTTCATTTCTGTAACGTACAGCATATTCTTTGAATAAATATTGTTTATTGTAAATAAATTTTCCAAATGGAAAAAATATAAATAGGAAATTTTAAAAAAAAAAATCTGTTTTGAAACATTTAATACTGATCAGACAGACCAAGGGAGACCACAACAGCTGCTGCTGAGGCAAATCGAACGATATTAATGTTCGGGTTATATCCTTTGATTGGCATCAGCGTCCAGCTTTTCCAGTGATCATTTTACAAAGACACCACAATTTACTTCACCTCAAAAACCGCACCACTTATAACACTGCATATAACTAAAATTACCTCGGTGATTAAAAGAGCTGAATTGCAACACTTGAGTATTAACGTAAATAGACAAGTAGGCATGTATGGAATAGATCAGCAGCCAATGTCAGTGGGCTTTGATACAGACCAAAGATCTTGAGTCCACAATTACTACTACATACTTTATGGACACATAATAATTAATAATCATCATTTATTTATTTAACTATTCATTTAATGGTGTTTAGCCCTTTAACCAACGCAGACGATATCAAGATTTATTATTTGAAATATCATTTTTAAAAATGTTTCAAAAAATTTCAACAAAACCCTATTATTTGACCCCTTTTTGGAACGAGCGCGCTCTTTCCAAAGAGGGGTCACATGATATGGTTTTGTTGAATTTTTTTTTAAAAATAATATTTTTTCACCTGCTGAATTTACATATTAAAAAGGTGGGTAAAGGGTTAAGTCACATACAGCATCTACGGCTATTTTATGACCACATACAGCATCTATGGCCATTGTATGACCACAACACAGGTATGAAGTCAAGTTTAGCCGAAGTTTAAACCTATGCTGTCAACGATAGAGGACTTCCACCCAGGCGTTTATTACCGGATTTATTTTCCCAGCAAAGCAGAAACTTGTTTACAATACAGTAAACAAGCACTTCTCCAATCCCAGGGTTCCAATGGGGAACTAATCATGATTAAGATTTGTCAATAAGCTGAACTTGGAATGGCTTGAGGGTATGACATATTTGGGAAATTAAATATTGGAGAATAATCGAACGCAATATTCTGCATTCAACACAGAAGCCCCTTTTGTTGCTTACAACATTGACCTATTTTGATAACGACAGGACATGACTGAATCTTGACAAAATGCACAACTTACGTGACAGCATAGAAAATCAGTTATTTAGATTTATTTATTGGTGTTTAAGGTCACATACTTATGCAGAATGGCTAATCATGACCATGGCAGTTTTACGGGTGGAGGAAGCCGGAGGACCTGGAGAGAACCACCGAGCATCAACGAGCAACTGCCAGCTCCCCAACATCGTAACTCCGCACTGCAGCACAGGGAGGGTTAGATTGGTTGAAGACATGCGCACCATCCACGTGCGGTACGCCTTAGTACACGGCGTCATTGTGCTTCCATGTGGACAATCGGGGTTAAGTGCCTTGCTCAAGGACACAACCCGGGAGTCCGAATCGATCGCTCAGACGGTCACCCATCCAAGGACAAAAAGGGCTCGACGTGCATAGTAAATCATTGCGTCCCACTGTTATGATTTGCATGAAAGTGAAGGGAATCCGACTACGATTTGATAAACTATTGTTTGTTGTTTATTGGGGTTTAAGGTCAGTTTCAGCATCTATTGCTATACCGTGACCATAAAATAAATACCAGGGCCGTAACTAACAAAGAAGGTTTTTTTGTTTTGTTTCTGGGAGTTTTTTTTTTTTGGGGGGGGGGGGGGGGGGGGTGGGTGTGGGGGTTGTCTGGGTTAGAATTCGGTGCCTGATGGCACAGTCATATCACACAACTATTTGGAACATACCTAACTGATTTTATCAAAGACTTATATGCTACAAAAGCACTCTAAAATCAGTTGGGTTTTAAATCAACCCAAATCAATTGGGTTGGGTGAATATGAACCCAAATGGGTTGTTTTTTAACCCAACTGATTTTAGAGCGTATACTTTCCATTGATAAAACGCTGTATTTTAAACATGCAGCAATTACACGCCAGCTAGGTTAGCCTAGGTAGAGGTGCCCAACCATCAGGGTGTTTTTAAGGTCATGGTCATAAAAATCATTTGTTATTAGTTACTCTATACCTGGACGTGGAATTCTACTCATTTAATCAGACGGGTATTTATTACAGATTCTAATCTGTGAATATTTTTGTCGGGTAAGCAAGAGATTTTGCTCAAATAAGTACTCCAAAGCATGTGTATATTTTCATTGGGCAAGCATGGACGACTGCCTAACTTGGTATTTCATAATTTCTTGCCCAGCCTTTGCTCGACGAAACTCATGATCGGGAAAATTTTTTTTTTTACCCCTGCTCCACCCCAGAATTTACGCCCCAGACAAGTACAAAGTCAGTATACGTTAATGGCTTATAATTATGTATTCCATCCGAAGAGGACTTGCACACAGAAAATGGTTACTGAATCTTATTACACCAGTGAAGCAAAACTTTTTTACCACAGTAAAGAAGCACTGCTCCACTTGGTGGAGCAGTGCTTTTTTACTGTGGTAGCTAAGTTTTGCCACTTCCCAGAGTTTCCAAGGGGGCCTAAATGAATGACCAATTTATTGAATGCTGATAGATAAAAACCAACCAAAGGATAGATCAGCCTGTTTTATTTGTTTTGCTTTACTGGGGTTTAATAACATTTTCAACAGCCAGGTCACATCATGTCTGACAGTTGTATGGGTGGAGGAAGCCGGAGTACCAACAGAGAACCACCAAGCGGTGACAAGCAACTCCCAGTCAGTCACCCAAACATACTAATTCTAAAAAAGCAAGGTTAGCAGTGATTGAAGGCACCATCAATGTGCAGTATGTCTCAGTACACAGCACTCTAATGCTCCCACATGGGCTATGAGGATTAAGTGTCTGGCCCAAGGACACAATGCAGTTAACCCTTTACCCAACGTAACGGCCAAAACCGGCCAGCGCTATTCACGAAAATCGCCAATTAATTTTCATTATTTTTTCATGTTTTGTCTCAAAAACATAGGTTATGACCCCTCGTTGGAACGAGCTCGTTGAGCTCGTTCCAACGAGGGGTCATAACCTATGTTTTTGAGACAAAAATGAAAAAAATTAGTCATTCAAGAATTTTTTTTGCAAGTGTCGTCTGCTTTTCATGGTAGGTAAAGGGTTAACGCTGATCAGGATCAAACTATTGACATTTTGGTTTGAGGTCCAATGCTCTAATCACTGAGCCACCATACGTCCATATCGATCAGATATATATCAAGATGATTATTTGCAATTCTTGTTATCCCAGACTACTCGAAGTTCAACTTGAATTAAACGGTATAATCCCAGATTATACAAACTTAAATACTTTTGTAACAAATAAATTTCAGAAGCTCGTCAGGTTGAGCTATGGAGGAAACCCAAACATGACGGAGAACTATATTTGATTGGTACTATATCATAAAGTTAATTAATTAACTATCCGTAACTGATTGACTGTATCTGCACTGCCAGCTGTACATCACATTAAGATTTGCTGGAAAGCACCAGTCCTGTTTAACAAATGATTTCAATTGATTTGTGCTTTATTGCAACATGATTTAATCAATTGGGATAAAGTGTCGTGCCCAAGGACACAACGCGTTTGCCGTAGGTGGGATTCGAACAGAGGACCTATCGACTTGCAGCCCGCATCTCTACCTACTGAGCTGCCGGGTACCATGCTGATTGATAATTAGAGGTAGCCGCCTTGGGGTGGCAAATCCCTCCGAAAAATCACCCTGATACTGTAACCTTGGTAAAATATTGCATTAAATTAACACAGCAACTGTTGGTATTATTTATTCAAATAATACAGATAAGATTACCTGTATTTGATGAAATGTCAAGTTTAATGTTAAGTTCAAGGTCACTGTGACCCTGACCTTTGGCACAATGACAAAAAATATGTAGGGCTCTTCGTCTGAACATGCTCAACCAACATGCCAAGCTGGGTTTCGATCGCGAATGCATATTCTTAATAATTAAGAGAACCGAAACCAGCTCCGACCGATAGAATTCTAACTTCAAGGGCACTGTGACCTACGCCTTTGGCATAATGACCTAAACAATACATAGATTTTTTTTCTCTCATTACGCCCGATCCACATACCAAGTTTGGTTTCACTCGGGCAAACAACATTTAATTGGACAACGGAAACCAACTCTGACCGAGAAAAGTTAAAATTCAAGGTCACTGTGACCTTTTCCTTTGACACAATAACCCCAAAATAAATAGGGTTGTTCCTTTCATCATGCTCAACTCATAAGCCAAGTTAAGTATCAATCGAGCAAGCAAAATTTCAATTTGAGAAGCCAAGTCAGGTAAATGTTTAATTTCAAGGTCACTGTGGCTTTGACCTTTGGTACAATGGCCTCAAAATGGATAGGGTTCTTCCTCGTATCATGCCTAACCCACATGTCAAGCTGGGTTCCAGTTGGCCAAGCGAAATTTTAATTGCAGAGCAGAAACCAACACTGATAAAAACTGAATTTCAAGGTCACTGTGACCTTGACCTTGGGCCCAATGATCCCAAGATGGATAGGGTTCTTCCTCTTATCATGCCAAACCCATATGCCAAGTTTGGTTTCAGTCGGCAAAGTGGAACGTGGAACTTTTATTACAGAGCACAAATCAACACTGATAGAAATTAAAGTTCACGGTCATTGTGACCTTGACCTTTGGCACAAAGATCCCAAAATAAATAGGGCTTTTCCTCTCATCATGTGTAAGCCACATGCCAAGTTTGGGTTCAGTCGGCCAAGCGGAATTTTAGCTAGAGAGAGGAAACCAACTCAATCTACAGACGGAGAGAGCAATGGCTATATCCCCCCCCCCCCCCCCCACCCGAATAAATGTCGGAGGATAAGGGATAAAAATCAAACAAAGGATAAATCAGTCAGGTTTTATATCTTTTGTTTCATTGAAATTTAACTCTTTAACCAACGCAGACGATATCAAAATTTATTATTTTAAATGATATTTGTTCAAATTTGTCAAAAAAATTTAAAAAAAACATATCATGTGAATATGACACCTCATTGGAACGAGCTCATTCCAATCAGGGGTCACATGATATGGTTATGTTGAATGTTTTTTTTTAAATAATTGTTTTCCAACAGCTCATTTTGTAAATTACATGGGCAGATGCGGCCGATTTGTTTGGTCACGGTTAATAAAATTTACAAATTCTATAATTTCCAACCATTCACTGTTACAAACTAACTTTTTGGTTTCGGTTTATAATCACAACTGACCTCTATTAATAGTTACAGATGATGACAGTAGTATTATTTGTTATTATATATTTGTGTTTAAGATCACATATTTCTACACAGTGGCTAATAGTGACCACAACATGGAGGAAAAGTAAAGTTTAGTCGATCGTTCATACCAATGTTGCCCATTTAGAGGACTTCCACCCCAAGCATTGGTGACTGCGGTGCCACGGAGAGGAAATTCAGGCCTCGGGGTTAATTCGGTGATGGGCCTTTTTCGAAAGGTATGCGCCACGAGATGGCATAAGCCATGATAGGGGGTTGGGGAGGAGGTGGGAAGGGGGGGGGGGTATTCTCCCTCCAAGAAAAGTTTGAAATTAGTTATTATAAGAAGGCTTCTGGCGCCTTTTGGGATGAAAAATCACATTATTTTTTGGCCATCAAAATAACGTTTTTTAGGAGAATGTTTCAAATTAGCAAGTTCATCACTGAGTATCTAGTGACCTAAAGATATGGCTTTTGACTGCACAATTCTTGAAGTGATAACTTTATTACGTCAAGCTGATATAATAAAGTTATCACTTCAAGAATCATGCAGTCCAAAATTATACTATAACCGTTAGTCAAGTGCAGAGGTCCACTTGCGATATAGCCCTCTTCTTAACTGTTGGCATAGGAGTCAGAACTGTGGGGGGGGGGGGGGGGGGGCAGGTCTGACCCAAGAATCCTGGGCCAAATCCATCCCCCAAAGTTCTGAGGTCCCAAAAGTTTCAGCCCCCCCCCCCCCCTTACCATGGCCCTGGATGACAGTCCAATTTTACCGGTAAAACACAGCTTGTTTGCTACAGTTAGCAAGCACTGTTTCACTTCCAGGGGGTTCCGCAGGGAAAAAGTAGTATTAAACTGAAGTATGCATACATTGTCTATGTCTATACAGTGAACAATAATTTGCCGCTCTGTTTGAGAATGTGATATAGCATTTTGTCAGGAGTTATGACATTGTCGGCAGGTAGATAATAGCACATATTATGCAATGCAGTTTACAGCGGTTGAAGACATGCGCACCATCGACGTGCAGTACGGTACGCCTTAGGACACGGCGTCATCGTGCCCCCGTGTAAGCAACCGGATAAAGTGCCTTGCCCAAGGACACAACGCGGGTCGTCCCAGACGGGGATCGAACTCGGGACCTCTAGCATAGAAGTCCAACAGTAAACCACTGAGCCACCGCGCTCCCCGTCGTAACCATTGAGCCACTGCGCACCTATTCCCATGGAGCTGCCTTATTACAATTTAATATGGCCAAGTTACAATTTATGGGAGAGTGCCTGATGGCACTCTCCCATAAATTGTAACTAGGCCACACTATGCCGACTAAATAACTTTATGCAATCCACTCACACCAAGGACTTATCAAAACTAATTTCTTTTATCTTCCCTGAAGTGTCCTTAAATACATTTTGAGTTCAAAAGAGTGAAAAAGTGGCCTATTTGAAAATTCAAAATGGTTGCCAAAATGGGTTTTGAAAAGTAACAATTTTTCCAAAAGATTCAAATATCAATGGCTTATGCCTATTTTGTGAAAATTTTGTTCAAAAAGAGAGCATCATGCTTTTACTGAATTTAATTTAAAACTGTTTTTTCAATCTATTATTTTCAGATCCACAGCTAAACCCGGGAAGGAGCATGCTTTCTGGTTTCATGTCGGCTTTGATGTTGTCAAATATCTTCAACTCTGGACCAACACAAAGCAATACAGTACAGAACACTGGAGTTGTCATAGCAGGACCTGGTTTCCCAATCTGAACAATGGAAGAGCTTCGTATGCGAGAAAATAGAAATCAATGGAACAAATATTATGAAATTTAAAAAGGGTAGAAGGTTTATATGTTTGAAATAAAAATTGAAAGAAGTCGCAGGATGCAAATGAAGATTATTTAAGAAATCGGCAGTTTTGGTACATAGATCATCCGGTTGCCCAACAAAGCCCAACATCAACTCTGAAGTTACTTCAGTCAAACAAGTGATATCCTACAAAACAACACTTTGTTCAAGAAAATGTCGCTAATTAATATTATTAACCCCTTACTCAATGAATCGGCTGCATCCAACCAAATTATATACCTATTAACCCTTTACCCAACGTAACGGTAAAAACCGGCCAGCGCTATTCTCAAAAATCGCCAATTAATTTTCATTATTTTTTCTTTTTTTGTCTCAAAAACATAGGTTATGACCCCTCGTTGGAACGAGCTCGTTGAGCTCGTTCCAACGAGGGGTCATAACCTATGTTTTTGAGACAAAAAAATGAAAAAAATTAGTTATACAATATTTTTTTTGGCAAGTGTCGTCTGCTTTTCATGTCAAGTAAAGGGTAAAGAGGTTGAAATTTTTTTTTCAAAAACATTCAACAAAACCATATCATGTGAACTTGTCAAGCTCGTTCCAATAAGGAGTCACATGATATGGTCTTGAAAATTTTTGAAAATTCTGAAAAAATCGTATTTAAAATGATAAATTTTGATATCGTCAGCATTGAGGAAAGTGTTAAGATCAAATCCAGTACCTATAGCTACCAGTATACCATGAGCCCAAGCAAGTAATGACATGTATATCCAATTGTTTACACTAACTCAGCACACATTGGAGGACTTTGACCCCTAGCATTTGCTATCTGTTCCTATTTTACTAGTAAAGCAAAGCAGAGTTTGTTTACTCAGTAATCAAGCACTGTTCCACTTCCCAAGGTTTCTTGAGACCTTTCAAGGACCTAAAATGTGAAAAGCTATTTTTTACATTTCAGGTTCAAATGTAATTGTCCCAGGATATACTATCTTCACATCTATAAGAAATGGATGGATGTGCTTGTAGGAGGACACAGAAATAATTTAAATTCCAAGTCCTTTGTGGTTCACTCAGGGCTTGGAGTAACAAAATGGCCCATGATGGGCCCTTCAAATTCCAAATACAACAAACACTCAATCTCATAATCCCAAGCAGAAAAGTTACACACTGGCAGTATGACATTGCAATTTCACTGGAACATATATATTGTTTTGTATTTTTAACAATGACACATGTCAGTGGAGGCCATTGCATCAGTGGCACGGTGGGAATAAATTTGCACAAAGCTGTGTCTGGGTCATATTCAGCTCTACTCTCCATTGAGAAAAATGCACATATCTGGCTTCACAATGTTTCAGTCTGGTGGTTAAATTTGTTAAATTTGAAGCCAAATATGTGCAATTTTCTAGACTTTAACTGGTAGAGTGCTAAATTTTTTTGCTCGTCAAAATTTGTTCTCATGGATTTATTTATTTATTGGAGTTTAACGACACTTTCAACAACTTTCAACACACTTTCAACAGCCAGGGTCACCTCATGTTCGACAATTTTACAGGTGGAGAAACCCGGAGTACCCGGGGAGAACCACCGAACAATGGTGAACAACTGTCAGACTCCCCAACATCCTAACTCCACACAAACAGGGTTAGCATTGGTTGAAGACAGGTACACCATCGACGAACAGTATGCCTTAGTACACAGTGTCACCATGTTCCACATGAGCAATCGGGAATAATGCAGTTACCCGAGGCGGGGATCGAACCCAGAATTCTCGGTTTGCAGTTCAATGTCGTAACCATTTATTTATTTATTTATTTATTGGTGTTTAAGGTCACATACTTATGCACACTGGCTAATCGTGGCCGTGACAGTTTTACGGGTGGAGGAAGCCGGAGTACCAGGAGAGAACCACCGAGCATCGACGAACAACTATCAGCTCCACAACATTCTAACTCAGTTCAAGCTCCGCTCAAGCAGGGTTACAACGGTTGAAGACATGCGCACCATCGAAGTGCAGTACGGTATGCCTTAGTACACGGCGTCATCGTGTCCCCATGTAGGTAACCGGGATAAAGTGCCTTGCCCAAGGACACAACGCTGTCGTCTCAGACGGGGATCGAACTCAGGACCTCTAGCATAGAAGTCCAACAGACTACCAATGAGCCACCGCACCCTCCATCGTAACCATTGGGCCACTGCGCACCTGTTCCCATGGACTTGCCTTATTACAATTTAGTGTGGCCTAGTTACAATTTATGGGAGAGTGCCATCAGGCACTCTCCCGTAAATTGTAACTAGGCCACACTATGCCGACTAAATAACTTTATTTCAAAGATAATACAAAGAATTTCAACAGAACATGAAGCCTTTAAGTTGCAGCACCTTCATTTCAGAACAAAAAAGAAATAAAAGTTGCAGGTAACTGCATTCGAGTTACGAGGGACACCCCATCCACTACCTTGATTCTCTGGATGTGACATTATGGACTAAGACTATATCGGTAAATACGATCTGGGCCGAATCCTTCTCTCTCTCCAACTAATTCTGAAAAATGTCGGTGGGGAGGGATGGTGGAAAAGATCATTAAAATATATAAAAAAGAGTACTGTATTTACCAACTAACCAACCCAAAGGATGTTCAGAAGGCCGAGTTGCGCATTTAAGGTGTCCTCTTTCTTCATGTACTTTTAGCACCATTTGATCAAACTCTGTTTATTTGGGTCACCTTGAGGTGCAGAATTAAGTTAAGTGAGTGTTGCTCCCCTAGGTCTGAAAGAGGGGCCTTTGAAAACCATTATTTATTTATTTATTGACGTTTAAGGTCACATATTTAGGCACAATGGCTAATCATGACCGTGAAAGTTGTACGGGTGGAGGAAGCCGGAGTACCCGGAGAGAACCACCGAGCAACGACGAGCAGCTGCCAGCTCCCCAGCATCGTAACTCCGCATTGCAGCACAGGCAGGGTTAGATTGGTTTAAGACATGCGCACCATCGACGTGCAGTACGCCTTAGTACACGGCGTCATCGTGCCCCCACATGGGCAATAGGGGTGAAGTGTCGTGCCCAAGGACACAACGCGGTTGCCGCAGATGGGATTCGAACCAAGGACCTCTCGGCTTGCAGCCTGCACCTCTACCTACTGAGCCACCGCCCCCCCCCCCCCCCCCCCCCCCTTCAAAACCATTTGACAATGATTGCTGCTGTGTGGGTTATTCAATTTTAGTATAAGATTTGAATATAAGATAGAGCCCGCCCACCTCTTAGGGCACCAGTCCAATTCTGCTAGGAATTTAATGCCGTTATGGGCTATTTGTGTACCCACTTTTCATGGAAATTTGTACACATATGACAGTTGATTTAATATGATATCCCTTTACTGATAAACATAAATTTTCTTTCATGCTCCAGTTATAGATCTTTCAGTCAGTAAGCATTTAATTCACCCTTGACACCATTGATAACACAATTAATGGAACTACATGGCCCAATGATAAAACTACAGCTGTGGTGCAGACCTGTTGATTTGAGGTGAATGGCCGTTTGGGTCGCGTGAAGGTTACCTAAAATGAAAAACACGAGAATAAACAATGGGTCATGCAAAATCATCGCCGGGTCATGCATAATTTTTGCCAAGTTGAATGATCCAGTATGAATGAATGATGGAATGATGTTGGGCAGCAACCACATCAGCTGCATAGGTGTTTGCACCTGCCTGAAGTGTAGCTGCTCTGTTGGCCAATTATTGGCCAATACAGTAGCTAGACTTCAGGCATACACATTCACCTATACCGATGGTTGGTTGACGCTCAACGTCATTTTAAACTGCTGATCATCTTAAGATGTAGCATTGGAACAAAATCATGAAACGGTAATAATTCATGTCTCTGTCACAAATTGTGATTATGGATGCCATACTCTTCTGTAGCATGCTCGCTCATGCAAAGGTAAGGCTAAAATTGCAACTAATTTGTATCTGAATTGCTGAAACACAGCCTCATTATTGTTCATAAGGATTCATCTCTTTTCATCAGGATATTGCCCACAGAAGCAAGAACTTGGCTATTATACAACAGTTCATATATTAGCATAGTTGCTATACATATATACTGAGTCAAAAAAGAAAGTATAATAGAAACAAATGTGAAAAAATAGCATAAAGGATGAAATATAATAGTTCTAATGGTGCATGTTTGTGGACAAGAAGTCATGCAAAGAGTTTAATAACATGTTTTTGTTGTCCACCCAACCGTATAAATTTTGCTACGGATTTCAAAATAGCACGTGCTACCCGAGAAAGTCAAATTGAATGGGTGACCGACGATTTTCTTTGTATTATATTGTGCTAGAGAGCCTAGGTTATTGAGAAAACACACTAGTTTTTGTCTTCCGACATTTTAAAAAATGCCAAGGTTTGCCGAAAGTCAGAGGTTGCGTGCCATTGGTATGCATGAGGCTGGGGTACCTCCAGATGAGCTCGCTGCTGAGTTCGGAGTCACTGTGGCCACTATTTAATGTCTCATTGGAAGGTATAGAACCACTGGATCTACTGCCGACCGACCGCGTTCAGGTCGACCAAGAGTTACGACCCCTGTACAAGACCGACACATCAGGACGTCTCACTTGCGGGATCGTTTCCTTCCAGCAGCAATTACTCCTGGTAGAACTAACAATAGAATCAGTGCACAAACTGACCGCGACAGACTCGCTGAACACGGCATCCGAAGTAGACGTCCATACCATGGACCAATCCTTACCCAACGTCATCGTACCGTCAGAATGTCGGCGTGTTCGCTGGACTCAGCAGCGTTACAGCACAGTTCTAGGGCAAGAGTGTATCGCCGACGAAGAGAACGGTTTTCTGATGCTTGCGTGCGGGAATGCGACCGTTTCCGAGGGGGTAGTGTATTGGTTTGGGCAGGAATTTCCTTGCACCATCGAACGCAGTTGATCTTCATCGATGGTAATCTGAACGGACAGCGATATAGGGACGAAATTCTTAACGCTGTTGTTGTCCCGTTGTTCCACGCTAACGTCGGATTGCAGTTATTCCAGTAAGACAATGCCCGATGTCACGTGACGCGTATCTGTCGTGACTTTCTTGAGGAGCAGAGCATCGAACTTCTTCCTTGGCCCCCACTTTCGCCAGATTTGTCACCAATCGAGCTTCTGTGGGATCAACTGGACCGTTGGGTACGACTTCATGATCTTCAGACGTTAGGCGATTCACGTAATGTTCTAAGGCAGGAGTGGGTCGCAATACCACAGGGTGACATCCAGAGACTTATCAGGTCCATGTGCCGTCGATGTCTTACCTTCCAAGAGGCAAACGATGGACATACACGCTATTGACTGCAAGTGTGAGCTTTTCATTTCACCCCATGTCTGAATTGCGACGACCTGATGTGACGCTGGCAACAGTAAGAACATGAAATTATGCAAATTCATACAGCTAGACTCGAAATATGAATTTACAATGTCACCAATCGACATTGTAAATGATTTGCTTGGGATTAAAGTCGATAATACTAAAAAGAATTGCTCCTCAAAATTTATTATACTTTCTTTTTTGACTCAGTATATATTTAGGTTACCTAACAGGTTTCCTAGGCCGAGAAACGAGACGATAGGTTACCAAAGCTCAGACCAGGTGAACGATAAATAGGTTACGCAAATTCTGAAAATAGCAGGCCTGTGGTGAGACTTAATTCCTAATGGTATTGTCATTAAAAATTTAACCAAATCAAGGTTCAGTTAAGCAACAATTCTTCCACTGATATACAGAAACTATTTTTTCAGATTTGCCTGGAATACTTCAGATGTTCGGAAAAGCAAACCAGTTTCACATTTTTCAACTAACTGAAAAATGCCAGACGAGTGAATCTGAACAAAGGCATTGGACTATTTAAGGCTAGACTAGTTCCGGCCCATAACTGCCTCAAATTCCTCCTTACAGAATTAGACTGGTGGTCTGAGACTGAGACCTTGACAGCCCACATGGAAACATCAAAGGCTCCATATTAAATTCAGAGTTCCAAGCTTTAAGATATCCGAGATTCCAGGGCTTATTGAATAATTTTTTCTTCTATATTATATTCCAGTCAGCGGCTTGGAAATTTGCAAATGTAAAATGCCACAAATCGATCTCTTTAACCCTCAAACTTTCCCAAATTTTTAGGTCATGGGACAGGAGCCCGGACCCCTCTCGGGTGATCGTACCCAGCTCAACAAAAAGTGGTTTGGATGTGTTGTTCCATATTGTGTTAGTTGGGGCCCTAATCACTGGTCTGTTTATGGGCCCTTGACATAATCATAGAAGTATAAGGAAATTGACATAATGGTACATTCTTGATAGCCATGGCACAGATATATTACTGATCATCCTAACAATCTTAATGTTAATTTTGTCATCTGCCAAGAGGTTGACGAAGTGGAGATAAGTTGTGATTATTTGTCTCCAAACGCCCTTTACAACAGTTGTAGCAGTAGTATATATATTACTGTGACATGTGTTAGTATGAAAATATATCTAGATATAAGCACCAATACATGGGGATCTTCATTACTTGTTTCTTGTCCACGTCTTGTTCAATTTTAAGGTGTAAAGGGTACGAGAATATGTAGAATAAATAGGCATTAGGGCCGGTAATCAGATTTAAACCATGAGTTAAATGGTGATTAGGATAATGAGTGGTTTAAATTCTATGAGTGGTTTAAATCTGTTTACCAGCCCTAGTACCTATTTGTTTTATTTATACCATGCTCTTAATAAATAATCGACTTTGTCACTTAAAATGGGGAAAAAACAATACTTTCTATCGAAAACACATGGGTTTGTTTCGTTTACTTCTGCACCGGTGGGCAGTACTTCCGGTTGTATGAATGCTTGTTTTATAGCTAGACACATCGTCAAAGTTGACGGAATTTACCTTGCTTCTTCAGTCAAATTATTATTAACAATTCTCAAATTTTATTTTAAATATTTAATTGTAGGCATATCAATGTAAAGCGTGGGCCACTATTTCCGACCCATATGCAAGTTCAAACAAGCCTTGAAGGTATTGTGGGACAGAAAAAATGTCAAAGTGGAAAGAGTGAAAACAGAAAAGTAAAAAAGGGCCATAACTCTGAGAAACATTATTGGACAGAACCCCGTTCCTTGTGCATATCCATGCCCCCATGCAGGTCTTGCAGCAAGCCAAAGGAAATCAAAATCCGAGTTATGGCTTTGAAATTACAAAGCAAAATGTTTGTACAGACAGACAGATGGACAGACATATGGATGGACGGACGGAGGGCTTCACTAATTACGCCCGAATCCTCCTTCAGAGGTCAGGGGGATAATAAGCCATTGCACGTAGTAGATAGTATAAAAGTTGTATGTTTGAATGAAACATCGCAAAGTGTGTGTGTATCAAAGTCGGCAAATTGGTTCAAGTCAAGATCAAGTTGGGTGTAGTTCCCACTTTTGGTGTAATGTTTTGTAATGTAATTCCCATTGAAAACATTTTAATCACAGGAGAAGCTTTACATCGGTAGTGGGGTTAAAAGCTAAAATTTAACATACAGGTTTTTCACAGGTAGTAACATAGGAGAGCATGGTATAAATATAGAATATACCCATAGTAGCTTTGGGTATATTTTATATATGTCAGATTAATGAGCGTTTAAATGTTAAATAATATAATATTCATACGCGCAAATCTGTTTTTGTTCACATGAGTACTGGTGGGCGGTACTTCCGCTGTCAGTTTTATCATCGAAACCAAATGGAAAAAGAAACGCGCAAAAACAGGGGGCCTTTTTCTTTTTAATAACATACTATTTCGAGTTGTGGATGCTTTATTAACATGAGGCTATGTATGTTTGTTAATTGTTGGTATCTTACGAGGTAAACTCATTTAAAAAAGTAATAAATAATTGCTGGTTTCATTTCACTCTTTGTGAGGCGACGAGCGATAAATTTAGACAAGATTGCATTCTAGTCGAGGTCACCAAAGGTCAACTTGGATGCAGTTCCACTGTAGGTTTAAATTTTAACTATTGAAATCCCATTGCTGGCGTGTTCACCACAGTTAGTGTGTAAAACCAAAATTTATGTCATAGGCTTTTTATGTATAGTAGAACAGGTAATCATGGTATAAAAATATTTTACAGCATGTGGGAGAAAAGAACAAAACTGGTACAAACATTAAACTTACTCTCTCCCCACATCGCGTTCATATATATCACAATGCAAAGTATCAGGCTGAGTACTCAGGGATGTCTTTAGGCACACTTCAACTTGCTCACTCACTACCCTCTCACTTACTTATGATGTCATCAATAAAATTTTCGGGAAAAGAAAAACTGTTAAAACATTTGTAATGTTTATAAATTTATAGATTTATTTATTGATATTTAAGGATCACTTTCAGCATCTTTGGATATATCATGACCACAACAAAGGTATGAAGTCGAGTTTAGCCCATCATTTATACCCATGTTTCTTTCCTACTTTAGAGTATCTCCATACCAGGCATTTGTTCTGTATCCTATTTTATCAGTAAAGCAGAATTTGTTCATCACAGTAAACAAGCACTGCTCCACTTCCCGGGGTTCCAGTGAGAGTAGGGTCTGGCGAATCATGATATTTCTTTTGAATCAAATCTTGAATTGAATCCGCTTTTCAATTTTTGCGATACTGTGGTCTCCTGGTTCTGTCGATCTCTGTCCAGAGGCGGATGAGCCAGGGGGCACAGGGCGCACGTGTCCCTCCACTTTTTTCCACAGATATGTTTCGCACTTACACAGTTAGTTAAAATGGGCGCATGCAAACGTGTCAATATATATGCATTCCTGTAACATCACTAAGTTTACAAATCCAAACAATTTTAGCCAAATAATCCCACTTTCGGTCGCTCCAGTCTGTTTCTTCTACTTCAACTATCTTCCAACCCGAAGGCTGGCCTTCGGGTTGGAAGATGGTTGAAGTAGAAGAAACGGACAGGACAATTACCACGCAGCGGCATATTCATCTAGACGGGAAACTATAGCGAGTCATGGTACATTTACCGATATACGACTGTCACCTTTTTCACACTGGGTCGAACAATAGTAGCATTGTGAATTTGTGCCCCTCCACTTTTATCGAGCTTCCGCCGCCCCTGTCGCTGTCGTAAATCCAATATCAATAGGCAAACTAGACTATAAGTTAATTGACAGGTATCACAAATGTGGTAAAAGAAAAAGCCATTAATCATTCTTTTAGTGCAACAAGGCACCATCTGCAATGCTTTGGTGCACTTAATAGACGATCTATTGTGCAAACGGGCCATAACGTTATCTCCACTATCACTTCACCTGTCATTTTTATGAATTATCTGACTGAATTTGTGCTATTTAGTTAGACCAGATGCATTCAATCTTATTCATCAGAAAACTGCACGGTGATTTGTTATCTTCAGAATGTTGATAATAAACAATTGTATGAAATCCAAATCTCACAAGGATTCAAATAATCAAGATGGTTTCAAATTGAATCGAATCAGTGAAAAGATTCGAAACTGAATCAGATCGAATCAAATCTCGAACATTCGCCAGACCCTAAGCAGTGTGCAAGATTTCAAAAATGACTTTAACCGACTGACCGTTCACGTGGTTTGGAGATGGCTAACCAAACGCTCCGCTACACAAAACCTCTTGGGAAACTGCCTTTTTATCATTAACAAGTATTCATATATTGCGTGAAATTGAAATATAACAAGCCTTTCAAGGCAAAGGTCTAAACAATCTATCAAGACATAAGAAAGGCTGGTTAACTGGTAGAGTGCTAGAAGCCCATATTTGGGCTTTATGCAGACACGCAAAGTTAAAGGCTTCATATTCTGTTGATGTCCTTCATATTATCTTGGAAGTAAAATTACTTCATCTCCATCGATTTGCATTGTTACAATCAATGGGAGAGTGAGTGCCTACAGGCACTCTCCCACTGATTGTAACAAGACAAACATGTGTGAACAAATCTTGATACTGAGAAATTTAGCACTCTACCAGTTAAGTTACTCAGGCTTTACCATTCAAGGTGTAACTTTGGCTAACCCGTCATCCATTCGCATAGATTTAAATTTGCGTGACTACAACGCGAATGAACCGAGCGTTCTCGTCAAATTTTGCACACTGCCTAATTGAAAAGAGATTGGATTATCACTGAAACTCATGTCCCCACCTTCAGAATAACTTGCATTCTGTGAAAAATAATAAGGACAAGCAAAATTTCAGTCAAATCTGAACTCGTGGGGCTTCTGGCTGACATTTCACATCTTTTTATAAATTTTCTTAGGATTTGATACTCCCTTCTGTGGGTATTGTACTTGTGTTCCTCAAGCTTGAAAGTGTTGCACTTACAGATACAATGTATTTCATATTAAAGTAGAACTTTCACCTCGTGTTGAATGATAAACTCTTCATTCAGGGTGGGGTGGGTGGGGGAAGGGGTGTATTGAATATATTTCCCCATTTAATCATTTACCTTTCGTCTTCACATTCACGGTTAACCATTGTGCAGAAATATGTGACCTTAAACACCTATAAATAAACACCTAACGAATTGTCCAATCTGCCTATGTAATTTAGAAATTAGGCATTTGAAAAAAAAACATTTTTCAAAGAAAATCAACAAATCATATCATTCGACCCCTCTTTGGAATGATAAGGTTTTACTGAAATTTTTTGACAAATGGGAAAAATATAATTCTTTCTCTCTCTCTATCTTCCTCTTTGGTTGCATTTTAACTGACAGTTGATGGGCTTGCGCAGGTATTCTCGCATGTATCCGAGTCTTAACCCTTTATCTAACATGAAAAGCAGACGACACTTGCAAACAAAATTCTTGAATAACTAATTTTTTTTTATTTTTTGTCTCAAAAACATAGGTTATGACCCCTCATTGGAACGAGCTCGACGAGCTCGTTCCAAAAAGGGGTCATAACCTTTGTTTCTGAGACAAAAAAAATAAAAAACTAATAAAAATTAATTGGCGATTTCTGTGAATAGCGCTGGCCGGTTTTGGCCGTTACGTTGGGTAAAGTGTTAATTTTCATCAATGCGTAGACGATTACAGTTCAGACTCTCTGCTCTATGCCCCAATCTGACCCATATATCTTTTCTCGTTTCATCCCATCTGAATCATATTCCCACTGTATACAAGACTATATTGAGGGATATTTTGTTGTTTTCTCCAAGTGGAGGTGGGGACCCATAGATTATAATCTCCATGAATATGAATGTTATAATCACATTTATATTATACTCATATTGTGGACTTTCCAAGTTAAATTTTGCTTATTCTCCTGGCCCTTCTCTCTCCATACCCAATATACATTTGGTTTTCCTTATTCTATTTTTATCCAGTTATCACTTAGCAGAGTTGCTCCAATATGAACAGTAGTAGCAGATTGCAACTCCCCCACCCACCCCCGCCAACCACTTTTGGTGATTTGCACAAATAAGAACAGTAGCAGCGGCTTACGCTTCCTTCATCCCCCCCCCCCACCCCCCCCCCCCCCCCACACACACACACACGCACACACACCACACACACAAATGTGTCATATATATTCTTCTAGAAAACTAACAGCTTTAAACAAGAAGATTCTGGCTCATATTATGTTACCTTTGGACACTTTAAAAAAAATGAGGCTGCTCGAGTATAATTCTTTTGCTTTAACTCTTGACCTGCTGAGTATTTTCAAGATATTTTTTATCAAATCTAGTCATGGCTGCTTTGAAGCAGCCATGACTAGATTTGATGAAAAATTAATCTTAATATAACACAAGAAATTATTGGTGAAAAAAATACATTCAATTTACAGTGGGAAAATGTGATTAAATCTGCCCAAATTATATTGATTTCAATGACAAGAGAAACCCTGTGCTGGGCAGGAATATCTGCCAACAGCATGCAAAGAGTTAATGGTAAATACCGTAAGACATATTATCCAATGGTTAATGTTCCAAAAGAAAGGGTATACAATAACTTAATCACAACATTAACTTTCACAAGTTTACAGGACTTCCATCCCATGCACTGGTGACTGGGTTCAGTTTTACCAGTTGAACACAGCTTGTTCACCATAGTAAACGAGCACTTCATCACTTCCCAGGGTCCCATGGAAAAGATTATTTATTTTTTTATTGGTGTTTAAGGTCACATATTTCTGCACAAGGGCTAATCATGAATGCACCTGGATATGAAGTTAAGTCCAGCCAATCGTTTATATCCATGTTGCCCATGTTGGAGGACTCCCACCCCAGGCATTGGTGACCGGGTCCCAGTAAACCAGAGTTTGTTTACCACAGTAAACAAGCAGTAAACAAGCACAGCTTCACTTCCCAAGGTTCCCATGGGGAAGATATATCAGTAAATACAAATGAGTACTACAGATAATAGTACTGCTTCATTGGATACCTCTTACTTGAATAACTCTTCTAACTGCATAATAATATTAGTTATTATGAACTCTAAATACAAAACCACTCCCCATACTTTCTGTACAAATTTGACCTGTCAATTACATATTGCCTATATAGTATATTCCTGTTAACCGAATAAAAAAAATCTTGTGGTATATGGTATGAAAGTGTCAATGACACTGTGGCTTAACTTGACTGTGTGTAGTGTTTGATGAAATGGATCATGTTCAATGTTTATGAAAGGATTATGCAATAAGTTAAGAATTGTTATAATTAAGAATATGTTAATTTCTGTTCCCTGTATGCTATATTTTCAATAAGAATGGTCTGAGTGCAGACTGTACTAAAGACTTAAGACCTGGATTGATGTGGCCCTGACAGTGAACGTATGTCAACCAAAGTTGCCAAGTTACAGTAAAATCATTCCAAAACGCGTCATCCTACAAAGTTACAATTAAATCCCTTCATAAATATAACTAGTAGACCTTTGCTAAAGGAATCTAGGTCAAGTGATGGTTCGGCAGTCATGGTTGACCGATCGCGACCAAAATAGGACAGCCTCATCTAGATATCATACCAAGTTATCCTACCAAGTTACAATGAAATCCCTCCATACAAACAGCCTGCAAGCAGTACTAAAGGAATCTAGGTCAAGTGACCAGGCGGCTGTAACGGCTGACCAAAACACGACAGTCTCATCCAGACATCATACCAACTTATCCTTCCAAGTTACAATGAAATTGTTCATAAATATGAACTGCAGACTGTGCTGAACAAATCCAGGTCTGTCACGGCTGACTGATCATGGTAAAAAGTTTTGTTCATCTGAACATTATACATAGGTATCCTACCAAGTTACAATAAAATCCCTTCATAAATACGACCTGTAGACTGTGCTAAAGGTTTTCGGGCTTCGTCCCGCGTAGCCATCACGGTTGGCCGATCCCGACTAAAAGGGGGCGTTCCCATCTAGACATGACATAAAACAGAGTCATCCTACCAAGTTACAATAAAATCCCTTCATAAATGCGACCTGTAGACTGCGCTAAATGTTTTCGGGCTTCAGGCCACGTAGCTATCACAGTTGACTTATCCCGACTAAAAGGGGATGTGCCCATCTAGACATTATACAGAGTCATCCTACCAAGTTACAATGAAATCCCTTCATAAATTTATTTCTTTATTTATTGGTGTTTAAGGTCACATATTTCTGCACAATGGCTAACCATGACCGTGACAGTTTTACGGGTGGAGGAAGTCTGAGTACCCGGAGAGAACCACCGAGCAACGGCGAGCAACTGTCAGCTCCCCAACATACAAACTCCACACAATCAGGGTTAGCATTGGTTGAAGACAGGTGCACCATCGACGTGCAGTACGCCTTAGTGCACAACGTTACCGTACCCCCACGTGGGCAATGGGAGTGAAGTGTCTTGCCCAAGACACAACGCGGTTGCCGCAGGTGGGATTCGAACCGAGGACCTCTCGGCTTGCAGCCTGCACCTCTACCAACTAAGCCACCGCCCCCCCCCCCCCCCCTCATAAATTCGGGCTCTCGCAGCCATCATGGTTGACCGATCGCGACCAAAGGGGACATTCTCATCTAGACATTATATGGAGTCATCCTACCGAGTTACAATGAAATCCCTTCATAAATACGACCTGTAGACTGTGCTAAAGGTTTTCAGGTCTCGGACTCTCGCACCCATCACGATTGACTGATCGCGACCAAAAGGGGACGTTCTCATCTAGACATCATATACTATTAAAAAAAAGTAGGGGATATTTGATAAAAGCGAGATATATGAAGTTTATTTATTATTTATTAAGGTTTAACGACACATTAACAGCCAGGGTCATATCATGTCAGTGACAGTTTTATGGGTGGAGGAAGCCAGAGTACCCGGAGAAAACCACCGAGAAAAGACGAGCATCTGTCAGCTCTCCAACATTGAACTCTGTACAGCAGCACAGGCAGACTTAGATTGGTTGAAGACATGCGCACCATCGACATGCAGTACGCCTTAGTACACAGCATCATCGTGCCCACATGTAGGCGGTTAGGGTTAAGTGCATTGCCCAAGGACACAAAGTGGAGCGAGAATCAGTTGCTGAAATGGTCACCCATCCACCTACTAACTGCGCTTGACGTTGCCTAACTTCGCTGATCTGTCGAGAACCGGTTACCGCGATGCCACCGCGCCCCGATACATGAAGAAATATATTTATATTTTCATCAAAAAGACAGTTGGGGCATTGCACTGTGACATCTGGTGAATCATTTCAGTGATGGTTGAGTGTCCGACAAGCACACATTCCATGCACTAAACTATAGAAGACATGGACGGTCGGTCAGAAAATTTATCACATTCAGTCTAAGACGGCAAGACCTTGTAAATCCTCCTCGGTTCGCCAGACAAGCGCGGATCCGACATGGCATACTCCTCATCAAACGTTCTATATCAACTTGACTGATGTTATTCCATTCTTCCTGCAGTGCAGTGGCGAGTTCCGGGACACTGGCAGGGGGCTGTTGGCATTGTCGTAGGCGCCTGCCAAGCATATCCCAGACATGCTCGATTGGTGAAAGGTCTGGACTTAGTGCTGGCCAAGACAGTGTAGTCAACTCTGAAGAAACACGGGCCTTGTGTGTTCTTGCATTATCATCTTTGAAAATGAATCGACGACCGCGATGTCGTTCAAATGGCACCACATGAGCTGCTAACATGCTGTCATGGGTAGTAGCCTTTGGATGACAAGTAGTGCTGTTCTGCTTGTCATGGTTATGCCTCCCCACACCATAACCTATTCACCACCAACACGATCGTGCTGCCCAATGGTTACATCAGGGTATCGGTCGTTCCACCACTGCAACACTGTTTCGCCTGACGTGGAAGTCTAGAGTGAACCTCGATTCATCGGAAAACATGACGTTGCTTCACCAACGATTGTCCCAGCTCTGTCGTGCTCCACACCAATTACGCCTTGCTGCGATGTGACGTTCAGTCAAACATGGAATGAACTGAAGACTGTGCTAAACAAATCTAGGTCACGTGCCTGTGCGGTCGTTCCTGTTGACCGATCACAACCAAAATAGGACGTTCTCATCTAAACATTATACAGAGTCATCCTACCAATTTACAATGAAATTCCGTAGACTGTGCAAAAGGAATCTAGGTCACGTGCCCCTGCGGCCATCACGGTTGACCGAAGCTGACCAAAATACGCCGCCCTCATCTAGACATTATACAGAGTCATCCTATCAAGTTACAATGAAACTCCTTCATTTCTATGACCTGTCGACTAGCTGTGCTAAAGGTTTTCAGGTTTCGAACCCTCGCCACGGTTACGGGATATGTTTCATCCCAAAACCTGTTCGTCCTGGTATGATTTGTCCGGGACGTTTCATCCAAAATGACACCCGGGACGATTCATCCCACATATCGGATATCAGGGTGATTCGTCCCAACATTCATTTTCATGGTATGGGGGCAAATCATTCTGCGTGCATTTTAGTCCTGTACAAAAATAAAAATGGCCAGGCTCTGGAAAGTGACATTAAAAACTGAAATAATTGCATACTAGGAGGGTGTTTTTTTACAAATATTTTTTATCGAGTGGTGAAATGTTAGTGTTGTGTAATCTTTGTTGGGTTTTTTTTCTTCACTCTTTAGAAATATTATTTATTGGTGTTTAAGGTCACATCGCGACCAAAATGGGACATTCTCATCTAGACATGACCTCGAAACTCACATGAAATTTAGTGATGATCGGACAAGAACTACAGGGTGTAGCCTGTGCGAATGAAAATGTGAATTGACATACAGACTCACAGACTCAAAGACTTCCGCACACGTGATGGCAATAGCTTATCGTGACCGGGTCTTTTCGGCCTGGGGAACATTCGGCCCCAGGTATTTTTCCAGGAACATTCGGCCTCAGTCGAGGCCGAATGTTCCCACTTTTGAGGCCGAATGTTCCCATTTTTGGTAAAAATTTTCGGAGTTTGGGAGTGGAAAAAAAAACTTTAAAAAATAATATTTAGTTCATTTTGTTAGTTTTCCTTTAAATTAGGAGGTTTTCTAGAAGATTTTTTAAAGAATAATATATACGTCGTACCTACCTTTATTCCTAAAGTCGAAATATATTAAGCACAAGACAAATCCATATGAATAATGAAATATAAAATCCATTGTATAAAATCCACTGAACTGAATAACAGAATGACAATATATGTGTTTCAATGCCGACATGCAAACCCGAAATGATATACTTCTTCTTGGATGTTGTTTGGCACAACTCAACTTAAACATTTTGTTTTCATAAGTTCTTCTGAAGTAGTGATCAAAGTTCTGGTCTCTGATGAGATAGTGATACAGAGTTTTTACAGGGCGGCTGATTGGGAGATCATATACTGTTTTTACAGTTTCTATGGACCCTTAAACCTTTTATGTGTACTGTAATTGTCCTTGATGAGATAATCTAAATACTGTTTTTCGCGGTTTCTTTGAACATTTATTTGAACAGTTCTAGCGTAAAAACAACTCCTCGCATATATAAGGGTCTCATGAAAAGATTACAACATCAATCTTGCTCGCTTACTTACTTGCTAACACCTACCTTATTAGGCAAGGCCAGTGTAATTGTATTTTTTATTTCCCAATATGTCTGTCAATGTATTTTATATTGTATATATGGTATATCACGCTGTATTTATTTTTGTTTTTAATAAAGGTGTTTAAACTTATCTTAACAAGTGTCTCTCTTAGTCTCCCTAGTTTAAAACGGAGGCCGAATGTTCCCAGGCCGAATGTTCCCGAGGCCGAATGTTCCCGAGGCCGAAAAGACCCGCTCCCTTTGCGAATTTGTCAATTTAAGCTAAAAATGGGAGTTAACTTATGTGGTACATCATTTGCTTTTTCAAGTTATTGGATCAACAAGCAAAATTTCATGGATGGGTGGATTTACACACAGACTGTCACGGTGACCAGGTTGGATTTGTGGGCAACCTATCTACAAAAGAGTTTTCCTGTTTTCAAAATTAATCCATAGATATAATAGGATTTGTTGGTCAATCAACTGCTTTTTAGATTATTGCATTGGCATACAAGTCAAAGATGGCTGCCAAATTGGTATAGTAGAAAAACAAAATTGCAGATTATTAAGAGACAACTTTTTTGAACCCTTGAATGTAAAGGTCAAAACTGGTCAGCATTTTTTAGCAATATTGGTTCAAATTTTATTATTATTTTCAATTTCTGTTCAGAAAAATAACTCATGATCCCTCAATGGAACAATCTCAGTGGGCCACAAAAACAAAAGTCATGAATTATGTTTTGGTGAGGCAAAATATGAAAATGTTCAGTTATTCAAGGATTTTTTTTAAAGACGTCTGCTATTTATGTTGGAAAGGGTTAATCTTAGTGAAAATGCAGACCTGCTGATTATCAAATGATACTTTTTCTGGTAAACCCTAACTAATGAATAGTAGCAAATGGTCTCACATGGGAAATTCCTTATTTATTTATTGGAGTTTAAGGTCATGTATTTCAGCACAATGGCTAATCGTGACAACAAAATGGATACAAACACATGTCCAGCCAATCGTTTATACCCTTTTGCCCATTTTAGAGGACTTCAAAATAGGGCATTGATTAATGGCTCCTATTTTACCAGTAAAACAGACCTTGTTTACCACAGTAAACAGGCATTGCTTCACTTCCTGGGATTCCAAAGGAAGTGGAAATTCCTTAAGTCCGGCTTTGCAGTGAGATGCCTCCTGGAGTAACAGTTGTACACTACCTTGAAATGACATTTGATCTCTTTAATCTTGACCGTGGCAATATAATTTGTTGATGCACATGTATATGTAATGTCTCATATTGCATATGAAGTTTTAATGGTGGCGAAATGTTATGGCAAAGTAAGCTACTACTCTGATGTGTCTTTGACCGTAACCCTTTCAACCCACTGCTGAAATTTTTGCGTGAAGAACAAATTGGTAGAGGAGGAGCAGACAATATAAAGAACAAAAAAATCTGAAGCGAGACTCGGTAATAATTTAATCCAACAGAGTGGCCGAGCTATCAGATTAAATTATTACAGAACCTCCCAACAAATTGAACCATGGTGGTTTTGCCCATTTTGCTGTTGACAGTATTGTCTGAAATGATACCTTGCAGGGCACAGTGTTGAAGGGGTTAACGGAACCTTTGAATAGGTCCTTTGAATAAAATGTGGTTTGTGTCCTCATAATGCACATACCTGTTCAGTTTCATGAAAAAGATCTGCAATTACAGTTTCGTGGATGACCATAAAACACAGTTTGGGAGCACGATGGCTCAGTGGTAGACTGATGGACTTCTATGCTAGAGGTCCCAAGTTTGATCCCTGTCCGGGACGACCTGCATTGTGTACTTGGGCAAGGCACTTTATCCTGGTTGCCTACATGGGGGCACGATGACGCGGTGTACTGAGGCGTACTGCATGTCGATGGTGCACATGTCATCAACCTCTGTAACCCCGCTTCAACGGAGCTTGAACAGTTAGAATGTTGAGGAGCTGACAGTTGCTCATCGATGCTCTGTGGTTCTCTACAGGTACTCCAGCTTCCTCAACCCGTAAAACTGTCATGGTCACGATTAGCTATTGTGCATAAGTATGTGACCTTAAACACCAATACATAAATAAAACACAGTTCACAGTTAAGCACACCGAGTTGAGTCTCCACTCAGGCAAAAAATTATCTTTGAAAAAGATTAGAAAGCACAAGCAAAGTTTCAGACAATGGGACTCCAGAGTGAACGTGGTGGTTAACCTGAAGTTTTCACAAGCTGGTGATGCAATTTCAGAGAATTTGAAAGGTATATCTGGGTGGATAGACCACTTTGTGGGTATTTTAATGATCATCCACTCTCTACATGTACATACTGCATAATGTTTTTATCTGGACAAGAAGATACAGCAATCCAACCGCTGACCACGAACCTGGGAGACACTAATATGTGTGACACACCCTTTAACCCTAATACATATTTTTATGAAGTTTAGTCCATAAACAAGTCAAGACCAATACCGGGTCTGGACCTGCGTCGCTGCATGCAATTGATCTGAAAATTAGATACACGATACAACTCATCATTATGAAGCAGCAGACCAAATATAAAATCATTCCCTTTCATAGAAGCCAAGAAAACTTTGACGGAAGAAGTGTTTCGGACAGACTGACGGACGGATGGATGGTCGAATGGATGGACGGATGGAGTCGAGCGGTTACTAGACCTGCTCTGCCGCTGGTGACGCAGGTAAAAATATACACACTCTTAACTAATTGAGTGCTGGAAGCCACTATCATGGTTCTATTGAAAAGGGCTCTGTATATATTAGCCTGATAATTGTTCAGCAGTAGAAGAAAAATTTTTTATATAAAAGAAAAGTATTTGGTTGCAATTTATTGGAGAGTGCCTATTGGCCCACTCCAATAAATTATAACAAAACAATTATTTACAAACAAAATTTGGCTAAACTAAGGCTACTCTTGCTGGTAGCACGGTATCTTTGAAAAAAAAGGCCATGTTCCAATTCATCTTTGAAAAATAATTTAGCATTAACCCAGTTAACTGGTAGAATGCTGAATTATTTTTGGTTGTCAGAATTTGTTCCGGAGTATTTGCCTCATTACAATTTATGAGAGAGCGCCTGTAGACACTGTCCCATAAATTGCAACAAAGCAGATCATTGTAAACAAAATAACTGCACTTCAAAAGAACATATGAAGCACTACCACAGAATATGGAGACTATAATCTGTGGAGCTGGTGCTTTAGAATAAAGCCCAAGTATGGGCTTTCAGCACTCTACCAGTTAAGAAATTATGACACAAACAAATGCAATGCAAAGCATGTGCATATGCCCATGATTTTCAGACTGTTCTGTGTGATGCTTATCAGTAGAAATTTCATCACCGGTGTAGACTTTAAAATGTGACAGCACTTAAAAAATTACCCTTGACAACATCATTTGCAGGTGCTCAGTTAGTATGCTGGATAGGCAAGCAAATGTCAGCCTATCCAGCATACTAACTTCGCACAAGCAGGGTTAGCATTGGCTGAAGACAAGTGCACCATGGACATGCAGTTCGCCTTAGTACACAGTGCCACCATGTCCCCACATGGGCATTCAGTGTTAAGTGTCTTACCCAAGGCCACAATGAGGGCACCCCTGTCCCCAGACACAGATTGAACTCTGGACTTTTCGGTTCCAATTCCATAACCACTGAGTCACCATGCTCTCTAGTGAAAAGGTCAATACCATAATTAAATTCAGTAGAAAAAGTAGGCCAATGCTATTATTTAATCTTTCAATGAGTTTAGTTTTCTAACATTGTCTATAATGCTGCCAGTTACAAATTATTTATTTATTTATAGGTGTTTGAGGTCATTTTTGGCATCTATGGCTATGCAGCAAAGGAATGAAGTAAAGTTCAGCCAATCATTTATATCTAGACCTGTGTACTTTAGAGGAATTACACTCCTGGTGTCAGTTTGGTGGTATTATTGTACTGGTAAAGCAGAACTTGTTTGCCACAGTAAACAAGCACTGCTCCATTTCATTGGTTTCCCATTGGGGTTAAGGAAGAAAATAGAGCTAAAATGGTTGAGAGCGAGAAGTCACTATCAGGGCTTCAAAAAAATGAGGGCACCAGAGCAAAAGCCAATATATTCCTTGCTCATGTTTCATATTCAGTGAAGTGCAAATAACATTTTGTTTATATGAATTTGTTTTATTATAAATTATTGGAGAGTGCCTGTGGGCACTCTCCAATAATTTATATTAAAACAAATAATGAATAACAAATTCAGACCATCAAAAGTAATCCTGTCCTCAACCAGTTAAATGCTTTAATGTGAAGGGTAACCTATACATTTCCCTACAATTCATTTATCCACATTTATTTATTGTTTATTTAATGGGGCTTAATGAAACAGCCAGGATAACCTCATGTCAGTTTTACGAGCAGAGGAAGCCAAGGTACAAGGATAGAAGCACCAGGCAACAGGGAGCAAGCAACTGTCAGACTTCCCCAACGTAAAACTCCACAGAAGCAGGGTTAGCATTGGTTGAAGACAAGTGGACCATTGATGTGCACAATGCCAAAATGCCCCCACATGAGCAATCAGGTTTTAGTAAACCCCTGACGGGAATTGACCCATGGACCTTTCGTGGACTTTTTGGTCTGAAGTCCAATGCCATAGCCACAGCGGTCCCCTTTTATCCATAGAAATTTTCTACAAATAAATTATAAAAATAAATGAAAATATAGAATAGTTCACGCATTTAAATTTCAGTCAAATCTCCTTTTTCGAACAACTCACCTTGTTTTCTCCTGACCACTCCCTTACTTCATTTCATCCTCACCCTCAATTCACCCATGCTGGTCAATATTGAAGATATCAAAGATAAAATAACAAATGATTTCAAATAAGCTTTTATTCCTACAATTCAAAACATAAAATGTGTAAAATAGTTATCAGAGTTATGAACACGATCAGGGCATAATATTTTGCAACTGACATGAAATTTCTGACAGGTTACGGAGTTTACAAATGGCTGATCCGTCGTTCAAAAGCAAACCTTTTAAAACAAGGAACTCAACTTGTAACCAAATAGTATTATATGATAAAATAGATGATTCTGTATTGGAACCAACAATACCCAAAATACATGTAGCATGATGCACATTCTATTTCAAATTTTCCCCTGTATCTGCCTGTCAGTCTAACATCTTGAAATGCATGAGGCAATTTAAAATCACTTTCATATTCTGTACATATGGACAAAAAACACAATCAATGTTTCAGCCAATGGACCTTAGTGTTTAACAAGGAGGTCCAGTGGATGGAACTTTGCTTGTGATTGTTATGCTTTGCAACAAATTTTCAATTATTGCTTGGGTTGAATTTCCACTCTGTGGGTGATTTAGTGATAATACACTCTCCATGTACTATACTTGTGATATTACAGTTTAAACTGTTTTAAATCTTTTCTAAAAAGAGAACATCACTGTGTATCTTGATTTTGCTGATGAAATGCTCATGGGTAACAAACTGTTGGAAAGGGCCGAGAGCCCTTTCCTACAGTGTGTTACATAATAGCATGTCATAGTTTAATGGGCAACATCTCAGGCATGACATGGCTTACACTGGGTCAATCTTATTCACATGGCTTGCAGATGAGAATTAACATAATGCTACATCGTAAACAGTTTAGTACAACACACACGAAAGGTGATTTTTTGCCTGGAAATACTTGAGCATCTTTCAGTCATAAAACTGTCCAACACAATGAATTGGCACACTTATGTGACTACATTGTTGAAAGTGTCATTAAGCCCAGTAAAAAAAAAAAATAAATGAAAAAAAAAAAAATAGGCCGATGAAATCGTCAGATGTGTACCCATACGTGCAACTAGTAGAAAGCTGTATGACGGGGGCCACCACGGAAGCCGACATTATGTACACCATATAAGGTATGGGTACATATAGAAATGGATTGGAGGAGTGTCTAATTTGATGGATAAAGGGTTAATATCTCCGGATCAAATTATCAGATTTACATAAAAAACTATACAGCACAGCACATCAGTAACCTGAATAAATATATAAAGTAACATGACAAACGGATTGATATTTTTTGAGTTATCTCATGCCAAAGGGATTGGAGGAATTTTCAATTTGAAGGATAAAGGGTTAATATCTCAGGATCAAATTATCTGATTTACACCAAAAACTATACAGCTCGGCACATCAGTAACCTGAACACAAATATAAAGTAACTTGACAATCCAAGCAATATTTTTCAAGTTATCGAATGCCAAAGGGATTGGAGGAATTTTCAATTTGAAGAGTAAAGGGTTAATATCTCAAGATTAAATTATCAGATTTACACCAAAAACTATACAGCTCAGCACACCAGTAACCTGAACACAAATATAAAGTAACTTGACAATCCAAGCAATATTTTTCAAGTTATCGAATGCCAAAGGGATTGGAGAAATTTTCAATTTGAAGGATAAAGGGTTAATATCTCAGGATCAAAATAACAGATTTACACCAAAAACTATACAGCTCGGTACATCAGTAACCTGAACACAAATATAAAGTAACTTGACAATCCAAGCAATAATTTTCAAGTTATCGAATGCCAAAGGGATTGAAGGAATTTTCAATTTGAAGGATAAAGGGTTAATATCTCGGAATCAAATCATTAGATTTACACCAAAAACTATACAGCTTGGTACATCAGTAACCGGAACACAAATATAAAGTAACTTGACAATCCAAGCAATATGTTTTAAGTTATCGAATGCCAAAGAAATGGATACGGACACTGGATGGACAGACGAACAGATGGATGGACAGACGGACAGATGGATGGACAAAGGATGGACGAACGACGGATGGTCACCCTGGATGCCGGCATTATGTGTACCATACATAGTATGGGTACACATAAAAATGTACTGGCTTGACACACTTGACATCAAGCAGTACATAAAGCAAGGTAAATACATCTTACATTTAAAATGGAGGATTTAGTATCTGGCTACCAGAAGTGGCATTAAACCCCAATAAACAAACAAGATACAGTAAATGTTATGTAGTGTAAAACTAAGCCAACAATATACATTATATTTATTATCTTCGCCAACCTGTATGGTATATGGAGGTTTAATACCTGGATGTCGGTTTTTAAACACCGAGCCACAAGTGAGGTGTTTAAATGAGACATCCAGGTATTAAATCTTCATATACCATACATGTTAGCAGAGATAACATTTTTGTCCCATTTGAAACACAGTAGAAACATAGTGGAGAAAAATTTGTGGACGCATTTCTCACACTCGGTAATCAGTGGGACCAAATTTGTAAATAACTTTTTTTTTACAAATGCAGAAGACAACAGATAAAGTTACATCCCTTGGGTCGTTAAGGCAACGAGCAAATGGTATTTTGTTGACATATCGTCCTCTGAGTTCCAATGTGTTCTATGTATCTACTGGCACACTGAACACATTGGAACTGAAGGGACGATATTTGCTCTTATTTTATTGTTCTCAAGTTGTTTCATTTAATTCTTCGCCTATTTAATTTAGAACAGCAAAATATGATCGAATTGTCGGAAATCTGAAGATATTTGTGATTATTTTCAGGTTTTCTTGTTCCATTTTTATATCGAGGCGAGCAGATGCGAAGCGCTTTTATTTAAACCATATACCCTTGATGTTTAGCATGCACTTAACCCTGGATGTTGCACGCTCTCATATACCTTGGATGTTTGGTGCACCCTTTGCCATGGCTATTTGTCCAAGGCAATGTGACCAATCAAAAGACAGAATTTATCGGGATATAGAATAACCAGAAACTGACGATTTTTAACTGCCGGTTGTCATAATCAGCTGATGCCCCATAACCGGCCGGTTCCGATTGCCGATTATCGGTTCATCATTAGCTAAAACACAAGTTTTTTGTCCAAAGATACCATTCTTCCAGCAAGGAGAGCTTCATTTTAGCAGGTCTTTGTTCATAAATAGTTGTTTTATTACAATTTATTGGAGAGTCCCTGTTGGCGCACTCCAATAAAATGCAACAAAAGAATTTAAAGCAACATTTTTTTCTCCACTCAAGGTTTGTGCACCCTTGAAAAAAAAATCCAGGACTTTCAAGGACTTTTCCAAGCATTTTCCAGGACCTTCTGATAACATAATGCTGACTCTATTTCATACTTGCGTACCTGTTTATAACATAATAGTGGTCATGTAATGGGCTGAATACCCGAATCACGATTAAGGGGGCATGCCCTTTTTTTTTTAATGAAAAGTCCACACATTCATTAGGCCACACAAAATTAAATTATTGATTCTCAGGCAACTTTTTTTCAAAACGAATGAGGGAGGGTGGTTTTTATTTTTATTTTTTATTCCTGATGGAATAGTTGCTGATGCCTAAAACCAGTTGTGAGAGCCAAAAATTAAATACTAGAGCTTCCATGTTGATTTCACTGATAGTTTTTATTTTTTGTAACTGTAATCATACAACACAATTTGAGTGTGATTGTTTTTCGTATTTATTTTTTACATACATAGAATGGTGTTGAATTTTGTGAAGAGAATAACAATACTGTATCAATGTGAACGACATATTGCATCGCAAATCACAATGTAATACCACAATGAAAGTGTCAATGACACTGTAGCTCAACTTGTTAAGACATGTACTTGTATAGTATGTGACAGAGCAATGACAAACATCTAGGTAATGACCTGATAACAAAGGTACATATAAAGTATTGTAACGGTCTGTACATGAATACTGACCGTAGCCTGTAACAAATGTATAGGTAAAGATTTGTAAAGGAGGGTGACAGTCAGATGCTAAACTAGAAAAGAAATCTTTGCGTCCCAAAGTGGGTCTGGCTGATCCCCAAAATATTTGTTCTCATAGCACAGTGATAACAAAGGCACCCCAAAACACAGGTGAAAACAAAGGTACCCAAGAAGTTTCGTGAAGATCAGTTAAAAAATACAAGCTGTATAGAAGTTGTGACAAAAAACTGATTGGACCTAATTTCGGTACAAAATGGCCACTGGCAGCCATCTTGAATTTTGGACCGCACCCAGAAACACTCGTTCTTGTCCCAAGGTGATAACAAAGATACCCAAGAAGTTTTGTGAAGATCGGTTCATAAATACAGCCTCCAGCCCGAGCCGTATTGACATGTGCACTTACAGTGCATAAGTAGCACTGAATAAATCAAAGTTCATCTAATTTGCATAATTTCTGCACGAGAAAAAAAGAAAAAAACCCGTACTATATGTGATGTACTCCATGTTAGTAAACATTCATACAAAAATTTATTCAAATCAGAACTTTCATACAGAAGTTCTGTACAAAAGACTGATTGCACTAATTTGGGTACAAAATGGCTGCTGGTGGCCATCTTGAATTTCGGACCACACCCAAAAACATTCGTTCTCATCCCATGGTGATAACAAAGGTACCCAAGAAGTTTCATAAAGATCGGTTCATAAATATGGCCTCTAGCCTGAGCCGTATAGAAGCTGTGTACAAAAAACTGATTAGACCCAATTTCAGTACAAAATGGCCACTGGCAGCCATCTTGAATTTTAGACTGCACCCAGAAACACTCGTTCTCATCCCAAGGTGATAACAAAGGTACCCAAGATGTTTCGTGAAGATCAATTCATAAATACAGACTCTAGCCCAAGCCGTATTGACATGTATACTTACTGTTTGTAAGTAACACTGAATAAATCAAAGTTCATCTAATTTGCATAATTTCTGCACGAGAAAAAAACCCGTATTTTATGTGATGTATCCTATGGTACTAAACATTCACGCAAAAAATTATTCAAATCAGCGCTTTCATACGGAAGTTCTGTGCAAAAATCTGATTGCACCTAATTTTGTACAAAATGGCTGCCATCGGCCATCTTGAATTTCAGACCGGACCCAAAAACACTCGTTCTCGTCCCACGGTGATACCAAAGGTACCCAGGAAGTTTCGTAAAGATCAGTTTATAAATACGGCCTCTAGCCCGAGCCGTATTGGCATTTGCACTTACAGTGCTGAAAGTAAAACCAAAAAACATCAAAGTTAGTCTAATTTGCATAATTTACGCACAAGAAAAAAACCCGTATTATATGTGATGTATCACATGGTACTAAACATTCATACAAAAAATTATTCAAATCAGCGCTTTCATACGAAAGTTCTGCGCAAAAATCTGATTGCACCTACTTTTGCACAAAATGGCTGCCAGCAGCCAACTTGAATTTCAGATCAGACCCAAAAACACTTGTTCTCGTCCCACAGTCATAACAAAGGTACCCAAGAAGTTTCGTAAAGATCGGTTCATAAATACGGCCTCTAGCCCGAGCTGTATTGAATTGTTGATGGACAGAAGGACAACTGGCCATGGCATAAGCTCAAATTTGGCTTAGCCAAAGTTGAGCTAAAAATCACACCATGTGATGGTTTTACATTTTGAATTTTGCCTCCAAAATAAATATGATGAACACATGCTGACAAAATGAATGTGCCGCTGCCTGAGAATCAAAAGATTAGTTTTGTTTAGCCTTACAGGATCCTATTTTAGCATCAAAGCACAAGTGTTTACCACAATTTCTGATAAACAAGCACAACTCTGCTTCCTCTGTTCCGATAAGTATTCTTTTTGTGCTTCATAAAAAAGTCTGCATAACATAAAATCACACATCAATAGTTTCTCACCTGTATGAACTACAAAATAACAGTCTAGACTATATTCTATCAAAAAACCTTTGTAACAAACATCACAACTGAAGCTCTTTCCATCTATGTAAACTTAAAGGTATTTTCGGCAAATTTACTTCATAAGAATGGTTCTCTTCAGTGCTATAACTCTAAGTTTTTTCTCCTGCATGAATTTTAACATGACAGCTGAGGTGTTGCTTTGTTGAAAAAGCTTTGTCACAAATACCACACCTGAATGGTTTTTCACCTGTGTGAACTTTCAGATGACTTGTTAGATTTTGGGTCTGATTAAAATCTTTGTTACAAATCTCACATTTAAATGGTTTTTCACCAGTGTGGACTCTTAGATGGTGAATGAGATTCTGCTTGGTGAGAAAGGCTTTGTTACAATGATCACAACCAAACAATTTTTCACCTTTGTGAATTTTTAGATGACTATCAAGATTCTTCTTTCTTTTAAAAACTTTATTACAAATATGACAACTAAATGGTTTCTCACATGAATGAACCTTTTTATGACTAGTGAGATTCTGCTTGTGATTGAAGAATTTGTCACAAATTTCACACCTGAATGGTTTTTCACCTGTATGGACTTTTAGATGACTTGTGAGATTTGGTTTCTGATTAAAGCCTTTGCTACAAATATCACACTTGAATGGTTTATCACCAGTGTGCAGAATTTGGTGAACATTAAGGCTTTGCTTTGAAACAAAGGCTTTGTCACAAACACCACACCTGAATGGTTTACTGCCAGAGTGCGACCGTACATGAGCTCTCAGACAATCTTTTCTACTGAAATCTTTCTTACAAATATTACACTTGAATGATCTTTCACCTGTGTGAATGCTGAGATGATGCCCAAGATTCTGTTTTGTGACAAAGGCTTTGTCACATACACCACAAATGAATGGTTTTTCCCCTGTGTAGAGTCTTACATGGTCACTGAAGTTCTGGCTCTCATTAAAAGCTTGGTCACGAATATCATACTTGAGTGATTTTTCATCTCCATTAACTAGATGACCAGTGAAATGGAAATTCATAAGAAATTCTTTCCTATAGGTACAACTGCCTTGGTGTTCAGAGAATTGAAATCTTTGATGAATATCGAGGCTGTGCTTCAAACGAAAAATAAATCATAAATGTTGCCGTGGATAAATTTTCACCATGGGTTAGTTTTAAATGAAACCGATTTGCTGCTTCGTAAGACACACTATGCCACTACTAAAACCACACAACTGAACAGTATTTTAACCACTGTGAGGTCTTTGTTGATAAATGAGATTGTTCTCGCTGTTAACGAATTGGTGTTTCTGATACAAACATTAACCTTTGTGTTCTGTTCTATAAGCTATGTTCCAGATAAATAGAGGTTCTGTCGCTATATCTTTCACAGCACAAATTGTTCATAAAATTCTGAAAAAATAAATATAAACAGAATAAATATTTTTTTTATTTATTGATGTTTAACACTTTTCCCACCGTAACGACCAAAACCGGCCAGCGCTATTCACAAAAGTCGCCAATTAATTTTCATTTTTTTTACAATTTTTGTCTCAAAAACATAGGTTATGACCCCTCTTTGGAACGAGCTCATCGAGCTTGTTCCAAAAAGGGGTCATAACCTATGTTTTGGAGACAAAAATGAAACAAATTAGTGATTCAAGAATTATGTTTGCATGTGTTATCTGCTTTTCATGTTAGGTAAAGGGTTAAAGTCATTGTGTTGACATCTATGGCTACAGTACTTACAATGAAAGTGTCAATAACACTGCAGCTCAACTTTCAAATTTCCAGTCATGCCAAGTCATTCACTCAAGTTTCTACAGAAAAGACATCACACCAAAACTACATATGAAATATGAAAAAGCAGTAATGTGAGTATTCTCACATGACATGAAATAAAATCTTTGGGAAACACATTGGTCTTGAGAGGGTTAAATAAAAGATATTCATATACAAATGAGATAAATTTTTCCAAGAAAAAAGAAAAAAACATAATTGTGAACAACATTCAAAGGGTTCGATCAAGGAATCAGAGATGGACATTTTTGGCTCTGCCACTTATGGAAGAAGTCTTGAGAGGGTTAAAAGCATTGAACTGAACCATTTCATTTCCACCTGATTAAAATAATAAGATAACATGTGTGTTTGACAGCTAACTCTACTTCTCTTGAAAATGAATGTTTACATAAGAGTCAATTGTTTCTAGTTTGAATAACTGTAATAGCTACATGTATTGCTTCAGGATGAATTACTGCAAAAATGCTGACTCATTATTTTTTCAATGCCCCCGCCCCCCCCTCCCCCCCCCCCCAACAGAACACCCTGACACAACCAAAGGCAATTTTTTTAATGAATGAATGAATGCTTTATTTGCAGAAAACATTATAGTACAGTTACATTTCATAAAACATTTTACAGTATTTCAACAATTTGTTATAAATAAACATGTAAATTATCATACTTGTATTTGCTTTCTGCAGGAGGATGAGATAGCCATTAGGCTGTCTTACTCCCACCCACCTTAGAGAGAGAGAGAGAGAGAGAGAGAGAGAGAGAGAGAAAGTAAAAAAAAGAAGAGAGAGAAGGGGGAAGTGGGGAAGAGAAAGCAAGGCGAAAGACGGACAATCATCCCTTCGAAAAAGTCGTTAAAGAACCTACTGTTGCCCAATGAAAGATTACATAGTTCGAGACAGAGCACTCACAGTGCGCTGAAATTTCTACAAAGTGGTAATAATGATACAGATACCCAGAGCCAGATAACGTCCAGACCAATATTGAAGTGCATGTATCAGCGACCACACTTTTATCTTTAACCATTCCATTCTACTGGTCCTAAGGATGCTTCATACCAAATAACAGTTCTCTGGTCTGTATGGTTTGAGAAATATGGGCTTTTGAATTTTTTTGTATTTTTAGCCCCTGGGGATGCCATGGGGCTGTGAAAAAACTTTTCAGGCATTAATCAATTACTTAAGACCCACTTACACTACATGCCAAATCTGGTTGAAATTGGACAACGGTTCATAAAATACAAATTTTGAGCAGAGCCCAAAATGGATATGCTCCCACAGAGAGCCCAAATATGGACCTACCAACTTCCCTTGAACAAACTTTAATCTTCAACACCAAAGGATGTTCCATACCATATATAATAATAATTTAATAATAATAATTTATTTATATAGCGCTTTTCCCAGCGAAATGCTGCTCAAAAGAGCTGAAAACATAGGTCATGGTAACAAAGGTATAATCAGCAGCCGAAGGCTGCTTGAAAGAGATGGGTTTTCAGAGCTTTCTTGAAGTGATCTGCATTTAGGGTTTTTCTAAGGTTCTGAGGGAGGGCGTTCCAGAGTGAGGGAGCTGCGAAAGTGAACGATCTCTTCCCTGCCGTTGATCGAATTCGCGGTACGACAAGGAGACTCTCAGAAGCTGATCTGAGATTCCTCGACGGTGTGTATACTTTGATGTCCTGCTCAAGGTAGATTGGTGCTTTGTCGCTTTGTCGCTATGTAAGATGTTGTGTGTCACCGCCAATACCTTATACTTAATGCGAGACTCAACTGGCAGCCAATGCAGTGATTTCAGGATTGGTGTAATGTGGTCATATTTTTTCGCACCGGTAATGATCTTAGCTGCTGTGTTTTGAATACATTGAAGCAGGTCATTGATTTCAGAGGAAGGCCGAAATAGAGAGAGTTGCAACAGTCCAAACGGGACAGGACCAAAGACTGTATAACAGTTTTCAGAGTGTTTTGGTCAAGTAGCTTTCTGATTTTGTTGATGTTTCTTATTTGGAGGAAGCAGCTTTTGCTCACTTTTGTGATTTGGTTATGCAGATAAAGCAATCATTAAAAGTGAAACCGAGGTTTTGGGCAGTTTTACTTGAGCTAACTGCGCTATTGCCTATTTTCAAGCAGTTAATTGGAACTTTGTCTAGCTGATGTTTGGCACCTAACTGTACAAATTCTGTTTTATCATCATTTAATTTCAGAAAGTTTCTCCCCATCCACTGTCGAATATCCTCAATGCATGCCTCCAGTGTTGTTAAGGAGTCACTCATATTGGAAAGATCAGCAGACAGATACAGCTGGGTAGCGTCTGCGTACAGGTGAAAATTTACAGAGTGCTTCCTTATGAGATCCCCAAGTAAACTGTGAACAGTAAGGGTCCGAGTACTGAGCCTTGGGGGATGCCATATTTTAGCTCGACGGGCTCTGATAGAGTATCGCATATTTTCACAGATTGCGTTTGGTCACTCAACTGGTAGAGTGCTGGAAGCCCATATTTGGGCTTTATTATGAAGTGCAGGTGCCACAACTTAATGGTTTCATATTCTGTAGATGTACGTCATATTATTCCCTCTGGTTCATGAGACAGGCCCGTCGGAACCGGGGGGGCTGCAGCCCCCCCAATAATTTGCTCATATTTCGACGTTAGTTTATCCATGATGGGAGCAACCGATGTAATCTGAATAAAACTGGACATTTCACTATTTAACTCAGATGAGAACAGTGGCACACACACACCCACCCCACCCCACCCCCACAAATTTGTCAAAAGTAGGCTTTACTGGGCTGGGTTGGTGGTTTCTCCACACGGGATGCCCACTGGTTACCATATTCCGACATTGCTGTTAATGATTACTGGATTGAGTGGGTGCCATGTGGGCTTTCTGCCACCAATAAAACTGACAGTCGTGTTTTCGCCTAATTGTGGAAAGCGATGTTAAACCCCAACCAACCACAGGGTAATTCATTGCATGTTCACTATTCCTGTCATTCTGCTCGGAAATCATGCTGAATTGATCAGAGAGCTGACGTATTTCCTTATTGACGATGTATTTGCTCGGAATCACTCAGTACATCTTAAATGAAAAAAAATTACCGGACCCCCACCAACGAAACGGGGAGGTACCCCCACTCGTGCTCACCCCCACTCGCCTCTTCGCGGTTCGGATGACGCTTCGCGTCATAGGAATATACGATTTATTTGCTCAGAATCAACCAGAATGCATGTTTTTACATCTTAAATTCGAAAATTTCCCCCACCAACGAGACGGAGGATACCCCCTCTCGAGTTCACCCCCGTTCGCCGCTCGGATGACGCGTCGCATCATCGGAATATAGGTCCTACCCCCCTCCCCCCAAATAAAATTAGCTTACTACGCCCCTGGATTAGAATTATGAACGTATCACTGAATGTATAACATGCACCTGCATATGTTGATGTGCAAACGTTTTGAGCAATTCCTTTGGCAGCTTAGAAGACCACAACAACCGTTGGCGTAATGATAAAACTAATGAATCCACCATAAGTCCTGACTGTTTTTTAGCATGACGGAATACGGCCACGGCCTGCAGGTGAGCCCGGTGTGAGAACCGTCCCCAAATGTTATGGGGTTCTATTGGGATTTTTGAAACATTTTGTTAAAAAAACAACTTTTGCCGTTTAAAAAAATCAAGAGGTTTTTGCTTCAAAAGCTACCAGAATGCTTCCTTTGATTGCCCTTTTCAAAAAAAATTTCTGGGGGAGTAACCCCCCCCCCCCCAAAAAAAAAGCTTGTGCCTTCAGCACTCGCACCAAATGCCTTCGGCATCTGGATACCCCATACCCATTTAGTATCAGCCAGTTCACCCAAATTAGCAATATCAGCCCCCCCAATATAAATTTCGTTCCGACGGGCCTGTGAGAAGAAGATTTTTAAGCTTTTGGGGCATTAACCTGAGCTCAGTGATGGTAACTGCTTCATTTGAACATAATATAAAGGGTATACTCCAGAGATGGTCTGTGCAATATATGCTGGAATTTGGCCTAGTGGATGTGAAGAAGAAAAGTTTCCAAAAGTTAATGGATGATGGATGCCAAGTGATGGCAATAGCTCCCACTGATTTGCAGTCAGGTAAGCTAAAAAGATAGAGTGAGAGATACACCCCACAAGGTGTGTGTGTGAAAGGAATTGTTGACAATATAAAGATGGCCACTGGCAGTCATGAGTTTCAACAAAATTCAGAAAAATTTGATAGCTCCCATCTAAAGTTATATATCAAATATGAAAAAGATTGGGTTAGAAGTGCGGCCTGTAAGGCATGCTCATGGAATTGCTGACAATTCAAAAGCCAAATCTAAGATGGCCACTGGTGGCCATGTTTTTCCACAAAATTCAGAAAAATTTGATAGCTTCCATCTAGACATTAAACCAAAGCCACATATGAAATTTGAAAAAGTTGGGGTGAGAGATGTGGCCTGCAGAGTGTGCCAATGAAATTGTTGACAATTTATATACCAAACCTGAGATGGCCACTGGTGGCCATGTTTTTCAACGGAATTCCGAAAAATTTGGTAACTCACACCTAGACACTGCCCCAAAGCCACATATGAAATTTGGAACTGATTGGGTGAGAGCTGCAGCCTGTAGAGTGTGCTAAAGGAATTGTGGACAGACAGAAGAACGTTGATGGAACCCATCCCAATAGCAATGATGGATCACAACCCATCCCAATAGTGCATACATTGTCAAGTTCAGCTAAGTAAAGCTAAAAATGGACATAAAGTTTTGAACACATCATGACCCATAAAAATTCTCTACCCACTTTCCTTCTTGCAGGAACTGTTGAATCTCATCTGTTGAACCAGAGGACGCCGCTCGAAGGTGCATAACACGCCCATACTTCCAGAAATTATAAAACATTATGCGGGCATATAAAAAGTCTGGAAAATGGAAAAAATTCTAAGTTCAAGGGCAGTAACTCCACCAAAAAACAACCAATTGGAATGAAATTCGAACTTGATCTGGAGATATCCACAACAAAGCTATATACCAAAACTTTCTCAATATGTCCAACAATAATGAAAACAAGAGACCCCAGGGGGCCTGAGGGCGCTCACCTGACATAGTAGCCTAAATATCAACCCAGGGAATTGATTTCAACAAAGTGCATCTGCCCCTCCTAAGAAAGGCTTATACCAAATATCCAAAGATTCTGACCAGTGGATCTAAGAAAAAAAGATTTTTAAAGAATATTCCTCATACTAAACTAAGTAATAATTCGGGCTCCCACAGGGATCCCAAATGTGAACCCAGGGAGCCAATTTGAACAAACTTGAATGATATCCACCCCACAATGTTGCATACTAAATATCAAAAGATTCTGCCTGCTGGATCTTGAGAAGAAGATTTTTTAAGAAATTTGCCTGAAATGCACTAAGTTCGAATTCGGGCTTCTCTACTGAGCCCAAATGTGAATCCAGGGGGCCGATTTGAACAAACTTGAATCAGATTCACCCCACAATGTTGCATACCAAATATCAAAAGATTCTGCCTGCTGAATCTGGAGAAGATTTTTTAATAATTTTTCTATAATTCATACGGTGCTATCAGAGCTATGCCCCATACAGAGCCCCCAAGGGACGTGGCCATTTCATATGAACAAACCTGAATTGCCATATAGTAATGAACATCCACATGAAGTTTCGTGAAAATCGGACAGTGGTTTCAGAGGAGAAGTCATTTGAAAAATGTTCACGACGACGACGGATGGCAAGTGATAAGTTAAGCTCCCTTCGGTGAGCTAAAAAAGGATTTTTAAAGAATATTCCTCATATTGAACTAAGTTATAATTCGGGCTCCCACAGGGAGCCCATATATGAACCCAGGGACTTGGCTTTAACAAACTTGAATCTCACCCCCCTAAGGATGCTGCACACCAAATATCAAAACATTCCGACTGCTGGATCTGAAGAAGAAGATTTTAAAAGAAAATATTCCTCATTTTGAACTAAGTTACGATTCGAGCTCCCACAGTGAGTCCAAATAAGGACCTAGGGACATGGCTTGAACAAACTTGAATCTCACCCCCCTAAGGATGCTGCATGCCGAATATCAAAACATTCCGACTGCTGGATCTGAAGAAGAAGATTTTTAAAGAAAATTCCTCATTTTGAACTAAGTTATCATTCGGGCTGGCTCCCACAGTGAGCCCAAATATGGACCTAGGGATATGGCTTGAACAAACTTAAATCTCACCCCCCTAAGGATGCTGCATACCAAATATCAAAACATTCCGACTGCTGGATCTGAAGAAGATTTTTAAAGAAAATTCCTCTTTTTGAACTAAGTTATAATTTGGGCTACCACAGTGAGCCCAAATATGAACCCAGGGACTTGGCTTAAACAAACTCGAATCTCACCACCCCTAAGCATGGTGCATACCCAATATCAAAAGATTCAGCCTGCTGGATCTTGAGAAGAAGATTTTCAAAGAAATTTGCCAGAAATGCACTAAGTTCAAATTTGGGCTCCTATACTGAGCCCAAATATAAACCCAGGGGTCCGATTTGAACAAACTTGAATCAGATCCACCCCACAATACCAAATTTCAAAAGATTCTGCCTGCTGGATCTGGAGAAGAAGATTTTTTAAGAAATTTGCCTGAAATGCACTAAGTTTGAAATCGGGCTCCTATACTGAGCCCAAGTATGAACGCAGGGGGCTGATTTAAAAAATTTGCCTGAAATGCACTAAATTCGCACTCGGGCTTCTATATTGAGCCCAAATATGAATCCAGGGGGGGCGATTTGAACAAACTTGAATCAGATCCACCCCACAATGTTGCATACCAAACATTAAAAAAGATTCTGCCTGCTGGATCTGGAGAAGATATTTGAAGAAATTTGCCTGAAATGCACTAAGTTCGAATTCGAGCTTCTATAGTGAGCCCAAATATGAATCTAGGGAGCCGATTTGAACAAACGTGAATCAGATCCACACCACAATGTTGCATACCAAATATCAAAAGATTCTGCCTGCTGCACATGGAGAAGAAGATTTTTTAAGAAATTTGCCTGAAATGCACTAAGTTTGAAATCGGGCTCCTATACTGAGCCCAAGTATGAATGCAGGGGGCTGATTTGAAAAAACTTCAATCAGATCCACCCTACAATGTTGCATACCAAATATCAAAAGATTCTGCCTGCTGGATCTGGAGAAGAAGATTTCTTAATGTTTTTCCCATTGCCTACAGTGTTAAAAAGTGCTGACTCAGCACTTTTTCAAAGTCCCGAAACTGTACCCTATGATAAAACCGATGGCAATTTTTTTTACCAATCCTTTTCTGCACTTTTTTAAAGTCCTGAAAAAAGTACCCTGTGATCAAACTGATAGGGATTTTTTTTAACCGTTCTATTCTACTGGATAAAAGTAAGCTTTATACAAAATAAGAATTCTCTGTGCTGTGTAGTTTTGGAGATATGGCAGTTTTAAGGTTTTCCCTATTTTAGCTCCCGAGGTTCCCACGGGGCAATGAGAAATTTTTTTATGCATCAATCAACTACTTATGACCCATTATCATTTCATATCAAATTTGGTTCAAAGCAACCTCACAGTTCTGAAAATAGAAACTTTAGGAGTGGCCAAAATTTTTGTCCCTCCCATAACGAAGGCAAATAATGCCTGACAAACAAGAGAAATGGCAACCAACTGCCAGACTCCCCAATGTACTAACTTCACACAAGCAGGGTTTGCATTGGTTGAAGACAAGTGCACCACTGATTTGCAGTACACCTGAGTACACAGTGCCACCATGGCAATCAGGATGAAGTGCCTTGCCCCAGGACACAACACAGTTACCCCTTGGCATCAAACCAAGGACCTTTCAGTTTGAAATTCAATGCCATAAACACTGATCCACTGTGTTCCTGCCACATTTACTACAGAAATAAACAGATCCCCTGAGCATCTCATTTAGTCTGGGTTCATTTTAAATACAGTTAAAACTAGAAGTCCTGTCATGAAATGCGCACAAATCGCACGTTGATCTGTGCGTTAATCTACGCGTTATTACCATAGTAAGGCTATCAAATTCTGTACATATGGCTTGTGCACAAGCAATGCTTCAGCCAATGGACCTCCGGGTAACCCGGAGGTCCATTGGCAGAAGCATTGCCTGCGTTTGTATGAGTAACCAGGAGAACCTGCCGTGCTTTGGATGCCATTCGATATGGCAATTGCACGCAATTCCTACGCGCAATTAAGCCTAGATAAGCGCACAGTTCGTGACAGGACTTCTAGTTTTAACTGTACGTAACATCACGATCCCAAACGGTGTCCCAGTTCTGAGGAATTTCCAATTACGTCATGGAAAAACCAGTTTATTTTTAGAAACACTCGGCACAGAATTAGAAAAAGGTTGGTTTTTTTATAATAAATGTTGCGTGTCCGTTAGAACTCAATAATTCAATCAACAGCTGAAAATGTGAGGACATGGAGACTTCCAGCATCATTATTTTATAAGTTGGTAATTGTTGTAACACTGCAGGTTGTATGATATATATGTTTTGATGTTGCGATTTGTGATCTGCTTTAAGAAGTGTGTAGATTATTTGAACATAGATTTATCACATTCGTGTTGATATCCATTGCATTTCAAGAACAACTAGAGAGCGTGTGTCATCTGCTGATGACACATAAAGATACCCCCGCTCTTCGGCCCAACTGAACCCTCTTCCAATAACATATTGCAAATGAAAACAGAAGAATGTTAAAAAATCTAAGTTAAAAATGAAGAAAGGGAAATAACTGTGGAGAAACAAAATTTCTTTATACATGTTGCACATCTTCATTGTGTGTATGATCATATTCTGAAGTTTCAACTATGTGAATTGAATGAAAGTGTCAATGACACTGTAGCTCAACTTGTCAAGACAAAGACATGTACATGTATAGTAATAGTATGTGACACAGCAATGACAAACATCTAGGTAATGACCTGATAACAAAGGTACATATAAAGTATTGTAACGGTCTGTACATAAATACTGACCGTTGCCTGTAACAAATGTATAGGTAAAGTATTGTAAAGGTGGGTGACAGTCAGATGCTAAACTAGAAAAAAAAAATCTTTGAGTCCCAGAGTGGGTCTGACTGAACCCCAAAATATTTGTTCTCATAGCACAGGGATAACATAGGCACCCCAAAACACACTCATTCCTGTCCCAAGGTGAAAACAAAGGTACCCAAGAAGTTTTGTGAAGATCAGTTCACAAATATGAGCTGTGTAGAAGTTGTGACAAAAAACTGATTGGACCTAATTTCGGTACAAAATGGCCACTGGCAGGCATCTTGAATTTTTGACCGCACCCAGAAACACTCGTTCTCATCCCAAGGTGATAACAAAGGTACCCAAGAAGTTTTGTGAAGATCAGTTCATAAATACAGCCTCTAGCCCGAGCCATATTGACATGTGCACTTACAGCATATAAGTAGCACTGAATAAATCAAAGTTCATCTAATTTGCATAATTTCTACACGAAAAAAAAACCTGTACTATATGTGATGTATTCCATGTTACTAAACATTCATACAAAAATTTATTCAAATCAGAACTTTCATACAGAAGTTCTGTACAAAAGACTGATTGCACTAATTTTGGTACAAAATGGCTGCTGGTGGCCAACCTGAATTTCAGACCACATCCAAAAACACTCATTCTCATCCCACACTGATAACAAAGGTACCCAAGAAGTTTCGGAAAGATCGGTTCATAAATACGGCCTCTAGCCTGAGCCGTATAGAAGTTATGTACAAAAAACTGATTAGACCTAATTTCGGTACAAAATGGCCACTGGCAGCCATCTTGAATTTTGGACCGCACCCAGAAACACTCATCCTCGTCCCAAGGTGATAACAAAGGTACCCAAGATGTTTCGTGAAGATCGGTTCATAAATACAGACTCTAGCCCGAGCCGTATTGACATGTGTACTTACTGTGTGTAAGTAGCACTGAAAAAATCAAAGTTCATCTAATTTGCATAATTTCTGCCTGAGAAAAAAACCTGTATTATATGTGATGTATCCCATGGTACTAAACATTCACACAAAAAATTATTCAAATCAGAGCTTTCATATGGAAGTTCTGTGCAAAAATCTGATTGCACCAAATTTTGTACACAATGGCTGCCATCGGCCATCTTGAATTTCGGACCGGACCCAAAAACACTCGTTCTCGCCCCACGGTGATAACAAAGGTACCCAAGGAGTTTCGTAAAGATCGGTTCATAAATACAGCCTCTAGCCCAAGCCGTATTGGCATTTGCACTTACAGTGCTGAAAGTAACACCAAAAAACATCAAAGTTAGTCTAATTTGCATAATTTACGCACGAGAAAAAAACCCGTATCATACGTGATGTATCCCATGGTACTAAACATTCATACAAAAAATTATTCAAATCAGAGCTTTCATATGGAAGTTCTGTACAAAAAACAGATTTCTGCATTGTCGGTACAAAATGGTGGCTGGCAGCCATCTTGAATTTTGGACCGCACCCAAAAACACTCGTTCTCGTCCCACAGTCATAACAAAGGTACCAAAGAAGTTTCGTAAAGATCGGTTCATAAATACGGCCTGTAGCCCGAGCCGTATCAAATTGTTGACGGAAAGACGGACGACGGGCCATGGCATAAGCTCAAATTTGGCTTCGCCAAAGTTGAGCTAAAAATGGGGGAGGAGTTGATTACAGCATGACAGTACCCTCCATTAAACAATTTCGCGACGGATGGACTGACGTACACGAGGAATCCTATATACCCCAGCTAGGCGGGAGGATAAAAACATTGAAGAAAATATTTAAGACTCTCCATAGATCTTCAGCATCAATTGTCGAATCGAATATCATTTTGAATACCGAATATTTGCAGGGGCCCACATGCAGCCCTCGTTTATTTGGAGAAATAAAATAGCCTGTCCACTTGTTTTTAAAAGTCGTTGATTTAGCCCCAAATATTAGTGAAACATACCACTTAGAAGTCATATTAAAAACTCCAATTGATATTTTTTCATCAATATTCATAATCACACAAATTATTTATGCATTATTTATGAGTTAAATGCACTATGATGGGACTGCAGTGCACAATCGGTTTGTCAATGCATTTAAAATGAGAGTGGAATTCCATTGTTAAATGTTACAATTTATTTTGACTGATAGGTATACTCTATTCCACTTTTGGAAACTGAAAAGCTCTCCATAGGGACTTGTGACATGATATACAGGACAGTTGTCAGTCATCAATTGATATCAGATGGGACATTGTGTTTATAATATGCTTATTTTACATTTAAATGTCTTACAAATTATTTAAATGGTTGAGTGCTAGAAGCAACAATCAGGGCTCTACTGAAAGGTGCTGGAAGCCACTTTAGTGCCTTCACACTGTATGTATTAGCTTGGTGTTTGTTCAATATATTGTAACAAAATAATTATTTAGGAACAAAGTCTTGATAAACTAAGGCTACTCTTGCTGGTAGTGTGGTATCTTTGAAAAAACATACATATGTTGCAAATCACCTTTGAAAAAATAATTTAGTATTCAACAAGTTAAGAATATGAGAAAAAAAATATTGTGAATATAAGTTAATGATTTATACATGAACAAGACTTTGTAAGTAAATTCATAAAATTTTATTCTCAATCACAAAGTACGACCAAATTGTCACTTACAACAGTATCAGTATAGAGTAAAAGTAATCTGGGTATTGAAAAGCAGTGGTTGATCATAGTTAATGGCAAAAAGTTCTATTGTAATTTCATGTGGATTATAAATTTATTTTGACAAAAATAAAATAAAACTCTTTTGCGATGGGATTTCCCCTGTTAGTTATAAACAGAAGATAAGCTATTGCAAGGAAGCCAATCAAGAAATATACCCTCTCTTCACGGGTTATGTCCTTTTTGCTGTTATTTCCTCAATTGTTTCTCTAAACTTCAGAGCCAAAAAACTTTAAATAAAGAATTGTAATGTAACCTATTTTTGTTGGCAAAACCATAGTTCCCTACCCTGTATGCTACTGTTCTCATATTTATCCCATAAATGGACATTTATTCGAACAATAAAAGTCTTGGGTAAATTTTTGCTTTATTCACCCAGTAGCAGCTGCTAGAAGGGTGATAAATTTTCCATGTAGATTTAACATAAAGGAATTTATCCCTACAGTAGAGATGGACTTGTTGACCTCTGACCTCTACCACATTCGTGTTATCATGACCTGTTTGACATTTGTGGGAGAAAAAATTAACCGACATTTATCAAATGTTGACTATCGCTGAAATGGTTAGTTTCAGAATATGTGACACATTTCAACTCTGTCAAATAATAAAATGAACAACAATTAACAAAGAAAATACAAAGTAAATCAACTGAAACAAGCACTGAAAAGCATACAAGTTAGATTGTGAAAGGCGGGGGCATGATGAGTGATGTTTCATATTCCAAATTAGGAATGTGTAAATAAACAAATGCACATGTCGTCTGCTTTGTTTATAAAACTCAAGTTGAATCGATGATGAAAAAAACAACAATAAACAACAAAAATAAGAAAGATAAACATTGTTCATTTAATAAAGTATTTTTGCAACTTTAGCTCAGGTTTGTAGGAGAATTATTTTTAGACAGAAATGTATCAATGCAAATTGTTTATTTTTGGCAGTTTTGCTTGTCGATCGAATTGGACCAATGTGCTCCTCACTTTTTGCAGTGTTTTGCAGCGAGTAACAGCACGATTTCGCCTCGACTGGCTTGTAAATGATTTATGGGATAAACAAAATAAATGAATAGTGTTTTCAAGTAAAAAAATGATTCTACTCATAGGATTAAGAATGAAAATGACTCGCCGGAGGCTTGTCGGTTTCATTCTTAATCCTACTCGAAGAATAAATTTTTCACTGGAAAACACTACGTTTATTCCTTATGTATCTAAAGTTTCTACGAAATGCTTGTCTTCCATATAAATGTGCATAATTCATTGATTTCTGACCCCCCCCCCCCCCCACCCCCCCCCCCCCCCCCCCCCCCCCGAGTTAAATTGTACGCAATTGCCATATCGAATGGCACCCAAAGCACGGCAGGTTCTCCTGGTTACTCATAGCAGAAACAGGCAATGTTTCTGCCAATGGATCTCTGGGTTACCTGGAGGTCCATTATCTGAAACATTGCTTGTGTACAGGCCATATGTACATGATTTGATAGCCTAACTACATGTATGTCATAATGCGTAGATTAACGTACAGATCAACGTGCTATTGGTGCGCATTTTGTGACAGGACTTCTAGTTTTAACTGTAGCATATTATTATTTATAAAGATGGCCTATCACATCAAGCCGATATTCAGATATTCATTAATATTTGATATAGAAATATTAAATACTACTTAAAAGTCCTTCTCGTTCAAGCCTAAGGATTGTAGCATTTTGAGGGTATAGATCCATTTAATCTCACAGTGTCTGTGCTTCATTCTTTGTCTGTAATTATCCCAGTTCTTCCTGTTCTTTGTTGGGTTTCACATTTTGTGATTGATTAAACTAGAAATTTTGTGCTCTTAGCAAATGGTCCCCACCAATTGGGCAAGATATGTGCCTTTCCGAGTTTGGGGATATATAAATACCTAAGTCAGGTATTTACATGTATATATCCCCAAACTCGAAAAATGGCGTGCTTTGTGGACAATCCATCAACCTCCACTACTTCAATGCGGGCTAGTTAAGCTAGTACAACTATAATACAGTAAGAGTGTATTATCACTAAATCACCCGCAGAGTGGAGATTCCACCCAAGCAATAATTGCAAATTTGTTGCAAAGCATAACAAGCACAAGCAAAGTTTCAGCCAATGGACCTCCGGGTTTAACCTAAAACATTGCTTGTGTTTTTAGTTGATATATACAAAATACGAAAGTTATAGTTTGGGTGATAACCCCACTCCACGGGTGATTTAGTTACAATCCACTCTCTACGTACTGTATATCTTTGTTGGTTTTGTATTTCTTTTCTTTTCTTAGCATTATTAAAACTAACATTTACTTTCTCACTCTCTCTTAAACATATATTTCCAATATATACTAGAACAAATGCATAGTGACCCGGCTTTTCGACAAACCTAATGATTTGTGCGCACTTACTATCTGTCATATCTGATCTTATCTGTTTGTAATATTATATAATATATATGGAAACGACAACAATAAGCCTGCAGCTTACCGTCGAATCCAATCCACACACTAATGTATATTACTATCAGATACTATTGGAAATAAATATTGTTTAAACTAAGATATGTGCCTAGAGACACTTCACAAAACTACTAATTTCCATATGTTCACTGACCTCATGCACAACTTCAAAAACAACAACTTGTCACATGAACAATGGGCACTCAATAACCTCAACAACAAAAAAACATTGTTATTAAAAGGTTTGATAGGGGATTTCAGAGAGGTGGCACTGGACAGACAAGATTACATCGACGAAGCTCACCGTCAATTAAGCAGGGTTAGCATTGGTTGAAGACAAGTGTACCATTGATGTGCAGTATGCCTTAGTACACACCTAATAAGTTAGAACAGCGCAGACACCATGAGATCAAATGGATCTACAGTACGTGGAGAGTGGATTGTAAGTACATCACCTGGGGAGTGGAGTTATCACCCAAAGTATCACTTTCAAATTCTGTACATGTACATGTGGACAAAAAACACAAGCAATGTTTCAGCCAATGGACCTCCGAGTATAACCTGGAGGTCCATTGGCTGGAACCTTTCTTGTGATTGTTATGCTTTACAACAAATTTGCAATTATTGCTTGGGTGGAATCTCCACTCTGTGGGTGATTTAGTGATAATGCACTCTCCACGTACTGTACACCCTAAAAATGCTACAGCCCATGGACTTGAACAATTTGGACTTTGAAGAAGTATTTAATGTTTCTGTATTTTTACTTCCTGTTCAATTATACCAACTGCCTGTTATGTGCCACGCTGTCGATTTTTGCATCACAGTAAGGGCAACAAAATACAAGTCCTAAATCAAGAGAGGAATAATAAGGTGCACCATACTAGTAATAACGATGAGTTTCACGTAAACAACATGCAACAAAAGCTATATATACAGTCAAGGACGCTACCAAAACAGATGGACCACATACCTACAAGGAGGCAGAGTCCCCTGCCTGCTGGGTAACAATATATTCAGACGAAAAGAAAATTTAAAGAAACATCTAACTTGGAAATGCCACACGCAGCCCAACATGAGCAATAAGGACAGCAACCAACCATTAACACATAGATATTCTAAGCACAGCCATGACAGAGAACAGAATAACATATACAATGACAGAGCCACACAAACCAGTCCATTCCATTTATCTATTTATTTATTGGTGTTTACAGTCACATGCTAATGCACAAATGCACAATGGCTAATCATGAGCAAGACAGTTTTAAGGGTGGAGGAAGCCGGAGTACCCGGGGAGAACCACCGAGAAACGACGAGCAACTACCAGCTCCCCAACATCATAACTACACACTGCAGCACAGGCAGGTTTTGATTGGTTGAAGACATGCGCACCATCGATGTGCAGTATGCCTTAGTACACGGCGTCATCATATCCCCATGTGGGCAACTGGGGTTAAGTGCCTTGCCCAAGGACACAACGCGGGAGTCCGAATCGATCGCTCAGATGGTCACAGCCCATACCAAGATACATGTACATCCAACATCCAGAGAGACGTTGAATACACAAACATCTGGAAATATACGCGAGTTTCAAGATTATCACCAACACACAGCACACACCACACAAACTTGAGAAGGAAATTTTGTGAACCAGGGCATCGGTGCCCCCACCAACATATAGCCTCATATAAAGCCAACACACATCAATGTACAATACAGGAAAAGTCCTAAAATATGCTACTTAAGTTCTGTACAACAGTGACTATACCCAACTGTGAAATGACTTGAATGAAAACTATTGTTTACTATTTATCAATTAAAAGAATAAATGGCACTGACCAGTGTTCAACCAATTACCAAAAATGGCCACTGACCAATTACTGGTTATTTGAGCTCACAATCGGCCGATTCTGATGTCGATTCCGATTGTAATACCATGCACTACTGGACAATTCAAGGCTCGCAAAGAACTACATTAAATTGAAAATATTTTACAGTGTTTATAGTCCGTTCACTACTTGATAAGTTGAGACCTGAAAGAACTACCTTAAACTGAACATATTTCACAGTGTTAAACTCTGTTGACTCAGATCCAGTAAAATTACCAGTTGCACACACATGGGCGGTAAACGTGGCTCTCAAGCCATGTTTACCACCCTTGTGCGTGCAACTGGCAATTTTCACTGCGACCTGAGTCAACAGAGTGCAACCTTCACTTTTCCAGTATGAACTGGCGATTACCGCATGTATAGTCAATTGTAAGCTTTACACGTCATTTTACTTGTATATCTCATAAAGGGGCACAGGGCTAAAATTTCGACGAGAATCCGAGAATCGATTCGCACAAAGATTCGCGCAATAAAACTGGCGAGAATCCATGTAGATTCTCGCTGCACCTCTGCTAGGATTCGGGTGAGAAGAACTGAGTCAATTTACCCCTTTATTTAAATCAGCGGCAACAAATTAACCAGCAGAAGGCTAACATGACCTGATATATCCTGACACTATGTAAATAAAATCTTACAAATATGGCTGTCATTGGAACTGGCTCAATTAGCCGGTTCCAATGACAGCCATATTTGTAGGATTTTATTGGTAAATATTGTTCATTTAATTATTTTATCATCTGTTTATTATTTATTGTTTAAAAATTATCAAATTTAATTTTAAAAGTTAAAAAAGGTGTGTTGGGTAAAATGTTAACATGTGTTATCAGTATACAACAGTGGTTCTACCATGGTGTCATCATGGGATCCTGGGACACTCATAGTAGGTATGGATTCTCGCAACCATTTTCACGAGAATCCAAATGGATTCTCACAAATTTAGATGAAATATAAGCCTTGGGGGCATCTAGAGAGATTAAGAATACACATTGTGGTGTTTTTTTTTTAACTTTTTTGAATAGTATCATTGACATCATTTTACATTAACAATTGAACAATTGTAGAAGATAATAAAATGCAGTTTTTGAATCATCACAAAATGCTTGGCAACAATTGGTTGGATCGATGTTTCAGGAGCTGTTACCACTGTCATCTGATTGCCCACAACTAGCCGATTGTGGAGGCCAGTTCTGATCATTGGTTGAACACTAGCACTGATGCCCAATGACTGCAGTGCCTTGAAACTATCTCAGTCCTATGCATAACCATCCTCCACCATCACTACCAATTATGCAGGGATTGGCTACTAGTATTATGGGAATCTGGGCCTAGCACCTACACAAAGGCCAAATTTTACACTCCCACTCTGAGAAATTCATATCAACAATAGCCAATAACTACCACCCCAATCACCCTCCCAATACTTTAGCCTTGGAGTTGCACTTGGCAAATATTAGGCCTGGCATTCAGCCAAAACACTCTAGTTACACTTGCTAAATAAAACTGCATTCACCAACTCAACAGGGACCTCTTCCACTGCATTATACCAACTGCCTGTTATGAGTCACGCTGTCCACAGATTTTTGCATCACAGTAAGGGCAACAAAAAACAAGTCCTAAATCAAGAGAGGAATAATAAGGTGCACCATTCTAGTAATAACAATGAGTTTCACGTGCACAACATGCAACAAAAGCTATATATACATTGCCAGTACACTCGCCAAGGCATTTGCCAAGGCATATGCCAATGCACCTGCCATTTCATTTGCCACTGCATTTGCCAACGTCGACATATACAAGGACATAAGCCAGCAAAATCAATGCCTCTTATGAAGTTTGTACCAAATGAAACTGGTATGGCACGATTAAGGTTATTACAGGATAACCCAAACATCAGTTCCTCTCAGACTTTTCAAAAGGTTATTTTCTAATATTTGATATAAGCCTGTGGTCACTTCTAATAACTATCCCAAGTCTAGGCTTGCCGCGATTATGAAATTCCATAGTCAATTAATCAGAGCCCAAAATCAACGATTAGTCGACTTTTTTGACCACATTTTTTTAACAAAGGGTCGACTAAAACGAGATGGCTGAATGGTCCTAAAGGTAGGTATAACTGGGCGTGTGGATGTGTACATTTCAAATAACATGGTGACATAGTCACCGATCCATCATTCCCACATTATAAGGCTAGGTGAACATAAGAATGAACATTTCCTTGACCATATTCTGTTAAGTTGGTTGATCGTCTGCCATACTGTTAAACAGTAATACACCCTGATGCCCGAAATTCAAATGAAACATAACACTGAGCAGCCAGAAGGAACTAGGCCTGATCCGAGGGAGAGGGATAACAACTTTACAACTTACAAGGACTATTCTACTGGACCCTGTAAGGGCACTAAGGATGTAAAGAGTCACGCCCCCCCCCCCCCCCCCCCCCACACACACACACACACCCTCCTCCCCCTGCCCCTTTCCACACACACACTCACGATAATTTATCAATGGTGGGAAACGTTGTGATTTTCGGATTTCCAACACAAAAGAGTGAACCAAGGGAGCTAACTCTAGTTTTGTGATGCAAAACATATATTTTGATGATCATGAAAGCATGTTTGACTTAATAAATTCATGGGCTTCAGTACAACCTTTGGATGCACACTTTTAATAAATTCATGGGCTTCAGTACAACCTGTAGATGCACACTTTACATTTACAAAGATTTTCATTCTAAATAAATGCTGTTGATGCACCAACTTTATAACCCTTGTACAATGCTGACAACATGAACTCGACCATTCTGTTCTGTTATATACAGAGATGAAAGAGATGCAGTTCCCTGTCACCAACCAATTTTCGGCTGGAGTTCTGCACTCACAGGAAAAAGGTTATCCCACAGAGACATGGCATAACTGATGTATGACTGAAACAAGCATTTGGTTAATTTTTAAAGGCCTGTAGGCTGTTCTCATCTAGGTTACGTATAAACCTGAACTTGCACATGAAATTTGTTGATGATCGAAAAAGAGCTGCTTTGCTGAATAAATTGGGGACAGTATTCAAAGAAATCTAAGATGGCTGATATGGCAGCCACTGCAGATGTCAAACCATTTCCAAAATATGACTTACTCAATACCAAATCATTCTACCAAATTTCAATAAAACTGATGCATAAAAACAAAACTGCTTTGGGTAGAGCTTGGCATTTTGGGGGTTTTCTAGTTGGTTCTGGTTTTTAGGGGAAAACAGCAAACAAAACCACTAGACCACTGTGTTTGTGCATGAACTGATCAAACAAGTACAGTGGAGCCCACTTAACTGGATACCTCTTAACTGAATAGCCCTGTTAATTGAATATAATTTCCCACAACAAAACCATTTACCATACCTCCAGTACAAATTTGACCTGTTAATTGAATATAGATTATAGAGTAAACTCCTGTTAATTGAATAAAAAATCTTGTAACCCATCGAGAAATTATCCAGACTCAACCCAATTTTCCTTTGTTTATAGACCCTTTTGATTTCAGTATATCCAATACGGGCATTTAATCTATTATATCTTGTTTGACAAAGCTCATGGTGCTCTGTCAAACAAGATTTTATAGAATAAATGCTAAGTTTATTTGTGGAAAACAGGAAAGTGACACTTCCCTGTTAATTGGATACTCCTGTTAACTGAATAATTTTCATTGGCAAAGTGGCTATTCAATTAACAGGATTCCACTGTATCTTACTGGGAGGGAACCAGACTAATGGCAGCTATGGACTCTCGTCACTTAGTCTGTCTATCTGGTAAAGAAGTGAAAATGTTAAGTTCTCATTGTCACATTTCCCCCCTTATTGACTGTGAGAATGAGAACGCAACTTATATTAGATGAGCTTTATTCTTTTATTACACTAATTATGTTTATAATTATGTTTATATACCGACTCAATAGCTCTAAAGCCTTAGCAACTAATCCACTTGAACATCTAAGAATGAGAAGTTAGGCTGAACTGAATGGAGATGCTTGCAGACAGAGCATTTAGTGGAGAGTGGTGTCGTACAAACTACTGCAGTCTTGTTTCCAAGTTAAGGAGCATGAAATGTTATTTACTATAAATTCTTAACATATAGAAAAACTGAACTGAAACCAAGATGTTTTCCTGAAAGTGAACCAAAATCAAATCTGAAAAATAAAAACCTCCCAGCTTTAGCTTTGGTGGATGAATGTGACCATAATCGAGCCTGGAACTAAGCAATCTCTCATTTAAATGAGGTCCCCAGAGGATGAATTTGCTGATGCTAAACATTACCAGATTAATTCGAGAAAGTATGTGTTACAGTGCTCCGTAGAAATTTTCCCAGGCACACAGTTAATAATGGACCAAAACACCTTTAGAGAGGTGGTGAAGTGCAAATTCTATCAGGCATCTCAAATTCAAAGCCTTGGCTCCATACCAAATGGATTTCACTTATTTGGAACTAAAGTTTCATTTCACACCAAATATTTTCTCTCCAATCTCACACATGAACAGCTATACACCAGAGTAATATCATAGATGAATTAACGAGACAACCTTTTATAATGGTAGCTTAACCACAAATATCCGAAAGTTTTCCACAAATTCTCTCAGCTTTAAGATTGACTAAATTTAAGGGCATTTGAGACTGGCTGAATATGGGGGAACTGAAACCAAGAGAGCAATGATAGTTGCTTCAGTGGGTCATGTACCTCCACATACAGCCAATTTTCAGGCCCTTTGAGTTACAACAAGAGACTTAGATAGACAGATCAGTAATAGATACCTGACCCAACCTGCAGTCCTGACATTCAGTACTTGTGGCCAGGTTCAGCCTTAATTCTTCGAACTCAACACATTCAATGATTATATTACAAATTGGCAGTATGAAAAATTTTACGAGAATACTCGTTTTGTTCGCATTGTGGTTATGCAAATTTAAATCTACGCGAACGGATGACCAGTTAGCCAAAAGTTGCATCTTGAATGGTTTAGTCTGAGTAACTTTACTGGTAGTGGTAGAGTGCTAAAATTTTTTCTCAGCCTCAAGATTTGTTCACACATTATTGTCTTGTTACAATTTATGGGAGAGTGCCTATAGGCACTTTCTCATAAATTGTCACAACGCAAATCGATGAAGAGGAAGTAATTTTACTTCCCAGATAATAAGAAGGGCTTCAGCAAGATATGAAGTCTTCAACTTTAGGTACCTGCAGTTCAGAATAAAGTCCAAATATGGGCTTCTGGGCACTCTACCAGTTAGACTTTTGCCTTGAGAGTCTATATATATTTCAATTCCACGCAATACATGAATACTTGTTAATGATAAAAAAAAAAATCTTCCAATAATTTTTACATAGCCGAGCATCCAGTTAGCCATCTCGAAACCATGTGACGGTCAGTCGGTTAGAGTTATTTTTTAAATTTTGCACACTGAATTGGGTTATATGTAACTCATGACCCTGCATAGTATCTTGATGGTTAGACAATGTAATATCTCAAATCCATATTAGATCACGTGATTGTTGGTATATAAATGCAATTCCATTGGCAATATGAAATATTTTCAATATAAATGTGACATTTATTTGCATTATTACTTTCTCAAATTATTCCGGTAATGTTGACAAATATTCAGTAATGTTGCTGTGTGACAAAAATATCATATTATAATCCAATCGGGTAGCCCTGATACCTAATAGGGAATTACGGATCATGTTCTATTTGAAATGCGACTGCATTGTGCAGCAAGAGAAGTCCAAGTCAATACTACATCCAGTCAAAACTCTACAGTACATGTAGGAATAATATATGCAGTTTAGGCCAAATAAAAAAAATGAATTGATTCTCAGGCCATTTTTTTTTCAAATCAGTGAGGGAGGGAGGATTTTATTTTGGTTTTTTTTTATTTTTTTTTTTTTCGTGTAAAAGGTTGAGTATACTCAGTAAATCTTTTTGCTGGCTTTCCACTTAAAAAAGAGAAAAAAGTATTTTAGTGTAATTATAGTATACCTTTTATAACTAACTGCTGGAACTACAGCTAAAAGAATTTGTATTTTATTGTTCTTTTTAATGGTATCTGTCAAGCATCATGATCCATTAGAATAGGCCCCAGTAATCAATGCTTGAGATAGAAGTCCTTTAAAATGGGCAACATGGTTCTAAATAATTGGTCAAACTTGAGTTATATCGGTGTTGCGGCCATGATTAGCCATTGGGCAGAAATATATGATATATGATTTTAAACACCAGCAATTATATAAATAATTAAATCATGATCCAGTATATCAGAATTTTCTTTGTTACAGTTTATGGGAGAGTGCCTCTGGGCACTCTCCCATAAACAGCAACAAGAAAAAACAATTTACTGCAAACACAGCTAATAATTATATGTCGAGAAATGTTATAAATAACCATTTTAAGTTTTCACAAATTCTTAAAAAAACATTACATAATAAAAATGTCTAATGAGGAGGTTCAAATCCAAATGAGGGAGGGCCTGAGAATCAAAACATTATTTTTTTTTAGCCTTATCCATGCATATTTACCGGGTAAAATTCCAAAAACATTTTGGGGATGACACATGCAAGTAGTAAAATGTATTTAGTTAAATACAAACTCTCAAATATTATTTCACCAAAAATTCCTTTCACAACCAACTTTATCAAAGGAAATTCTGAAGCAGTTTTGGAGACTTTGAAACTTAACTCAACAGGCCCAACTCACCATTATTTGTTGTAACATAACTCAAAAGCATGACTGTAGTTCACACTACGTGAATCAATTTGGGGAAATTCGTTCACCTTCCACAGATATTAGACCACAAACAGTGATGCGAAACTGACAAAAAATACCCTGATATTTTATAAGAATGGTTTTGTACTGATAATTGACGTATTCAGTTTGTCACATACACATACAAATAATTCTTTATTGACGGTTTACATCCTCTTGGATTCCCACAGTTTTGTTTTATGGGAATATTATGAGAATCAGATTCCCATCAAAAAATGAGACTTGCTGCAGTTTCTTACCTTTATGAACTTGCAAATGTTTCCTGAATTGTGGTTTCATCATGAAGGCTTCATCAAAACATCTTTGAAACGTTAAGGTGATTACAGAAAGTACTTCATGAGGTTGGCTTTTTTCAAGTACTATGAATAATTGTTCTTTTCACCTGTATGAATCTGAACATGATAGCTGATGTGATGCTGTGTAGAAAAGGCTTTGTCACTAATTTCACAATGGAATGATTTTACACCTGTGTGAACTTTCAGATGCCTTGTGAGAATCCCTCTCTGAGAAAAACCTTTGTTACATATTTCACATGTGAATGGTTTTTCACCTGTGTGAATTCTTTGATGACTTGTAAGGCCCTGATTGTGAAGAAAACCTTTGTTACAAATATCACACTTGAATGGTTTTTCACCAGTATGAAGTCTAAGATGATCGTGGAGACACCGCTTGGCAAGAAATGCTCTGTCACAAATATCACAAATGAAGGATTTTTCACCTTTATGAACTTTCAGATGACTATTGAGATTCTGCTTTTGAATAAAGCGTCTGTTACAAATATGACAATTATATGGTCTTTCACCTGAATGAACTTTAAGATGAGCAGTAAGAGTTTGCTTTCTGCCAAAATTTTTGTCACAAATTTCACACCTGAATGGTTTTTCACCTGTATGAACTTTGAGATGAGTAGTGAGATTTGGTTTCTGACTGAAAACTTTGTCACAAATTTCACACTTGAATGGTGTTTCACCTGCATGAACTCTCAAGTGATTTACAAGAGTTGATTTTTTATTAAAACCTGTGTTACAAATATCACATTTAAATAGTTTATCATCAGTATGTAGTTTGAGGTGAACATTAAGGGTCTGCTTTGAAACAAAGTCTTTGTCACAAATGTCACATCTGAATCGGTTTACACGAGAGTGTGATTGTACATGAGTCCTGAGACAATCTCTTCGACTGAAAGCTTTGTTACAAATATCACACTTGAATGGCTTTTCACCTGTGTGAACTCTAAGATGAAGATCAAGATTTGTCTTTACAAAAAAAGCTCTGTCACAAATATCACAAATGAAGGATTTTTCACCTTTATGAACTTTCAGATGACTATTGAGATTCTGCTTTTGAATAAAGCGTCTGTTACAAATATGACAATTATATGGTCTTTCACCTGAATGAACTTTAAGATGAGCAGTAAGAGTTTGCTTTCTGCCAAAATTTTTGTCACAAATTTCACACCTGAATGGTTTTTCACCTGTATGAACTTTGAGATGAGTAGTGAGATTTGGTTTCTGACTGAAAACTTTGTCACAAATTTCACACTTGAATGGTGTTTCACCTGCATGAACTCTCAAGTGATTTACAAGAGTTGATTTGTTATTAAAACCTGTGTTACAAATATCACATTTAAATAGTTTATCATCAGTATGTAGTTTGAGGTGAACATTAAGGGTCTGCTTTGTAACAAAGTCTTTGTCACAAATGTCACATCTGAATCGGTTTACACGAGAGTGTGATCGTACATGAGTCCTGAGACAATCTCTTCGACTGAAAGCTTTGTTACAAATATCACACTTGAATGGCTTTTCACCTGTGTGAACTCTAATATGAAGATCAAGATTTGTCTTTACAAAAAAAGCTCTGTCACAAATGCCACAAATAAATGGCTTTTCACCTTTCTGCATTTCAAGTACTGATTCTTGTTAAAACATTTTTACCACTCTCAGGTAATCATAAAGACAAAATGTATGTTACAATAGTTTCAGCTGAATACTATTTTTACCTAATTTGCAGTCTTAAATGGAACTTATTTCCTGCTTTCTAAGAACCATTATTCCTCAAAATGCTGAATTCTATTATTGTAAGATGTTTGGTGTTTAGAGAGCTTGTTCTAACTTTTAATAAATTGGTATTTCTGATACAGACTTTGACCTCTTTGTTCCATTGTCAATGTTTATGGTTAAAGGACTCGGCCTCATCAGTATTTCACAACCCACCAAGTTTATAAAATTCTGAAAAAGAAAACATAAACAGGATTTATTTACTTGTTAGTGCTTCAAGGACACTTTTAACATCTATGTCTATATCATGACACCAACACAAGTAAAAATGTAAAGCCACTTCAAATTGTGTACCAGATTACGTTTCATTAGTGCAATGGGCAATAATCCATGCACGACCAGGGCTCAAGTACATCAAAATGTTGATTGGATTTGACATGTTACGTTTCAAACTATCTGGATATCAAAATATCAAAATTCCAACCAGAAAATTTTCCCCATAATGTAATCTGAAATTTAACATATTCAATTTTGTTTGACAGAGCTCAAGGATAAACAATAACGGATTAGTTAAATTCCAAGTAGCATTATGGGTAATATTTATAGCTTGAAATTTTAATATCTTGACACCAGTGTGTTAATTTCCCAATCACATAATAGAAAGAATTAGCAGGTTGAAATTTTTGTGTTTTGACCAGGTTCTCAGGCCACTAGTAAAATTCTATGACGCAATTCAAAGCTCGCTTTTCATGGAGTTTGCACAGAGACTACCAGTGATGTACAGTGATGTCCCATTGCTCATATAATTATATAGATATTCTTTCTTGCTTCAACTATATCAATATTGAAAATATCATATACTGACACAATTAGTGCAACTACATGACATAAACATACAAGAGCAATGCCCTCGACAGTGCCTGCCATGACAGCCATATTGAATTTGTTATCTGATCCAAAATCATAAGGAAACTTCCTCTATACACCAGTAGTGCATAAGTAAATGAAAGTGTCAATGACAATGTAGCTTAACTTGTCTGTGTGTTGTTTTTGATGAAAAGGATAATGTTCAATGTTTATGAAAGGATTATGAAATAAGACAAGAATTGTGATAATTGGGAATATGCTAATTTCTGTTCACTGAATGCTTTGTTTTCAATAAAAATAATATGAGGTGTACATTGTACTAAACAACTGAGGGTGGGTTAACGTGGTCCTCACAGTTAATGTATGTGGCCCTCACAGTTAATGTATGTTAACGAAAGTAACCAAGTTACAGCGAAATTATTTCAAAACAAGTCATCCTATCTATCAAGTTACAATGAAATCCCTTCATAAATATGGCCTGTAGACTGTGCTAAAGGTTTTCGGGCTTCGGGCCAGTGTAGCTATCATGGATGACAAATCGCAAATTCGCTACCAAAAGGGGACATCCTCATCTTGACATCATAATGAGTCATCCTACCAAGTTACAATGAAATCCCTTCATAAATACGACCTGCAGTCTAGGCTAAATTTTTCGGGTTTGGGGAGGATGAATGATCGCGAACAAATGAGGACGTTCTCATCTGGGCATTATCTGGAGTCCTCCCACCAAGTTACAATGAAATCCCTTCATAAATGTGACCTGTAGACTGTGCTAAAGGCTTTCGGGCTTCGGGTCCCTGTAGCCATCACAGTTGACAAATCACGATCAAAAGGAGACTTTATCATCTAGACATTATATGGAGTCAACCTACCAAGTTAAATGAAATCCCTCCATAAATACGACCTACAGACCATGCTAAATGTTTTCGTGTTTTGTGCCTAGGCAGCCTTCACTGCTGAATGAACGTGACCAAAATGGGTTGTTCTCATCTAGACATTATTTGGAGTCACCCTACCAAGTTACAATGAAATCCCTCCATAAATACGACTTACAGACCATGCTAAAGGTTTTCGGGTTTTGGGCTTGGGCAGCCATCATTGCTGAATGATCACAACCAAAAGAGGATGTTCTCATCTAGACATTATTTGGAGTCATCCTACCAAGTTACAATGAAATACCTTCATAAATATGACCTTATCTATTTACTAAGGTTTAGCGACACTTTGACAGCCAAGGTCATATCATGTCAGTGACAGTTTTACGGGTGGAGGAAGCCGGAGTACCCGGAGAGAACCACCGAGCAATGAAAAGCAGCTGTCAGCTCCCCAACATCGTAACTCTGCACAGCAGCACGGTTAGACTGGTTGAAGAAATGCGCACCATCGACATGCAGTACACCTTAATACATGGCATCACCATGCCCCCATGTAAACAAACGGGGTTAAGTGCCTTGCCAAAAGACACAACGCGGGAGTCCGAATCGATCACTCAGACGGTCACCCATCCAAGGACTAACCCGGCTCTACATTGCTTAACTTCGGCGATCTGACAAGAACTGGCTACCACAATGCCACTGCACCCCATAAATATGACCTGTACACTGTGCTAAAGATTCAGGCCCCTGTAGCCGTCACAGTTGACAAATCGTGACCAGAAGGGGACGTTCTCATCTAGACATTATATGAAGTCAACCTACCAAGTTATAATGAAATCCCTCCATAAATATGACCTGTAGACTGTGCTAAAGGTTTTCAGGTTTTGGGCTCAGCACAGTTGACAGATCGCACCCAAATGGGGAGGTTCTCATCTAGACATCATACAGAGTCATCCAACCAAGATACAATGAGATCCCTCCATATTAAATATGACCTGCAGACTGTGCTAAACGTTTTTGGGTTTTGGGCTTGGGCAGCCATCACGGTTGACAGATCATGACCAAAAGGGGATGTTCTTATCTAGATACTATACAGAGGCATCCTACCAAGTTACAATGAAATCCCTTCATAAATATGACCTGTAGACTGTACATGTGCTAATGGTTTTCAGGCTCGGGCAGCCATCATGGTTGACCGATCGCGACCAAAAGGGGACATTCTCATCTAGATATGACCCCAAACCTGCATATGAAATTTTGTGACAATCGGACAAGAACTAAAGGAAAATGTGAACAGACTCACTGACTAACAGACTCACAGACTAAAAGACTTCTGCAAGTTAAGCTAAAAATGAACTTAATTTGAGTCAGAATTTACTAGTTATAGGACGGAAACCAAATTCAAGATGGCCACCATAATGAATTGGCACTAGTGGCCATCTTGGTTCAGGTGACTGGTCCAACATTGAAAGGAAGCTTCCTGTCGACACCAACAATGCATAATTAAAAAATAATGAAAGTGTCAACGACACTGTAGCTTAACTTAACTGTGTGTAGTGTTTGATGAATAGGATAATGTTCAATGTTTATGAAAGGATTATGAAATAAGACAAGAATTGTGATAAGTGAGAATATGTTAATTTCTGTTCCCTACATACTTTGTTTTCAATAAGAATAATTTGAGGTGTACTGTACTAAAGAATTGAGGACTGGGTTGATGTGGCCCTCACAGTTAACATATGTCAACCAAAGTTACCAAGTTACAGTAAAATCAGTCCAAAACAAGTCATCCTACCAAGTCACAAAGTTGCAATGATATCCCTTCTTAAATATGACTCGTAGACTTTGCAAAACGAATTTTGGTAGCGTGCCGGTGTGGCAGTCACAGTTGACTGATCGTGACCAAAATACGACAGTCTCATCTAGATATCGTACCGAGTTATTCTACCAATTTACAATGAAATTCCTTAAAAAAAACAACCTGCAGACTGTGCTAAAGTAAACAAGGTCAGGTGACCAGGCGGCAGTAACAGCTGACTGATTGTGACCAAAATAAGACAGTTTCATCATACCAAGTTATCCTTCCAAGTTAAATGAAGTCGCTTCATAAATGTGAACTGTAGACTGTGCTAAACAAATCTAGGTCATGCCTGTGTGGCCATCGCGGTTGACCAATCGTGGCCAAAATAGGATGTTCTCACCCAGATATTATACCGAGTCACGTTACCAATTTAAGTGAAATCCCTTCTAAATGAAACCTGGAGACTGTGCTACAGAAGTCTAGGTAACGAGACGCTCAGGTAGTCACGGTTGACTGAACCCGACCAAAATAGAAGGAAGTTCTCATCTAAACATTATAAGGAGTTATCCTACCAAGTTACAACTAGAAAGTGTTTTAGCACACTAAACATATGTCTCCCCTTCCTTTCTATTTCACGCACTACAATTGATATATACATAAAATATTGATAAACATACCAGATATGTAAGGTCTAGCTCTAAAGAGAAATAAGTTATGATGACTCTGGCAAATAATACTCTATAAAATATCTGAACTTGACCTTGGGGTGCAAAGGTCAAGGTCACATGAAGGTCATGATGACATGTGGTCTCATTGTGATACATCCACATGTCAATCATCTAAGTCCTAGGTAAAAAAAACTAAAAAAAAACAAAAAAGTTCTGATCTGGACAATTATTCCCTATTTGAAGTACATAAATTTGACCTTGAGGTCAGAGGTCAAGGTCACATGCAGTTCATCAAGGTAGCGGACATGCGGTTTCATGGTGACACATCCACATGTCCAAAAAAAAAAAAATCTGGTCTGGACAATTACTCCCTATTTAAAGTACATAAATTTGACCTTAAGGTCATGGCCACATGAAGGTCATGATTACATGTGACATGCAGTCTAACTGCGATACATCCACATGTCAAATATCTAAGTCCTAGGTCAAAAAACAAAAAAAGTTCTAGTCTGGATAATTATTCCCTATTTGAAGTACATAAATTTGACCTTAAGGTCAGAGGTCAAGGTCACATGAAGGTCATCGTGGAAGACAACATGCGGTCTCATGGTGCACATCCACATGTCAAATAACCAAGTCCTAGGTCAAAAAACAAAAAAAATTTCGTCTGGACAATTACTCCCTATTTGAAGTACATAAATTTGACCTTGAGGTCAAGGTCACATGACGGTCATAATGGTATGCGACACACTGGCTCATGGTGATACATCCACGTGCCAAATATCTAAGGTCTGGCTCAAAAGACAAACAAGTTTTGGTCCGGACAAAGTTTCCTTGAAAAAAGCACAAATCTGACCTTCAGATCAAAGGTCAAGGTCACATGAAGGTCACAATGGTATGCTACACAAAGGCTCATGGTGATACATACACATGCCAAATATCTAAAGCCTGACTCGAAATACAAAGAAGTTCTGGTCCAGACAGTTTCCCTTAAAAAAGTGCATAAATCTGACCTTCAGGACAAAGGTCAAGATCACATGAAGGTCACTATGGTACACTGCACACCGGTTCATGGTGATACATCCACATGCCAAGTATCTAAGGTGTAGATCAAAAGACAAAAAAGTTATGGCCCGGACAAAGTTTGTGTGATGTTTCCCTTAAAAAAACACATCATAAATCTGACCTTCAGGTCAAAGGTCAAGGTCACATGAAGGTCACTATGGTACACGGCACACCGGCTCATGGCGATACATCCACATGCCATGTATCTAAGGTGTAGGTCAAAAGACAAAAAAGTTATGGCCTGGACAGAGTTTGTATGAGAAGAAGGAGAAGGAAAAGAAGAAGAAGAAGAAGAAGAAGAAGAAGAAGTAGAAGAAGAAGAATATGCACTAAAACAATATGTCTCCCTTCTGGGAAGGGGAGACATAATGAAATCCCTTTATAAATATGCCCTGTAGACTGTGCTAAAGGTTTTTGGATTTTGGGCCTGCAGAGCTGTCACGGTTGACTGATCACAACCAAAAAGGGATGTTCTCATCTACAAATGAACTTGAACTGCATATGAAATTTCATGATGATCGGACAAGAACTATGAGGTGTAAAAATCCATTCATAAAAATAACCTGTAGACAGTGCTAAAGAAATGTAGGTCACTTGACCTGGAGGCTGTAATGACTAACAGATTGTGACCAAAATAGGATACATGTAGTATCATCTAGACATCATACCAAGTTATCCTTCCAAGTTACAATGAAATCACTTTGTACACTGTGCTAAACATATCTAGGTCATGTGCCTGAGCGGCCATCACGATTGACCAATCAGGCCCAACATAGGATGTTCTCATCTGGATAATATACCAAGTCATCCTACCAATTTACAGTGAAATCCCTTCATAAATGCAAGCTGTAGACTGTGCTAAATGAATCCAGATGATGTGCCCCTGTGGCCATCATGGCTGACTGAACCTAAGTTACCCAACCAAAATAACACTTTCTCATCTACATGTAGACATTATACTGAGTCCTCCTACCAAGTTACAATGAAATCACTTCATAAATACGACCTGTGGGCTGTGCTAAATGTTTTGGGGTTGGGGCCACCATGTCAGCCATATTGTATTGGCTAGCTGGACCAAAATTAAAAAGGAAGCACTGTCTAGTCATCCACAAGTAATCCCTAAAATTATGACTTAATAAAATAAGCAGTTCTTTTGTACCCCTAAAATTATGATTTGATCAAATAAGCAGTTCTTCAATTATTGGATGGAAAAATCATATTCAAGATGGAAGACATAATGAATTGGCCACTGGGCATCTTGGTTCAGCTGACCCGTCCAACATTGACAGGAAGCTTCCTGTAGACACTAACAATGCATAATTAAAAAATAAAAATGATTCGGGTCAGCATTCATAAGTTAGTGGACGGAAACCAAATTCAATATGGCTGCCATGGTGGCCATATTGATTTGACTAGCAGGACCGAAATCGAAAGGAAACATTGTCTAGTCATCCACAAGCAACAACTAAAATTATGATTTGCAGGGCTTGCCTTGAGTCGGGGCTGATCAGCCCAGGCCCCGAGATCAGCCCCGAGGAGCACTTGCTGGGGGCTTTTTTTCAAGCCCCGACATTTTCCACAAAAAAGCACTAACAATAATGGACAAAATGGAAAATCAGCCCCGAAAAGGCCCCGACCTCAATATGTGGGGGACTTTTTTTAGGCCCCGACCATTTTACTCAAGGCGAGCCCTGGATTTGATCAAATAAGCAGCTCTTTAGTTATTGGACGGAAACCAAATTCAAGATGGCCACCATGGAAGCCATGATTTGACCACTGGTGGCCATCTTGGTTGAGCTGACTCGTCCGACATTGAAAGGAAGATTCCTCAAGACACCAACAATGCATAACTAAACAATAGAAATGATTCGAGTCAACATTCATTAGTTACTGGACGGAAACCAAATTCAATATGGCTGCCATGGCAGCCATATTGAATTGGCAAGCTGGACCAAAAGTGAAAGGAAGCACTGTCTAGTCATCCAGAAGTAATCCCTAAAATTATGATTTGTTCAAATAGGCAGTTCTTTAGTTCCTGAACGTAAAACAAAAGTTAATGGACGGACTATGGATGGACATGGTGAAAACATAATGACCCCGAGAGGGTGAGCATAAAAAACTACAGCTGTGGTGTGTCTTCCTTCAAAATAAACGAGTCTAATAGTATTTCAAATAGTGATGTACGAAGTGGCTCAGTACAGTTAAAACTAGAAGTCCTGTCACGAAATGCGCGCTTATCTAGGCTTATTTGCGCGTAGGAATTGCACGCAATTGCCATATCAAATGGCATCCAAAGCACGGCAGGTTCTCCTGGTTACTCATGGCAAACACAGGCAATGTTTCAGCCAATGGACCTCCGGGTTACCCGGAGGTCCATTGGCTGAAACATTGCTTATGCACAGGCGATATGTACATAATTTGATAGCCTTACTATGGTCATAACGCGTAGATTAACGTGCAGATCAACGTGCTATTTGTGCGCATGTCATGACAGGACTTCTAGTTTTAACTGTAGGTAGGGATGCAGGCTGCCAGTAGAGTGGTCCTCGGTTTGAATCCCACCTACGACAATCGCATTGTGACCTTAGGCAAGACAGCTCACCCCCATTGTCCACGTGGGGGCAGGGTGGCATTGTGCACTAAGGCGTATTGCACATCGATGATGCACTTGTTTTCAACCAATGCTAACCCTGCTTCTGGGGAGTTAGTATGTTGGGCAGCCTGACAGTTGCTTGCCATTGCTTGTTCTATCTGGGTACTCCAGCTTCCTCCACCCATAAAAGTGTCCCAACACGAGATGACCCTGCCTGTCAAAAGTTATTGCGTGGAGAATCAAAAGTCACCAAAACTCCCAGATGGTTGCCATTGCAGCCATATTGGACATGCCAGAATGCTGGTTATCAAAAGCAACCATTCTCTAGCCATGCTTAATCAACCATAAAAAAGTAGTATCTGTTGGATGTATTGTTTTCAAGTAATCAACCATAAAAAACAGTATCTGTTACATGGACAATCAAAAGTCCCTGAAAATCCAAGATGGCTGCCATGGCGGAAATATTGGACAGCCAAAATGCTGGTTATCAAATGGAACCATCCTCTAGTCATGCTTAATCAACCATAAACTACAGGCTCTACATAGCCTGTAATTGCTCACCAGGAACTACCTATAAAAATGTGATTTCCCATAGGCTTTCCATGGTAACTATGAGCTGCAATTGTGGCCATGTTTGCAACATTACATCAACATTACATGAGGATCATTGGTAGAAGGTGTCCCAGTCTTCAGTGACGTGAAGTTTCAAAACATCTGAATCTATCAAACAGAATCGTAGAATGTCTCTGGTGGCCATATTTTCCAACCAACGGGAACAAAAAAGAGGATCGTTTGTAGAGGGTCTCCTATAGACCATTCTTGCCGAGTTTTGGTTCCATCGAGAGAAGAATGTGATTTCCCATTGTTTTTTTTTTATAGTAACTATAAACTGCAATTGTGGCCATGTTTGCAATAATATCAAAATTAAAATGAGGAATGTCGTGGAGGGTGTCCCAGTTATCAACCATGCAAAGTATTAAAACTTTTGGCCCAGTGGTTTCCAAGGAGAAGAGTTTTCAAAATTGACTAATCAGAATCAAAGGATGCTTATGGCAACCACATTTTTTCACGCAACAGAATAAAATGAGTAACAGTTGTAGAGAACCCCTCAAAGAAAATGCCTGCCAAGTCTGGTTCACATTGGCTCAATACTTTCAGTGAAGATGATAAAAATGTGATTTCCCATAGGGTTTCTATAGTAACTATAAGCCACAATTGCAGTCATAATTGCAATCTGATGAAAATTAAAATGAGGATCATTGGTAGAGGGGGTTACAGTCATCAGTCACACTAAGTTTTCAAACCATTTAGCCTTGTAGTTATCAAAGAAGATTTTCTTGAAAATGCAAACATTTATGAATTCTGTTTCAACAAAAAAAGTCAGTAAAAGAGGGTTAAATAGTTTGAAAATTACAATTCTCTTAGACAGTATTCTCTTTTCATAATAGCTTTGGATAGGTGAAGGGTTACAGTCAAACACACTTTCTTCCAATATTTGTCAAATCTTAAAAGATAAACAATAATTACTGTCAGCTAAGCTGACATGATTGAAACAGAATACAAACAAAAAATTTCATGTTACATATCAGAAAATACTGTTATCAGATTGAAGTTGACAGGTTCCTGAAAAACCAGACCAATGATGCAAAAATCAAGGTACAGTTAAAATGGTTTACAGTAAAGTCAAAATAAGTTGTGTAGGATAATCCAAAAATTATGTATCTTTTTTTTTCTCTTCCTACACTGATAAGACCAGAAGCTAACATCATTTTATGGAAAGCTCTCACTGAGAACATTCTAGAAAATGTCAGATTCTGATCTTGTCAGGGCAGGAACAGCAGTTTACTTAGTTTACTGCAGTTATGCTACAGCTTTTTTTAACTTGTACTGTATACACAATATTTCGGGGGTTTTTTCCCAGTCCTCAGTGGAGAAAACTGAAACCAACCCTTACCATGCTGGTCATCCGATTACCACCTTTGCGGTGCACTACCTCGTTTGCGGTGTAAAAAAGACGGAGATTGTTGCTCATACATACAAGTTGGAAAACTGGTAAGTACACGCATTTCAACAAGCCTACTTGTGCGGCAAACTCTTTCAGGGTAGGTATTAGTCACCAATACTTTCATCCAGGAAATATTTTCATGAGAGAAAAAAACAAACAAATTTTTTGAGGTATTTTAAAGTGGAAATATGGAGATAAAAATTCCAGTTGTTGGGTTTGAACTGCAAATTATATATAAAATATGCTATTGTGAGACCTTGGAGCAGCATCCGTATAGAGAATTGTCTTATTTTAGCCAAATGTGTAAGTTACGTTTGTGAGCCTTTTGTGAAAACACGTTTAAACCGAATTTATCGAGGGGGAGGGGGGTGGGGGTGGGGGTAATTGATTTTTATGAATACCTTATTTGCAGTGTAAAGTACCACCTTTTGCAGTTTCGGTGTCTGCTGGGTGAACCACAATTGCGGTGCGAAGCATTTAATGGGGTCACTCTTTTACTAAAATGTTGCCTTATCTGGACACCTTTATTCTCTCTGATCTGTATACAATTAATTCTAAAGCATTTTTTTGATAAGTCCAGGCATTTATGATATGGTTAGCCCAATAGTTGGACATTGACTAACTTGTATTGTCTTTGAAGCTCCGAAAACAAGTATCATGTATTGGGCCAATTCACATTTGTTGATTATCCAGACCGCAAGTTGTTGTTTTTCGCATGCATCTCTAGTGGCAAGCAGGTCTAGTAAGCGTTCAAATCTGTCAGTCCATTCATCAGTCAGTCCGAAATACTTTGGGTTGAAATTTTTAGTCAGAGTTTTCTTGGCTGGTAACAAGGGAATGATTTTATATTTGGCCTGGGGCTTGATAATGTGTCCTTATACCGTGTAAGCAGTTTTCAAATCTTCCGTGTAGCCACTTCCTGCTTGCCAATTGTTTGAAATTGTACTGTACCCACTGAATATAAAAATTTCAGTTGAAGTTTTCTTGGCTTGTATGAAAGGGATTGCTTTTATATTGGGTCTGGCGCTTGATATTTTGAGTTGTACCGTGGAAGCAATTTCCAGATCTGCCGCACAGGCGGTTCCTGTTTGCCGAAAATTTGAAATTGTTCTATACCCACTGAAAAATTGCATGTAGGGACGTAGTTTCAGACTGGTACTAGTCTTGTTTTTTTTTGATAATTGATCACTTACAAAACAGAGACATTTTTCAAATTATGGTACGTTTTATCACATAATCATCGTAACTTACAAATCACAGAGAAACTCTATCAGAGAGCTTTTCTATGAATTGTAAACAGCAACGATTGAGAAAGAAAAATGCCATTTGCAACACAGATATTTACAGGATGCCATCTCAAAATTGTGAATTCTGGATGGTTAAAGTTTTAATTGAACATACATATTCAAAGTAAATTTCAGAGAAAATGTTTTGGAATAAAGGGCAATGGGAATTTATTTATTTATTCAATCAATCAGCCCTATAAATCACAAATAATGCGATATAAGTTCACCTGTAACAAAACACTATTATCGGGTGGAAAATCCACCCTCCCACGATTTGGTAGTAATTCACCCTACATGTACAGAATGGCCATTGGCGATTATCATCAATAAATCAACTTGATGTCTTGAAGAAAATTTTCAGGAGCAATTACTATAATTAAATCAGTGTGTAACCAAATATTTACTCACTACTTTCATTCAAAAAAGCCAATTTTCCCAAACAAACAAGTGAAAACATATTAACATTTTCATCTTTAACATTTAAAAAAATTATCACTTTGCATCAAAAACAGCATTTTGACCCTTAGTATTCCAAAATCAGCAATAGTGTTGTAATGAGGGAACAGAGAGAATAACCTGGGGGACCGATTACTGTCAAAGCCTTTCCTAGAATCTTAGTTTTGTGAATGCACATACATAGTGTTAGTTTTTTAAACCTTGCCCGGCATTATAGGAGCCCCGCTGATTTTTTCTCATTTCTGCTAATTACCTCAAGCCAGGATTCTCTTAGACAGGATTTGACTTGCAGTGAAGGCCTCATTGCCCTCACAGGTAATACCGTAAGGGAATCCTGCTCTAAAGCAATTATGGAAAATCGGCGGGCCCCCCATAATGCCGGACTCCAGTGTTACTACACCGCCCCCATCTCGACAGTTTTGCACGGATTTATTTTAGGTGCGATATCAGTTATGGAAATCAGGTTACACCGAATTTGTGAGGCCTGATATTCTATATATAAATTACAAAATATAAATTTGTATTAAAAATAGACATCAAAATGTAAGTTATGATGGATAGAACACGGGAAACTGATTCATTTACCCCTCAAGTGCTGATTGTGGGCACCTGTGGTTCATGGAAGTCTGCGATCGTATTCGTATGAAAACCACCACCAAACAATATATCACGAGAACATCTCGGGGCTATATGCTTCATACATCCGTGAACAACGCTAGGCAATCAAACCACCTCACAATGCAGCGACAGAACTTAGTCTGCAAAAATGCCAACACTGCCTGCACTTTTTTGAAGACCTTGTCCATGGGTAACAGAAGTCTTTTATATCTGGTAACTGTGCAATCTCCACATCATGACAGTAGGTAGGGCGAGAACGATCAGTCCCATTATTTCATTTTGAACGATATTGTTTATCGGTGTATTTTGGTCCCGTTGACCTGAACCTCCACATTGTGATGAATGTAAACAAACAAAATGGTTTGACATTCATCTTATTGCAGGTCTGTCACTGCATTTTGAAGTATTTCGATTTCCCAGATTCGTTCTTGAATATTTGAAGCATATTTGGCCACAATTTGTTCTCACGAGTTGTTCTCACGAAATTTTATTTGATAGTCAGTTCTCGTACCAATAGGATCGCAGACTTCCAGAAATCACCAATGCCTGCTATCATTATTGTGTGTTGGACGAATATATTTTTCGTGTTCTATGCATCATAACCTTTATTTTCGTTTATCATTTGTGTGTATGTCATTCATATATTAACGGAATATCAGACTTTGAGTAAACCGATTTCCACTACTTCCATTACTAAAATATAGCACCTTTTATAAAATGTGTAAAATACATCCTGTGCATAAACCACTCTTATCAACTCAATACGTCACAACTGTTTCAAAGTCCTTGGACCTTTCATTAATTTGATTGCATAAACTAAAATTATTTCGCAGCATACAATGTTGTCTGTATCTATGTCCTATTATAAAAAAGAGTACTAAACTTGGTCCAAACAACTGTCCATCCAGCCCCAAAAGGTAATACTGTTTGGAATCAACACACGGCGAGTCAATAAATGAAACACGGGTTATTCCTCCCAGCTCTCAACACGCACGGTTGACAAACCCTTTCGACTTGACAGAATGCTCATTAGATCACTGGTTTTGATTGATTAGTGTGGGTGTTTAAATAATTCAAGACGTCTGTACATATAAAACTGAAGGGCCAGGGTCATGTTTCGTTAGTAATCTTGAAAGATTGACACTGCAAAATGAGGTACTGTGAACCACAAATGACGGTACTCATTAAAAGGACAACACTGCAAATCAGGTATTCTAAAAGTTTAACACCTCTCGACGAAGCTGCCAAATAAGGCGAATGTAGGACTTTTTATGAAAGCTGAAGGTGACCTAAACTCAAAGACGAAAGTCTGAAGCAACAATGGAGCGAAGGTTTGACCTTCTATGTCCTTCATATTCACAGAGAGAACAAATTTTGTCTAAAATTTCCAAAAGAATGAGGATGAATGCTACTGTACTTTCAATAACACAGCTGAATTACTTCATAAAACACACCGACACTATGCACAAGAATGCAATAATATTCGCCAGATTACATTTTGTTTAGTGATATACGCAAGTTAATAGCAGTTATACCATATTTAATGACACCTACCTTCAACCATTTCCGTCTTTTTTAAACCGCAAAAAAGGTGCTGCACCGCAAAGGTGGTAATCGGATGACCAGCATGCTTACAAGATTCTCAAAAAACAAGTATTTTGCTGACAGTACCGATCTTTTGTGCAGATAGGAGGGGCATTGGGTTAAGCATTAGAATATAGCCTCTGGTGGCCACATATTTCCATCCTCTCATAGACCATTCCTGCGAAGTGTGGTTCACATTGGCTCAGTAGTTTCAGAGAAGATGAAAATGTGATTTCCCATAGGGTTTTTATAATAACTATAAGCCGCAATTGTGGTAATGTTTACAACCCGATCAACATTAAATGAGGATCGCTGGTAGAGGGGGTCCCAGTCATCACTTATGTGAAGTATCAAAACATTTGGCCTGGAAGTTTCTGAGGAGAAAATTTTTGAAAATCCACCTATCAGAATCAAAGAATGCCTCTGGTGGCCATGTTTTTCAATCATCGTGAACTAAATGAGGATCGTTTGTAGAGGACGTCCCATAGACCATCCCTGCCAGGTTTGGTTCACGTCGGCTCAGTAGGTCCGGAGAAGAAGATGAAAATGTGATTTCCGATAGGGTTTCTATAGTAACTATAAGCCGCATTTTTGGCCATGTTTGAAATTGCAACCCGATCAACATTAAATGAGGATCGTTGGTAGAGGGGGTCCCAGTCATCGTTTATGTGAAGTATCAAAATATTTTGCCTGGCAGTTTCAGAGGAGAAGATTTTTGAAAATCTACCAATCAGAATCAAAGAATGCCTCTGGCGGCCATGTTTTTCAACCCACCGGCCACGGAACAAAATGAGGATCATTTGTAGAGGACCTCCCATAGACCATTCCTGCTAAGTTTGGTTCACACCGGCTCAGCGGTTACAGAGAAGAAGATGAAAATGTGAAAAGTTTACAGACGGATGGATGGATGAAGGATGCTGACCGACGGATGCCAAGTGATGAGAAAAGCTCACATGGCCTTTTAGGCCAGGTGAGCTAGAAAGCAGCATCTGTTGGATCTACAGTTTTCAAGTTATTGTGTGGGCAATCAAAAGTCCCTGATAATCCAAGATGGCTGCCATGGTGGCTATATTGGATATGCCAGAATGAAGGTTATTGGAAGGAACCATCATCTAGTCTGGTCATGACTAATCAATCATAAAGAAACAGTATCTGTTGGATGTTTTATTTTCAAGTTATCGCCTGGACAAACAAAAGTTAACAGATGGCTGGACAAATGGATGGATGGACAGATGGACACTGCCATACCATAATATGGCCCGTTCATATGAGCGGCCATATAAAAAGATACATTCCCTAATACAGCAATGAGAGTGGAAACAATGGATAATTGTAAGTTAAAGGCCTCTGTGAACATGACATTTGGCATAATCACCCTAAAATAAAATAGGCTCTTGCTCTTGTCATACACAACCGAAATGTTAAGTTTGGATTCAATCTGTTGAGAGGAACTTTAATTGAAGAGAGGAAACCATGAAAATTTGTACATTTAAAGTTCACTTTGACCTTGTGCACAATGCCCTCAAAATGGAAAGGATTATTACTCTATCATACCCATTTCACATGTCAAATGTGGTTGTCATGAGTCAAGCAGAACTTTAATTAGACTGAAAACCAGAAAAATATGCATGTTAAAGGACTTGACCTTTGGCACAATGTCCCACCAAATAAATAGGATTTTTCTTCTCATTATACCCAAGCCACATACAGTACACGAAGAGTGTATTATCACTAAATCACCAGCACAGTGAAAATTTGTAGCAAATTTGTTGCAAAGCATAATCACAAGCACAGTTCCAGCCAAAGAACCTGTGGGCTAAACCTAGAGGTCCACTGGCTCTGAAACATTGCTTGTGTTTTTCTTTACAGAATTTGAAAGTGATTTATTTATTTATTGGTGTTTAAGGCCACATACTTATGCACAATGGCTAATCATGACTGCTTGAAAGTGATACTTTGGGTGAAAACTCCACTCCACAGGTAATTTAGTTACAATCCACACTCCACGTACTGTATCAAATTTGGTTTTGAATGACCAAGCAGAACTTTAGTGAGAGCAGAAACCAACTCATGTACAAAGCTTTAGGGCCGCTATCAGGGGTCAGCCGAGGGGGCAACTAGGGCAAAGAAGTCGCCTTGTCATTCCTTAAGTTGTCTTGGCTTACATTTGGGGCAAAATTCAAGTTGCCCTCTAAAACTTCCTTTGGAGACATGGCAGTTTTATGCATTTTCTTTCATGTGTTATTTCCCCAAAAAATGCTTCTACATTCATAAAGTAAACACGGATGCTGTTAAAATCTGTCAAATGGCTCTGAAAATAGCCTAAACTAGCGACTCGCACCTACTGTGCTGTATTCCTAGTTTACTGAATTAATATGTCAGGACTGTTTGGGATTGAAATAATGTTTCCGACTGCAATTTAACAATAAATCACCATCCAGTATCCACTTACTGTAGTTTCATCAGTTGAGTTGGGTAAATTACAGTTTCAAGCAATTAGGCAGAGAGTGCTGATAATTCTGTGACGTGCATCCCCTTCCCCCCTTTTAAAAGTGTTGAGATACTGACGAAAGCATGTACAATGATAGGGGATAGAGGGGGGAGGGGTGGGGGAAGAACCTCATAAGAAATTTTTGAAAGCTGTCATTAAATGGAGACTTCTGGCGGCTTTTGGGATAAAAGAATCACATTATTTTTTTGCCGTCAAAACGAATTGGCCAAAATGACGTTTTAAGCAGCATGTTGAACTTCAGTGAGCATCCAGTGACAAAGAGTTATAGCTACTGATTGCACAATGCTTGAAGTGATAATTTTATTACGTCAATTTAATAAAGTTATTACTTCAAGAATCATGAAGTCCAAAATTACAACTGTTGGTCAGAATGCGTTTCATGATACAGCCCCCACTCCCCACCTCCCTTTTCAACTGTTGACATAGGAATCAGAACCATGGTGCCCACCCACCCCCCCCCCACCCCCCCCCCCTCCCACCTCCTAAAGTTCCGGGGCCCAGTGTGACTACCCCTGGTCCTTCTACTATCAACGATTGAATCTGACTTTGATATTTTGTCAAAGTGACATGTTCTGTTTTACTTTATAAATGGGTCAATTACAAGTTGTTATTTGATGCAAATTTATATACTGCAAAATAATCTTCCAATAAGCAGAGTATATATTGTTATGTTTGTACAATGAAAAACGGACTGAAACTGATCTGAATTTTCAAAACAGCACAGCTCTAAGATGAAGAAATAGTGACTTCCACAATGAATACAACACTCTGTCAATTGAGGCTTGGCAACAAATATTAACTTTTGAGCCTGAACTTTGAAGTGACAACTGAGTCTTCACTTCTGATGGAAATTTTTTGTTGCAAAAATCACCTTTACTGGATTCTAGTCAATGGTAATGCCTGAGGTGAATATTGCAACTTGGTTTTCACATTAAAATCTTTGATCACAAACAAGCCACCTGAACAGATTTTCACCACAGTGCTATTGTGAGACAGTTTCAAACCAACCTTTCCTACTGAATGCTTTACTAAGTGTACAGTTAAAACTAGAAGTGCTGTCAAGAAATGCGCACAAATAGCTCGTCGATCTGCGCATTAATCTATGCGTTATGGCCATAGTAAGGCTATCAAATTCTGTACATATGGCCTGTGCACAAGCAATATTTCAGCCAATGGACCTCCGGGTAACCCAGAGGTCCATTGGCAGAAACATTGCCTGCGTTTGCTATGAATAACCAGGAGAATCTGCCATGCTTTGGCTGACATTCGATATGGCAATTGCGTGCAATTTCTACGTGCAATTAAGCCTAGATAAGCGCACAGTTCATGACAGGACTTCTAGTTTTAACTGTAGGACAACTTAACAATTTCCCACCTATCAAATTCCTACAAAAGCATTAATTATATGATTTGGAAGTGGACTGTCACTTTATGGCAAAGGCTTGGAAACTGGCAAATACCCATCAGGAAAATCTTGATAAACTAAAGGATTCCAAAATCTGTGTTGGCAAAATAAATCTAATGGAAACACACTAAGTCTTTGAACCCTGGAGGGTTGGGTTTTTTCCCAGGCTTTCTACTTCAGTACAGTTGCAGTGGACTGGTCGTAATCCATACATGGGCAGTAATGTCCAAGCATGCATTTACCAGATAACAAAAATCATCAGGAGCAAAAAATTTCAATTTATGAAGCATCGGGTTGTACTGTACACAACTTTTGAGTCTTGTAGCTTGAAAGTGATTCCTAGCAAATACTTAAAAGCCTATAGAGGCAATCAATACTTTACTAGGAACCACTGCAAAGTAATTAGTAAGAAAGCTTTAGCACAAAAAAGAAATGTAAATGCTTGCTTACCTGCATGAACTATTAAGATGATTTTTGAAATGCTGATTTGCTAAACAGGCTTTTTCATAAACCTCACATCGTAGGATTTTTCACCGTCATAATCTCAGATTATCACCAAAACGCTTCTTTGTTAAAAAAAGCTTTCCTTCAAAGACTACATTCAATGGGGCTTTTTTCCATGTGAACTGTGAGGTGGTTATTAAGCTGCTGCTTGGTTAGAAAGGATTTGTCACAAACACCACATTTGAATGACTTTTCACCAGCATGAATTTTAAGATGGTAGCGACGATGCTGGTCAGTGTGAAAGGTTTTGCCACATACTTCACAACTAAATGCCTTTTCACCAGCATGAACTTTCAGATGACTACAGAGATGGTGCTTCAAAAGAAATGCTTTGCCACAGATACCACACAAGAATTGTTTGTCCTCAGCATGTTGCAGCTGGTGAGTATCCAAATTATCCTTTCTATTAAAAACTTTGTCACAAGTACCACACTTGAATTGTTCACCTCTAGAGTGCAATCGAAGGTGAGCAGTAAGACCACCTCTTCTACTGAAAGTTTTGTTACAAGTATCACACTTGAATTTTTTTTCACCAGTGTGAATTGTTAAATGGTCACTAAGATTGTGCTTTGTTATAAAGGTTTTCCCACAAACACCACAATTAAATGGTTTGGGTTTTTCATCAGAATGAACTAGCAAATGATTACTGAGGTTCTGCTTTTGACGGAAGTCCTTGTTACAAATATGACACCTGAAAGGTTTTTCACCTGAGTGCAATCGTTGGTGAGTTGCGAGGTAATCTTTTCTGCTAAAAGCTCTGTTACAAATATGACAAGTGAATGGTTTTTCACCCGTGTGAAGTCTGAAATGATGGCTGAGATTCTGCTTTGATTGGAAGGCTCTTCTGCAAATATCACAACTAAATCGTTTTTCAGCAGTGTGCAGTCTCAAGTGATCATCCAAATTCTGCTTCTCACTGAATTCTTCATCACAAATATTACACTTGTGTGATACCAGTATATCACCTGAATTAACAAGATGACTACTGAAGTGTAAATTCATAGGAGACACTTTCCCTGCTCTATTTGGTACAAAATTTGACACAACGTTAGACCTCTGATTCCAAACACAATGTTCCTAGTTAATGGAGGCACCATAAATATATACTTCAATGCCCTTTTTTTTCATAAAATTCTGAAACAGAAAATACAAACAGAAATTACTAATGTCTCATAAGAAAAGCAATAATTCCAGAAAAAGATCAATTTGGCTGTGTGATTTTAGATTAAAGATGTATTTTAACTACAGAAAGGGGAGAAGAAATTCCTATTGAAAAGCTATTGGGTGAAACTTTCATGGAATAACTATCTAAAATTAACAAGCTATTAATTGAAAATAGAATATGTTTTCATTTTAGGAATTTAAAAAAACAAAACAGTGAGAGGTTTCACGCTGAGTTTGAATAGTACTGGTTGGTTGTGGCCATTATGTTGGGCAAAGAGTTGATTTTCAGGTTGATGAGATTTACACTAAGTCTGTACAGTGCACAGGGTAAGTTACTGAGCTAAAAATGAATTTTTTTTATGACCATAAAGTAGAGCTGCACGGTATATCGATAAACCGATATATACCGGTATTCAAACCAATATCGATTGAATACCGGTGTAATTGCAAAAATATCGGTTTATCGTCATTATTTATTTACCCACAGTTTAATTGTCAGGATGTCTTGAGTTTTTTAACTGAAGTCCTGAAAAAATGATATTATCCCTGTACCTAACGGATTGGCCGCATTGTCCCTAGTAATACACTAGTTGTGCAGTAATACACTAGTTGTGCAGTTGAACAAATATTATTTTTCAAAAAATTTCAACAAAACCATATCATGTGACCCCTCATTGGAACGAGCTCGACGAGCTCGTTCCAATGAGGGGTCATTTGATATGATTTTGTTGAAAATGTTTTGAAAAGTTTGATAAACTAATATTTTAAAAAATGGATTTTAATATCGTCTGCGTCGGGTAAAGAGTCATTCGAACTGCATCATCAAGGCATGCTGATTTATTCCGACTGTGAAGGATCAAATACCGATTATGGTACATATATATTCGTATGTTCAGATATCTGAACAGTATTTCGATATACCGGTATATCGCGGTATTTTTTAAAATACCGATACCGGTATTCAGTTTCAAATACTGTGCAGCCCTACCATAAAGTGTGACTAACACAGTGCAATGCACAGGGTTAGACACACTTTCTGGTTATAAAAAATTGGTAACTGTGATATCACATTCTACATAAAAATATACACCGACAAAGGCTGTACAAGAGCAAAGGGTTAGTTGGTTATAGGGCTGTCGCGATTATTCGATTAGTCGACTAACCGTCAACTATTGAAGTAGTCGACGTTTTTTTTATTTTTAGTCGATCGTCGTTCATTTTCAAGGTGGTACACGTCTACTACACGTCGGGGCTAAATTGCATTGTTTTGTGACGTGAATGATCAATGAAGGTGAATAACTTGAAATATCTAACCATGGTTAACATTCATATCCAGAAGACTGTACGACTGTCACTGACTGACAGAAAGAACACTCACAGTTACTCGAGAAGAATAGATTCTTCTAAATTTCTCCAGTCTTGTTGTACACACGAATGCATCCATTGGAAAACCCAAAGCGCGGAAGTGACAAAATTATGACGAAAGTCAAAACGTCAGATCACTTCTCAAAGTTCGGAACTTCAGACTAAGATCCAATTTTAACAACTGACGAGGGAATGCATAGATCTCAATGTTCAAAATTTCGAGAAACTTATTGCAGAAAGGAAACATATGCAGGAACGTTCTTTGGTAAATTCATTTTAATTCATCGGCTTCAATCTAGTTCAAACTTGGACCCGCAGTCAGTAATATTATTTTGGGGGTTGGTACGTCCTACAGGACGTACCAACCCCAAAAATTATATTACGGACTGTGGGTCCAAGATTGGACTACATGTAGCTTCAGTCGGGACCGATTTGTTGTTCCCACAACCCCACTTCGTCTGAACACACTGGTGCCATTGTCATTTTCAGAGTTTTACGAACAGAAGAATGATTTGCTAAAAAATCATGGGAAGCGACTATTAATCGACTAACCGTCGATTACTGGTCACGATTAGTCGATTACAAAAAATGATAGTCGCGACAGCCCTAGTTGGTTACATGTTGTTACATACATGTAGAGAGTAGGATACAATGAACTAATGGAAACACTGGATTGTGGAAATTTGATTAAGGTGAATTTCAAGCAGCAACATTTTTTGATGGAAATCGACGAAAATCAATTGCTCCTATCTAAAGGTCACCCCAAACAAGCATACCAAGTTTCAAAGTGACCCAACCATAGATGTGCCCTGTAGGGTGTGCCAAAGGGAAATATTGAGGTTTGACTAAACTAAGTTCAATGGTCATTGCCAATGGTAACATTTTTTGACAGAATTCAAAGAAAATCGACAGCTCCCATCTGAATGTAACCCCAAACAAGCATATCAGGTTTCAATGCAATCCATTCGTAAATGATCCCTGTAGGGTGTGCCAAAGGGAAATATTGAGGTCTGACTAAATTAAGTTCAAAGGTCATTGCCAGCTAGAGCTGATCGGTTTTGAAATTTTCCCTCGGTTCAGTTTCGGTTCGGTTATGGACGAAAAAAATTGGTTTTCGGTTTCGGTTGTTGTAACACAATATGCATTTTCCATATCTTATGTATTAAACTGGGGCAGGATAGTACTAAAACATGTTAAATAACAAAAAAGTGAACTTGAAATGAAATAAAACTGTACTGCGGCCGTTTCCTATAAATTTAGTGAACAATGAAAGTGTCAATGACACTGTAGCTCAACTTGTTTAAGACATGTACATGTATAGTATGTGACACAGCAATGACAAACATCTAGGTAATGTCCTGATAACAAAGGTACATGTAAAGTATTGTAATGGTCTGTATATAAATGCAAACCGTAGTCTGTAACAATTATATAGGTAAAGTTTTGTACTAAACTAGAAAAGAAATCTTTGAGTCCCAGAGTGAGTCTGACTGAACCCAAAAATATTGTTCTCATAGCACAGTGATAACAAAGGCACCCAAAAAATACTTGTTCCAGTCACAAGGTGATAACAAAGTTACCCCAAGAAGTTGCGTGAAGATCAGTTCATAAATACAAGCCGTATAGAAGTTGTCATATGCTAAACTAGAAAAGAAATCTTTGAGTCCCAGAGTGGGTATGACTGAACCCCAAAATATTTGTTCTCATAGCACAGTGATAATAACAACGGCACCCAAAAGCACTTGTTCCGGTCCCAATGTGATAACAAAGGTAACCAAGAAGTTTCATAAAGATCGGTTCACAAATACAGCCTCCAGTCTGAGCCGTATAGAAGTTGTGTGCAAAAAACTGATTGGACCTAATTTCGGTACAAAATGGCCACTGTCAGTCATCTTGAATTTTGGACTGCAACCAGAAACACTCCTTCTCATCCCAAGGTGATAACAAAGGTACCCAAGAAGTTTCGTGAAGATCGGTTCATAAATACAGCCTCTTGCCAGAGCCGTATTGACATGTGCATTTACTGTGTAGAAGTAGCACTGAATAAATCAAAATTCATCTAATTTGCATAATTTCTTCACAAGAAAAAAACCTGTATTATATGTGATGTATTCCATGTTACTAAACATTGATACAAAAATTTATTCAAATCAGAACTTTCATACAGAAGTTCTGTTCAAAAAACTGATTGCACTAATTTTGGTACAAAATGACTGCTGGAGGCCATTTTGAATTTTGGATCACACCCCAAAACACTCGTTCTCATCCCACAGTGATAACAAAGGTACCAAAGAAGTTTCATAAAGATCGGTTCATAAATACAGCCCCTGGCCAGAGCTGTATTGATATGTGTACTTACTGTGTGTAAGTAGCACTGAAAAAATCAAAGTTTATCTAATTTGCATAATTTCTGCACGAGAAAAAAACCTGTATTATACGTGATGTATACCACGGTACTAAACATTCACACAAAAAATTATTCAACTCAGCACTTTCATCTGAAAGTTCTGCGCAAAAATCTGATTACACCTAATTTTGTACAAAATCGCTGCCAGCGGCCAACTTGAATTTCGGACCGGACCCTAAAACACTCGTTCTCGTCCCACGGTGATAACAAAGGTACCCAAGACGTTTCATAAAGATCAGTTCATAAATACAGCCTCTAGCCCGAGCCGTATTGAATTGTTGATGGCCAGATGGATGACAGGCGACTGGCCATGGCATAAGCTCAAATTTAACTTACGTCAAAATTGAGCTAAAAATTAAAAAATAGTGAAAATTGCCGAGAAAATTTTGAGAATAGCGCTGGCCAGTTTTGTCCATTAAGTTGGGTAAAGGGTTAAATGAAAGTGTCAATGACACTGCAGCTCAAATGGTCCAAAAAGGGACTGAACTAAAACGAAAGATCCAGTAATGCCATGGCACTCACTCAAGCTTCTACACAAAAGACATCTCACTAAAGCTACAAATGAAATCGAAAAAAAATCACGTGAGGGATGGGGGCCTGTAGGGTGTGCTGATGGAATTGTTGGCAATTTATATGTCAAATCCAACATGGCTGGTAGCGGCTATCTTTTTCAATGAAATACAGAAAAAATTGATAACTCCCATCTGGACATCATACCAAAGTTACATATAAAATCTGAAAAAGATCAGGTAAGAGGTGCAGCCTGTAGGGTCTGCTAATGGAATGGTTGACAATTTATATGCCAAATCCAAGATGGCTACTATTAATTATATTTATTTATTTATTCGTGTTTAAGGTCACATACTTATGCACAATGGCTAATCATGACTGTGACAGTTTTATGGGTGGAGGAAGCCGGAGTACCCGGAGAGAACCACTGAGCAACGACGAGCAGCTGCCAACTCCCCAACATCGTAACTCTTCACTGCAGCACAGGCAGGGTTAGATTGGTTGAAGCCATGCACACCATCAACGTGCAGTACGCCTTAGTACACAGCGTCATCGTGCCCCATGTGGACAATCAGGGTTAAGTACCTTGCCCAAGGACACAATACGGGAGTCCAAATTCATCGTTCAGACAATCGCCCATCCGAGGATTAACTGGGCTCAATGTTGCTTAACTTCGGTGATCTGACATGAACCGGTTACCACAACGCCACCATGCCCCCTAGCCCCCTAAGATGGCTACTGCCGGCCACCTTTTTAAACAAAATTCAGAAACATTTGATAGCTCCCATCTAGACATCACACCAAAACTGCATATGAAATTTGAAAAAGATTGGGTGAGAGATGTGGCCTGCTGGGTGAGCTAATGGAATTGTTGACAATTCAAATGCTAATCCAAGATGGCTGCTGGCTGCCACATTTTTGAACGAAATTCAGAAAAATTTACTAGCTCCCATCTGGACATCACACCAAAGCTATATTTGAAATTAAAAAAAGATCAGCTGAGAGGTGCTATGGAATTGTTGAAAATTAATATCCGAATCCAAGATGGCTGCTGGTGGCCATGTTTTTCAACAAAATTCAGAAAAATTCAATAGCTCCCATCTAGACATCACATCAAAGCTACATATGACATTTCAAAAAGATTGAGTGAGAGATGCGGCCTGTAGGGTGTGCTAATGAAATTGTTGACAATTAATAGGCCAAACCTAAGCTGGCCACTGGCAGCCATGTTTTCAATAAAAATAATATGAGGTGTACATTTTACTAAAGAATTGAGGGATGGGTTAATGTGGCCCTCAGTTAATGTATGTGGCCCTCACAGTTAATGTATATCAACAAAAGTTACCAATTTACAGTGAAATTATTCCAAAATGAGTCATTCTCTCAAGTTGGAATGAAATCCCTTCATAAATACTGCCTGCAGACTGTGCCAGGGCATGGCAATTCAGAATTGTGATGGACACATTTGAAGGTTGCCCCATCACATGTTCATTAACCTTTTGATCTTTTGCCCCAATTTTTGGGGTTAACTCTTTACTCACAAAGCTTTCCCCCCAAATATCCTGAACTTCATGATTAAAACCTTTGTCTCAAATTTTCAATAGAAACATACAAATATGGATATCACGGAAACCAGCTGATTCAGCTGGTTCCAATGATATCCATATTGGTATGGATTTATTGACAAATTGCCACGAGGTGTGAGGTTGTGTAAGCCACACTTAGGCTAATTTTCTGGACATTTTTGTCATTTTGTTAGGTAAAGGCTTAACCTCATGGTTAACCATTATAATTGGCAGATTTGGGGATGTGAATTTTGTTGAGAAATAAAAGTCATTATGATTTATAATAATTTATCTTTTATTGTTGTTACATGTCTTCTTATGTCATTACCTTCCAATCAAATCTCCAATTATGAAACGATTTTTTGGTTAACCTATAAAGAGGTCTCCAAAAAATCTTTTTGCGTAACCTATAGGCAACCCATCCTATAGGTTGCCCCAATTATCAAGCCCTGCAGTGCTAAAGGTTTTGGGGCTTGGGCCTTTGTAGACATCATGGTTGACTGATCGCAACCAAAAGGGGACGTCCTCATATAGACATTATAATGAGAAATCCCTTCATAAATATGACCTGTAGTCTGTGCTAAAGCTTTTGGGGTTTTGGGCTCGGGCAGCCATCATGGTTGAGTGATTGTGACCAAAAGGGGATGTTCTCATCTAGGCATTACCTGGAGTCATCTTACCAAGTTACAATGAAATCCTTTCATAAATGTGACCTGTAGACTGTGCTAAAGATTTTCGAGCTTCGGGCCCCTAATGCAATCACAGTTGACCAATCGTGACCAAAAGGGGACGTTATCATCTAGACATATTATATGGAATCAACCTACCAAGTTACAATGAAGTCCCTCCATAAATATGACCTGTAGACTGTGCTAAAAGTTTTCGTGTTTTGAGCTTGGGCAGCTGTCATGGCTGAATGATAGTGACCATAAGGGGCTGTTCTCATCTAGACATTATCTGGAGTCATCCTACAAAGTTACAATGAAATCCCTTCATAAATATGACCTACAGACTATGCTAAAGGTTTTGTGCTTGGGCAGTCGTCACGGTTGACAGATCGCAACCAAATGGGCAAGTTCTCATCTAGATATTATACATAGGCATCTTACCAAGTTACAATGAAGTCCCTTCATAAATGTGGCCTGTAGACTGTGCTAAAGGTTTTCAGGTTTTGGGCTTGGGCAGCCATCACAGTTGACCGATCGCAACCAAAAGGGGACATTCTCATCTAGACATCTAGAGTCACCCTACCAAGTTACGATGAAATCCCTCCATATTAAATGTTACCTGCAGACTGTGCTAAAAGTTTTTGGGTTTTGGGCTTGGGCAGCCATCATGGTTGACAGATCATGACTAAAAGGGGATGTTCCCATCTGGGCATTATCTGGGGTCATCTTACCAAGTTACAATGAAATCCCTTTATAAATATAACCTGCAGACTGTGTTAAAGGTTTTTGGGCTTCAGGCCCCTGTAGCCATCACAGTTGACCATTAATGACCAAAAGGGGACGTTATCATCTAGACATTATATGGAATCAACCTGCCAAGTTACAATGAAATCCCTCCATAAATAAGACCTGTAGACTGTGCTAAATTTTTCGGGTTTTGGGCTTGGTCCGCTGTCATGGCTGAATGATCATGACCATAAGGGGCCATTGTCATCAAGATATTATCTGGAGTCATCCTACCAAGTTACAATGAAATCCCGTCATAAATATGACCTATAGACTGTGCTAAAGGTTTTCAGGCTTCGGCTCCCTGTAGCTGTCAAAACTGACAAATTGTGACCATAAGGGGACGTTCTCATCTAGACATTATCTGGAGTCATCCTACCCAGTTACAATGAAATCCCTTCATAAATATAACCTATAGACTGTGCTAAAGGTTTTGGTGTTTTGAGCTCGGGCAGTCGTCATGGCTGACAGATCGCGACCAAATGGGGAAGGTCTCATCTAGATATTGTACAGAGGCATCCTAACAAGTTCCAATGAAATCCCTTCATAAATTAAATACAACCTGTAGACTGTTCTAAAGGTTTTGGGGTTTTGGGCTTGGGCAGCCATCACGGTTGACCGATCGCGACCAAAAGGGGACGTTCTCATCTAGACATCATACAGAGTCACCCTACCAAGTTGCAATGAAACCCCTCCATATTAAATATTAGCTGCAGACTGTGCTAAAAGCTTTGGGGTTTCGGGCTTGGGCCGCCGTCACGGTTGACAGATCATAACAAAAAGGGGACGTTCTCATTTAGATATTATACAGAGGCATCCTACCAAGTTACAATGAAATCCCTTATACGACCTGTAGACTGTGCCAAAGGTTTTTGGGCTTGGGCAGCCATCACGGTTGACCGATCGCGACCAAAAGGGGACGTTCTCATCTAGACATCATACAGAGTCACCCTACCAAGTTGCAATGAAACCCCTCCATATTAAATATTAGCTGCAGACTGTGCTAAAAGTTTTGGGGTTTCGGGCTTGGGCCGCCGTCACGGTTGACAGATCATAACAAAAAGGGGACGTTCTCATCTAGATATTATACAGAGGCATCCTACCAAGTTACAATGAAATCCCTTATACGACCTGTAGACTGTGCCAAAGGTTTTTGGGCTTGGGCAGCCATCACGGTTGACCGAGTGCGACCAAAAGGGGACATTCTCATCTAGACATGACCCCAAACCAAACGTGATGATCGGATAAGAACTACGGGGTGTAGCCTGTGCTAAAGGAAAATGTGAACAGACTCACAGACTTCCGCAATAGCTTATCTTGACTTTGTCAAGTTAAGCTAAAAAGAGTTGAAAAATTAGCAAGGCAGCTTCCAAGTGAAATCAAGCTGTGTGATTACAGTAGTTTGTTCAGAATTTAATTTGAACCCAGTGGCAACAGTGGCAATAATCTTTCAATGAGATACATGTAATTGTAGAAACCTGATATTTTGTAAGGCAAAAAGACAGGCAAAGGGACACTCAGTTGGGGCATCCATGTGTTGCAGTGGGATGGAAGTTAGGGGTAACAAGTAGGTTTGGGATTTTTGAATTTTTTGTTTGTTTAGGTTAACCCCCCATGTGGTTTATATGCCACCAGTTATAGGGTGCCTTTTACGCCCGACATTTACATATATATATCTGAGTAATGGTTAAGGCATTGCTGGCAAACTTTCAAATACTGCTGGTAGTTCTGCTGATCCTTTAATATAATAATTGCTGCGTGAATTCCCCCCTCAAGGGTGGTTTAGTGATAATTTACTGCTCGCATAATATGAACTCCAACACGGTAATTCCAATAACACGTATCGGCATTGGTCAATGATACTTATGGTATTGGCATTGGCCAATGATACTTATGTTCTTCACAATCATATCAGCACAATGAATGTGTGGTCCGAACATAACAGGGATGATTTGTCCTCTAATGAAAAACATGTGATGAGCAGCGACCTTGTTATGAATGGTGTATATTAATCTTGTAGGCTGTGTTTTGACTTTAAATAAAGTTAAATATTGTTTTATGTAACAATATTATAGCAAATGAAAGTGTCAATGACACTGTAGCTCAACTTGTTTACGACATGTACATGTATAGTGTGTGACACAGCAATGACAAATATCTAGGTAATGACCTGATAACAAAGGTTCATGTAAAGTATTGTAACAGTCTGTACATAAATGATGACCGTAGCCTGTAACAAATATATAGGTAAAGTATTGTAAAAGTGGGGTGACGGTTAGATGCTAAACTAGAAAAGAAATCTTTGAGTCCCAGAGTGGGTCTGACTGAATCCCCAAAATATCTGTTCTCATAGCACAGTGGTAACAAAGGCACCCAAACACACTCGTTCCTGTCACAAGGTGATAACAAAGATACCCCAAGAAGTTTCGTGAAGATCAGTTCATAAATACAGACTCTAACCCGAGCCGTATTGACATGTGCACTTACTGTGTAAAAGTAGCACTGAACAAATCAAAGTTCATCTAATTTGCATAATTTCTGCGGGAGAAAAAACCCTGTATTATATGTGATATATTCCATGTTACTAAACATTCCTAAAAATTTTTATTCAAATCAGAACTTTCATACAGAAGTTCTGTACAAAAAACTGATTGCACTAATTTTGGTACAAAAAGGCTGCTGGTGGCCATCTTGAATTTTGGACTGCACCCCAAAACACTTGTTCTCGTCACATAGTGATTAAAAATGGTATCCAAGAAGTTTCGTAAACATCGGTTCATAAATACGGTGTCTAGGCTGAGCCGTATAAAAGTTATGTACAAAAACTGATTTGACCTAATTTTGGTACAAAATGGCCACTTGCAGCCATCTTGAATTTTGGATCGCACCCAGAAACACTCGTTCTCATCTCAAGGTGATAGCAAATGTACCCAAGAAGTTTTGTGAAGATCGGTTCATAAATACAGCCTCTAGCCCAAGCTGTATTGACACATGCACTTTCTGTGTATAAGTGGCACTGAATAAATCTCAAAGTTCATCTAATTTGCATAATTTTTGCTCGAGAAAAAAACCTGTATTATATGTGATGTATTCCATGTTACTAAACATGCATACAGAAATTTATTCAAATCAGAACTTCCAGACAGAAGTTCTGTACAAAAAACTGATTGCACTAATTTTGGTACAAAATGGCAGCCGGCAGCCATCTTGAATTTTGGACTGTCCCCCCAAAACACTCATTTTCGTCCCATGGTGATAACAAGGTACCCAAGAAGTTTTGTAACGATCGGTTCATAAATACGGCCTCTAGCCTGAGCCATATTGGCATTTGCAGTTACTTACAGTGCTGAAATTATTTATTATTTATTGGTGTTTAAGGTCACGTATTTCTGCACAATGGCTAACCATGACCGTGACAGTTTTACGGGTGGAGGAAGCCGGAGTACCCGGAGAGAACCAGCGAGCAACCGTGAGCAACTGTCAGCTCCCCAACATACCAACTCCACCCAAGCAGGGTTAGCATTGGTTGAAGACAGGTGCACCATCGACGTGCAGTACGCTTTAGTACACAACGTCACCGTGCCCCCAAGTGGGCAATAGGGGTGAAGTGTCTTGCCCAAAGACACAACGCAGTTGCCGCAGGTGGGATTCGAACCGAGGACCTCTCGGTTTGCAGCCTGCACCTCTGTCAACTGAGCCACTGCGCCCTCTACAGTGCTGAAAGTAACATTAAATAGATCAAAGTTAGTCTAATTGGCATAATTTATGCACGCGAAAAAGACCCGTATCATATGTGATGTATCCCTTGGTACTAAACATTCACACAAAAAATTATTCAAATCAGAACTTTCATACAGAAGTTCTGTACAAAAAACTGATTCTACTAATTTTGGTACAAAAAGGCTGCTGGTGGCCATCTTGAATTTTTGACCGCACCCAAAAACACTTGTTCTCGTCCCACAGTGATAACAAAGGTACCCAAGAAGTTTCGTAAAGATCAGTTCATAAATACGACCTCTAGCCTGAGCCATATAGAAGTTGTGTACAAAAACTGAGTGGACCTAATTTCGGTACAAAATGGCCACTGGCAGCCATCTTGAACTTTGGACCGCACCCAGAAACACTCATTCTCATCCCAAGGTGATAGCAAATGTACCGAAGAAGTTTTGTGAAGATCGATTCATAAATACAGCCTCTAGCCCGAGGCGTATTGACACATGCACTTACTGTGTATAAGTAGCACTGAAAAAATCAAAGTTCATCAAATATCAATAATATCTGCTGGAGAAAAACCCGTATTATATGTGGTGTATCCCATGTTACTAAACATTCATACGGAAATTTATTCAAATCATAACTTTCATACAGAAGTTCTGTACAAAAAACTGACTGAACTAATATTGGTACAAAATGGCCACTGGCAGCCATCTTGAATTTCAGACCACACCCAAAAACACTCGTTCTCGTCCCACGGTGATAACAAAGGTACCCGAGAAGTTTCGTAAAGATCGGTTCATAAACACGGCCTCTAGCCCGAGCTGTATTGGCATTTGCAGTTATAGTGCTGAAAGTAACATTAAATAGATCAAAGTTAGTCTAATTTGCATAATTTATGCACGAGAAAAAAACCTGTATTATATGTGATGTATCCCATGGTACTAAACATTCATACAAAAATTATTCAAATCAGAGCTTTCATATGGAAGTTCTGGGCAAAAATTGGATTGCGCCTAATTTTGTACAAAATGGCTGCCAGCACCCGTCTAGAATTTCGGATCGGACCCAAAAACATTTGTTCTCGTCTCACAATGATAAAAAAGATACCCGAGAAGTTTCATAAAGATCAGTTTATAAAAACGGCCTCTAGCCCGAGCCATGTGTATGGCGCGACGGACGGACACGCAGACGACAGGCCATGACAATACCGCAAATTTGGCTTCGTCAAAGTTGAGCTAAAAATGCCGATAGGATCACCTATCCAATGTCGAGTTGTAAAAGCACTCAGTACTTCGAAAGGAGGTGAGAGGTCCAATGAGGGGTCGGGGAAAAGGACAGTGAATGGAGTCCCTGTATTATGGCAATGTTAAACATTACAGAAAAGTTACAAGTTCAAATTATTTATTTTATCAAAATTAAAATTGAACACAAAATAACAAAACAGGTATATAATGTATAGCAGTGGCTGTGCCATCGTAGGCCTAAGCAAGGGTGTGGGCCTGGGAAAGTGTGTCCCCATGCGCTGGTTTGAGATCTGTGGGCCATGGCACAGGAAAAAAAAATCATATTTGCATAATTTGGACGCCATGGGAGCGATATCTAAGCATTTCTACAATGCTTGGCGTAGTTTTCAGATGCCCAGATTGTGTCAGATAGCAATTTGAAGTTTGGTTTTGGGGTTCCACAGGAAAATTGGGGGGTGGGGGGGGGGGGGGTGGAGGGGTAGTCTGATGTATAGCATTTACCAAATAGAACATATAAAACAAGAAAATAATCAAATGACATACAATCTAAGCCAAATTCATATTAACACTTTGTCAACTGAGTGCTAGTGAAGTGTGCTACATCCCAGTACTGCCAGTTGGACACCTGTCGCACACTTTAAATTGCTCTCAGTTGACATGTCTATGGTCTTTTCCAGTAAGACGATAGTGATTTAGATTAATTGAAGAGCCTGGAAATAATACCGAAAAACCAAACCGAAATCGAGGTTTTAAAAATGAAAGTGTCAATGACACTGTAGCTCAACTTGTTAAGACATGTACATGTATAGTATGTGACACAGCAATGACAAACATTTAGGTCATGACCTGATAACAAAGGTACATATAAAGTAGTGTAACAGTCTGAACATAAATACTGACGGTAGCCTGTAACAAATGTATAGGTAAAGAATTGTAAAGGTGGGCGACATATGCTAAACTAGAAAAGAAATCTTTGAGTCCCAGAGTGGGTATGACTGAACCCCAAAATATTTGTTCTCATAGCACATTGATAATAACAACGGCACCCAAACGCACTCGTTCCTGTCCCAATGTGATAACAAAGGTACCCAAGAAGTTTCATAAAGATCGGTTCATAAATACGACCTCTAGCCTGAGCCGTATAGAAGTTGTGTGTAAAACAATGATTGGACCTAATTTCGGTACAAAATGGCCACTGGTGGCCATCTTGAATTTTGGACCGCACCCACTGGTGGCCATCTTGAATTATGGACCGCACCCAGAAACACTCGTTCTCGTCCCAAGGTGATAACAAAGGCAACCCAAGAAGTTTCATGAAGATCGGTTCATAAATACAGCCTCTAACCCGAGCCGTATTGACATGTGCACTTACTGTGTATAAGTAGCACTGAATAAATCAAAGCTCATATAATTTTCATAATTTTTGCACGAAAAAAAAACCTGTATTATATGTGATGTATTCCATGTTACTAAACATTCATTCAAAAATTTATTCAAATCAGAACCTTCATATAGAAGTTCTGTACCAAAAACTGATTGTACCTAATTTTGAAACAAAATGGTCGTCGGCAGCAATCTTGAATTTTGGACCGGACCCCAAAACACTCGTTCTCGTCCCAAGGTGATAACAAAGGTTCCCAAAAAGTTTCAGGAAGATCGGTTCATAAATACAGCCTCCAGCTCTAGCAATATTGACATGTGCACTTACTCTGTATAAGTTGCACTGAATAAATCAAAGTTCATCTAATTTGCATAATTTCGGCACGAGATAAAAACCCATACTACATGTGATGTATTCTATGTTACTAAACATTCATCCAAAAATTTATTCAAATGAGAACTTTCATACAGAAGTTCTGTACAAAAAACTGATTGCACTAATTTTGGTACAAAATGGCTGCTGGTGGCCATCTTGAATTACGGACTGCAACCAAAAACACTCGTTCTCGTCCCATGGTGATAACAAAGGTACCCAAGAAGTTTCATAAAGATCAGTTCTTAAATACGGCCTCTAGCCTAAGCCGTATAGAAGTTGTGTACAAAAAACTGATTGGGCCTAATTTCGGTACAAAATGGCACTGGTAGCCATCTTGAATTTTGGATCACAACCAGAAACACTCGTTCTCAGCCCAAGGTGATAACAAAGGTACCCAACAAGTTTTGTGAAGATCGGTTCATAAATACAGCCGTATTGACATGTGGTCTCACTGTGTTTAAGTAGCACTGAATAAATCAAAGCTCATCTAATTTGCATAATTTCTGCATGAGAAAAAAACCTGTATTACATGTGATGTATTCCATGTTACTAAGCATTCGTACAAAAATTTATTCAAATCAGAACTTTCATACAGAAGTTCTGTACAAAAAACTGATTGCACTAACTAAAGTACAAAATGGCTGCTGGTGGCCATCTTGAATTTCGGACCGCACCCAAAAACATTCGTTCTCGTCCCACGGTGATAACAAAGGTACTCAAGAAGTTTCATAAAGGTCGGTTTATAAATACAGCCCCTAGCTGAGCCGTATTGTATTGTTGACGGACAGATGGACTGACAGAAGACTGGCCATGGCATAACCTAAAATTTGACTTGTGTCAAAGTTGAACTAACCAGAGGCTTAAGTGAGCCTAAAATGCTCACTTGGCTCAAATTGTCAAAAGACATTAGTGTATCAGTTAAGTGGCCGGCATAGAGAGCCCAAATATTAACTCCGGAACTCGATTTGAATAAACTTGAATCTGAATTTCCTAGAAATGTCACACACCAAATATGAAAAGATTCTAACAGGTGGATCCAAAGAAGAAGATTTTTCAAGAAATTTTCTCACACAGCACTGAGTTAACCTTTTACCCAACGAATCGCCCTCATCCGCCCACGTAATATGCAAATTCCACAGCTGAAAAAATATTATGTGTCGAGCTCATTCCAAAGAGGGGTCAAATGATATGATTTTGTTGAAATTTTTCGAAAAAATTTAAAAAATGATATTTAAAATAATAAATTTTGAAATCGTCTGCGTTGGGTAAAGGGTTAAATAAAAGGCCGCTCAGCCACATGTCCCCCGAAAAAACAAGTCGAAAAAGGGGCATAACTCTAGTAAAAAATGATCGGCCGGACCCATATTCGAACTTGACCCGTATTTTACCCCAGAAAATGACATACTAAAATTCTTTCCGATCACATAATCCTAACTGGAGTTATCATCCGGACACCGCAAATCTTGAAATTTCTAAGTCGAAAGAGGGGTATAACTCTAATAACTAGAGTGATGTCACGCATGCAGCCCAACTGTCCCAGCAATGGCAATGCTTAGATGCACAATAGTCAGAGCCATTTTTTGTAAACTGTTTACTTAACGAATCTGACATATCTGCACTCGTGATATAGAAAATTTGCTATTCAAATTTTTTTTTTCATTTCTCTACTTCAAAACATACTTCATGACCTATTAATGGAACAAACTTGATAAGCTTGTTCCAATAAGGACTAATAAGCCATGGTTAGAAGTAAAAAATCACGACATCGATGCTGTAGCTGCGACGGGTGGTGCAATCTCAAAAAATTCTAAGTTCATCAAGGGCCATAACTCCAAGAAAAATATTTGGAACAACACATGCATTGAACAGTGGCTAGACATCAATAAGATACACTTACATGCCAAATATAAAGTCATTCCATCAAGTGTTTCAAAAGTTATTGAGTTTTGAAACTCGTTGGTCACAGACAGACCGACCGACCGACGAGCCATAACTCCAAGAAAAATATTTTTAACAACACATGCATTGAACAGTGGCTAGACATCAATAAGATACACTTACATGCCGAATATAAAGTCATTCCATCAAGTATTTCAAAAGTTATTGAGTTTTGAAACTCGTTGGTCACAGACAGACAGACCGACTGACCGACAGACAGACAGACTGACAGACAGACAGACAGACAGACAGACTGACAGACGTACAGACAGACAGACCGACATTGCCACTTATAGAGCTGCTAGTCGCAGCTAAAAATGTAAAAGTCTGATGTTTCAGAAAAATAATTTGTATGGTGGCACCAACTTGTGTTAGGTAAAGGATTAAAGATGCAGTACATAAAGCAATGTTGGGCTATATGAGTCAATTTTCTTTTTGCATGTAATAACTCCCACTCCTCCAAAATGCATTTTGGGATTAATTGCCTAAGTGACACGTTTGTGTGTGTGTGTGTGTGTGTGTGGGGGGGGGGGGGGGGGGGGGGGGGGGGGGGGGGGAGTTGTGGAACCTATATTCAAACCTGGCCTGTAGTAAAATAATCCAACGGGAGTTATCAGTCGGAAACCAATTGTTTACAGACAGATGGATGTACCGACAGATGGCTAAAAATGCATTTTGTAACAAGGAAAAAATATTGCATGAATGGTCCTTGGTGAAGAGGATGTGGGGGTGGGGTTGGAGAGTGGGGGGTGGGGGAGAGTGGGGGTGTGTTAGGGGAGTCCTTTTTTCACATATGGTCAGTCTAAATCCTTCAGAATGCATTTTGAGCAGAGAAAAAAAAAACTGTAAAAAACAAAAATGAAAGTGTCAATGACACTGTAGCTCAACTTGTCAAGACCTGTACATGTATAGTATGTGACACAGCAATGACAAACATCTAGGTAATGACCTGATAACAAAGGTACATATAAAGTATTGTAACAGTCTGTACATAAATACTGACCGTACCCTGTAACAAATGTATAAGTAAAGTATTGTAAAGGTGGGTGACAGTCAGATGCTAAACAAGAAACGAAATCTTTGAGTCCCTGAGTGGGTCTGACTGAACCCCAAAATATTTGTTCTCATAGCACAGTGATAACAAAGGCACCCCAAAACACACTCATTCCTGTCCCAAGGTGAAAACAAAGGTACTCAAGAAGTTTCGTGAAGATCAGTTCATAAATACGAGCTGTATAGAAGTTGTGACAAAAAACTGATTGGACCTAATTTCGGTACAAAATGGCCACTGGCAGCCATCTTGAATTTTGGACCGCACTCAGAAACACTCGTTCTCGTCCCAAGGTGATAACAAAGGTACCCAAGAAGTTTCGTGAAGATCGGTTGATAAATACAGCCTCTAGCCCGAGCCGTATTGACATGTGCACTTACAGTGTATAAGAAGTACTAAATAAATCAAAATTCATCTAATTTGCATAATTTCTGCAAGAGAAAAAAACCTGTACTGTATGTGATGTATTCCATTTTACTAAACATTCATACAAAAATTATTCAAATCAGAACTTTCATACAGAAGTTCTGTACAAAAGACTGATTGCACTAATTTTGGTACAAAATGGCTGCTGGTGGCCATCTTGAATTTTGGACCACCCCCAAAAACACTCGTTCTCATCCCACGGTGATAACAAAGGTACCCAAGAAGTTTCATAAAGATCAGTTCATAAATACAGCCTCTAACCTGAGCCGTATAGAAGTTGTGTACAAAAAACTGATTAGACCTAATTTCGGTACAAAATGGCCACTGGCAGCCATCTTGAATTTTGGACCGCACTCAGAAACACTCGTTCTCGTCCCAAGGTGATAACAGAGGTACCCAAGAAGTTTCGTGAAGATCGATTGATAAATACAGCCTGTAGCCCGAGCCGTATTGACATGTGTACTTACTGTGTGTAAGTAGCACTGAAAAAATCAAAGTTCATCTAATTTGCATAATTTCTGCACGAGAAAAAAACCCGTATTATATATGCTGTATCCCATGGTACTAAGCAATCACACACAAAAATTTTCAAATCAGCGCTTTCATATGGAAGTTCTGTGCAAAAATCTGATTGCACATAATTTTGTACAAAATGGCTGCCATCGGCCATCTTGAATTTTGGACCGCACCCAAAAACACTCGTTCTCGTCCCATGGTGATACCAAAGGTACCCAAGAAGTTTCGTAAAGATCGGTTTATAAATACAGCCTCTAGCCCGAGCCGTATTGGCATTTGCACTTACAGTGCTGAAAGTAACACTACATCCATCAAAGTTAGTCTAATTTGCATAATTTACGTACGAGAAAAAAACCTGTATTATATGTGATGTATCCCATGGTACTAAACATTCATACAAAAAATTATTCAAATCAGCGCATTCGTATGAAAGTTTTGCGCAAAAATCTGATTTCACCTAAGTCTGTACAAAATGGCCGCCAGCAGCCAACTTGAATTTCGGATCGGACCCAAAAACACTTGTTCTCGTCCCACAGTCATAACAAAGGTACCCAGGAAGTTTCGTAAAGATCGGTTCATAAATACGGCCTCTAGCCCGAGCCGTATTGAATTGTTGACGGACAGATGGACGACTGGCCATGGCATAAGCTCAAATTTGGCTTCGCCAAAGTTGAGCTAAAAATTAAAACCGAAACCGAACCTGGAAAAACAACCCTCCATGCACTATCACAGACTTTGCTAAAGAAATCTAGGTCACATGACATCATACAGAGTTATCCTTCCAAGTTCATAAATATGAACTGCAGACTGTGCTAATCAAATTTTGGTCACATGCCTTCACGGTTGACTGATCACAGCCAAAATAGGACATTCTCATCCAGACATTATACTGAATCTTCCTACCAATTTGCAATGAAAACCCTTAATGAATGCAAGCTGTAGACTGTGCTAAAGCAGGCCTTTTGATTACCCCAATTTCACACCTTTTTCAGGTGTTCCCAAATTGGAGAAGGTGTCAAGGCATCAAGAGAAATATATTAATTCTCAGTGCCTGTTCTGCATTTTAGAATAACTTTCAGCATAATATGACAATAGAAACAGGCCATATTTGCGTGGCCATCTCGGTTGATTGATCACGGCCAAAATAGGACGTTCTCATCCAGACATTATACTGAATCTTCCTACCAATTTACAATGAAAACCCTTGATGAATGCATGCTGTAGACCGTGCTAAAGCAGGCCTTTTGATTACCCCAATTTCACACCTTTTACAGGTGTTCCCAAATTAGAGAAGGTGTAAAGGCATCAAGAGAAATATATAAATTCTCAGTGCCTATTCAGCATTTTAGAATAACTTCCAGCATAATATGACAATAGAAACAGGCCATATTTTTCATCCGACTGCAACAAAATGACAATCATTTGTAGAGGACCTCCCATAGACCATTCCTGCCAAGTTTTGTTCCCATCAGCTCAGAAGTTCTGGAGAAGAAGATGAATATGTGATTTCCAACAGGGTTTCTATGGTAATTATAATCCGCAATTGCAGTCATGTCTGCAACCCAATCAATATCAAATGACGGTCGCTGGTAGAGGGTGTCTTAGTCATCAATGATATGAAGTTTCAAAATATCTTGATAAATAAAGGATAACATATAGTTTGGATCAATTTACTCTGCACAAATGTAAGGAAATATGTGTACTATCGAATGCAGCCGGTGATGAGGGCGAAAGCCTGATATATATTAGTATTTTCAAGTTTTGAGTTCCCATTAAAACTTGATGGGGAATTTTACCACGGATGTGAATGGGAGGAATCTGAATGTAGAGGGGTAGCCACTACGTTCAAAACACTGAACTACTGTGAACACAGTTCAGCAATCTAACATAGTGGCTACCTCTCTACGTTCAGATTCCTCCCATTCAAATCTGTGGTAAAATTCCCCCATGAAGTTTTTATGGGAAGTCAAAACTCGAAAACAGGAAGTTATATCAAGCTTTCGCCCTTATCACCGGCTGCATTTGATAATACTCATATTCCCTTACATTTGTGCAGAGTAAATTGATACAAACTATATGTTATCCTTTATTTATCATCAAAAAAGGTTGATAAATAAGAGGAATTTGGTGCGTGTCACAGTAGTTTTTTCGATATATTGCAAAAATTTATATACAATTAACAGGAGTTTACTCTACAACCCATATGCAATTAACAGATCAAATTTGTACTGAATGTATGGTAAATGGTTTTGAGTTTGAAAAATATATTTAATTAACAGGGATATACAATTAAGAGATATCCAATTAAGTGGGCTCCACTATATTAGGCCTTGTAGTTTCAGAGGAGAAGATTTTTTAAAATCCACCTATCAGAATCAAAGAATGCCTCTGGCGGCCATGTTTTTCAAAAACTATTCCTGCCAAGTTTGGTTCACATCGGCTCAGCAGTTCCAGAGAAGATAATGAAAGTGTCAATGCTCAACTTGACAAACTTGGAACTTGGTATTATTTATTTACTGGTGTTTAAGGCCACATATTTCTGCACAATTGCTAACCATGACCGTGACAGTTTTACGGGTGGAGGAAGCTGGAGAACCCAGAGAGAACCACCAAGCAATGGCGAGCAAATGTCAGCTCCCCAACATACGAACTCCACACAAGCAGAGTTAGCATTGGTTGAAGACAGGTGCATCACTGACGTGCAGTACGCCTTAGTACACAACGTCACTGTGCCCCCACATGGGCAATGGGGGTGAGGTGTCTTGCCCAAGGACACAACGCGGTTGCCACAGGTGGGATTCGAACCGAGGACCTCTCGGCTTGCAGCCTGCACCTCTACTAACTGAGCCACCGTGCCCCTTGAACTTGGTAAGTTATAAATGAAATGGTAAAATTGAAGATCATTGGTACCAATGCTATTTGATGAAATTTCAACATAACAGCATTGTGTGTGCACAATGTCAACTGTAATCCATGCATTTTTAAATGTAAACTGTAAGAGTGGCTAAAGGAAGAATGTTGATAAACAAATGCAGTATGTTCAGGGGTTATTGTAAATGGCAACCTTTTTCACAGAAATGAATGCTAATCAATAGCTCTTATCTAAAGATCTTGCCTAATAAGCACACCAAGTTCAAAAACAATCCTATGATAAATGTGACCTGTAGGCCATGTTAAAGAAGAATGCTGATGCACAAATGCAATAAATTTAAAGATTGTTGCCAACTGCAACAGTTTTTGATGGAAATGAAAAGAAAATCAATAGCTCCTATATTTGTCACCTACATAAGCATACAAAGTTTCAACCTGATAATGAATGTGCCCTCTGAGGCATGCCAAAGGAAGATGATAAAGCACAAATGCACTAAGTGGAAGGTCATTGCTTTGTGGCAATGGTCTTTTTGTTTGTTTTTTTAATGTAGATTCACTAAGTAGAAGGTCATTGCTTGTGGCAATGTTTTGGGGTTTTTTTTATGGAAATTCATAAATATTCCCTGCAGAGAGTGCAAAAGGGATAAGCTGATGCACAAATGCAGTAAGTTCAATGGCTGGTGATAACGACAATAATTTTTTATGGAAATGAAAGAAATTTATTTATTGGTGCTTAACACCACATCAGCAGCCAAGGCTATATCATGGCGATAAAAGTATGTAATTATAAAAAAGACCATTATCCACCATGAAATAATTAAAAACAGATTCGATGAAATATGAAATGTGAGGTATAAAACAAAGGAGTGTGAAACGCAATGAAAGAAAGCAATAGCTCACATCTAGAGGTCACCCCAAACACACATACCAAGTTTCAAAGTGATCCGATCATAAATGTGCCCTGAAGAGTGTGTTAAAGGGAAATATTGAGGTCTGACTAAACTAAGTTCTAAGAACGTTGGCCTGGCAACATTTTTTGACGGAAATGGAAGAAAATTGATAGCTCCCATCTAGAGGTCACCCCAAACAAGCATGCCAGGTTTCAAAGCAATCCGATCATAAATGTGCCCTGTAGGGTGTGCCAAACGGAAATATTGAGGTCTTCTGACTAAACTAAGTTCTAAGAACGTTGGCCGCGGCAACATTTTTTGATGGAAATAGAAAAAAATCGACAGCTCCCATCTAGAGATCACCCCAAATAAGCATACCAGGTTTCAAAGCAATCCAATCATAAATGTGCCCTGTAGGGTGTGCCAAAGGGAAATATTGTGGTCTGACTAAACTAAGTTCTAAGAACGTTGGCTGCGGCAACAGTTTTTGACGGAAATTGAAGAAAATCGATAGCTCCCATCTAGAGGTCACCCTAAACAAGCATGCCAGGTATCAAAGCAATCCAATCATAAATGTGCCCTGTAGGGTGTGCAAAATGGAAATAATCAGGCCTGACTAAGCTAAGTTCTAAGAACATCGGCCGCGGCAACATTTTTCAACAGAAATTGATGAAAAAATCGATAGCTCCCATACAAGCATACCGAGTTTCAAAGCGATCTAATCATAAATGTGACCTATGAGGTGTGCCAAAGGAAATTGTGTACGTACGTATGTAAGTGATGGCAATAGCTCAGCTTGACTTTGCCAAGATGAGTTAATAAAAAATGCCGATAGAATCACTGGTCCAAAGTCGAGTTGTGACAGCACAAAAGTGGGTTTAATCATTATCAACTTATCGTCCAGAAACCCACTGTTTACAATTTACTATGTGAAGGGCTACTGTGACCTTGACCTTTGACCTAGTGATTCCAAAATAAATAGGGCACTTTCTTCACCAATGCCGACCTACCTATGAAGTTTCATGAACATGGGTGGAACCATTGTCAAGTTACCATCCGGAAACCAATTGTTTACGATTTACTATGTTGAAGGTCACTGTGACCTTGACCTTTCACCTAGCGAGTCCAAAATAAATAGGGTTCTTCCTCTCACAGATGCCAACCTACCTACGAAGTTTCATTAACGTGGGTAGAACCATTATCAAGTTATCATCGGGAAACCAACTGTTTTGATTTACTATGGTCAGGGTCACTGTGACCTTGACCTCTGACCTAGTGAGTCCAAAATAAATAGGGTTCTTCTTCTCACAAAGACCAACCTACATATGAAGTTTTATGAATGTGGGTTGAACCATAGTCATGTTGTCATCCGGAAACCAATTGTTTATGATTTACTATGTTCAAGGTCACAGGGACCTTGACCTTTGCCCTTGCGAGTCCAAAATACATAGGGTTCTTTCTCTCACCGATGCCAACCTACCTATGAAGTTTCATGAATGTGGGTTGAACCATTATCAAGTAATTGTCTGTAAACCAATTGTTTACGCCAGCCTGCCATTCATTAAACAAAAAGTCGAGTTTGACTTTGACACAACTCGACTAAAAATACCTCTGGCAGCCAAGTTTTTCATCCCATGGAAATAACGTGAGGATCATTTGTAGAGGATATCCCATAGGCCATTCCTGCCAAGTTTGGTTCACATCCACACAGCAGTTCCAGGGAAGAAGATGAAAATGTGAATAATTTACAGATGACAGGCGACAGACACCAGGCACTGGACGACAGATGCCACGTGAGGCCTAAACCAAACCAAGAGTATGAAATTTTGATGGCAAAGAAATAATTGCAAAAATAAATGAAAGTGTCAATGACACTGTAGCTTCACTTGTCTGTGTGTTGTCACTTGTGATGGATAAAAAGGATAATTTCAATGTTTATGAAAGGATTATGAAACAAGACAAGAATTGGAAAAATAGGGAAAATATTAATTTCTGTTCCCTGAATGCTATGTTTTCAATAAAAAATAATATCAGGTGTATTCTGTACTAAAGAATTGAGGGGTGAGTCAATGTGGCTCTCACAGTTAAAGTATGTGGCCCTCACATAGCCCAAGAACATTAGGTTTCACTAGGGAAAAAAATCGGAGAAAGCTGATTTTTTCAGGGAATGTCGAGTACATGTCACTGAACGATTAGACAAAAGTCCCCTAAAATCCCAGTTGAGCTTTTTTTTCTACAGCCTTTTTTCGAAAACGCGTTTGAAAAAATTTTTAAAAAATCGCACGAACTTTGTAACCTCAAATTGATCCAACTGTATTTTTTGTTTACGCATATTTCGAGCTACATAATGTCTAATATACATTTACCTAGAGGAAAATGTGCATTCTGTGACAATTTCTGCGAAAAATTATTGAAAATTCACAAAAAAGTATCGGATTTACGCAAAAAATTACGATTTTCCTAACGGATTTGTCCAAAGGGTCGTAGTACAGAACAGGATGTCAGTTGGACAGACGATAAAAAATCCACCACCATTTGAAGACTTTTATCATTGCTTACAAAATAGACATTATGGAAGACCCCCTCTGCTTCTGGCCGAGTTCCCCTTTTGGCATAAAATTCGTCAGCATGAGAACTCAACTATTTTCGGGCTTGGGACCGAACAGACACGTCTGTGTCTGACAGCATTAGATCAATAAATAATATTTACAGAATGTACAAATCAATCAACATGGATTAAATTACATTGACTGTTATCAACGCTATATACAGAAATGACATGACCTATAAACATATTATTCATCGAACTCAGAAATTTCCGACAGGACAGTGTTTCTGTGGTTGTTACAAGAATCCGAACTGCAATTACACAAACCTGAGCAAGAGAGTCCTGCCTTCTTACACCCACACCTTTTTGTACAAGCACTCTTGCAACCACAACTGATCAGATTCAGTAGGTTATCGGGGGCACATGGCTGCAGTCGGTACAAGAAGTCCATTGTCTAGCGACCACCCCCAATCCGTCGGAGGAAGCGAAGTGCCCAGCCATTGTTGGACCTGGAGATAACATCTGTAGACATGTTGTTGTGCAGAATCGCTGCTTGGTGGGAGTGAGGCTAGGTCGATGGGTTTATTCAGTTTAGATTTTGCTACATAACGCTTGTAAGTGACATATCTATATTGGTCGAGAGAGGAAACAGTTTTACTCCCGTATAAGATCAGGAAAAATTGTTCCCCGGCAGCGGCTACTGCACTTGGTGTACTGTCATCCGCCAAAATTGTGTTGACATACTGTTGTGAGTCGCTAGTAACATCGGAGACAATTGTACTGAATACTTTCTTCTTACCAACTCGAAAGAGTGCAGAAGTAGTGTCACAACCACTTATAGAATGTGCTACAAGGAGGTTGCTTCCATGGTCACCCATTTTGGTTGCTATTTCACTAACTGAAACTAGTAAGTTTGGGGTAATGGAATACATCATGTGAATATTACATCCCGGTTGAACTCGAGAGGCAAGAATGACTAACAAGTCTGTGTCTGTTCCCACAACGACAACACTGTTGTCATCTTGAGCGATGTCAAGTGCAGTTTCGGCTATCAGTACATCAGCATCAGCCTCGGCCTGCTTGGACTGAATATTGATAGCAGATAGCTCCTGCATTAGAAGATCGATCAGTTGGGTTTTGTTCTTGGCATTTGCAAGGAAATCGTATTGGGGTGTGGTGGCTGGTAACTCGGGTGAGATATTGATATCAATGGAATACCTGTCTTTAGATCTACGGGCTTGTTCCATGCCCTTTGTCGACATTGTACAAGCATAACCAACAAAAACAACCACGACGTTCGCCCCAAAATGTCTCACTAGATAATTGGAATGTGATGTACATATGTCCTTATATGATGACTGTTTAGGCCATACAACTGCCCTCAATAAAAATCCACCATCTACAACAAACAGAGAATGTTCTGGGATTTTAGTTTGCTCGGAACCGTATGTTTTGAGGATCTTACCGAGCGTGCTTTTCTGTGTCTTCCTCATTCCAGCAGAATCAAACAATGCTGGTGGTTTCGGGGCGAGTTCATATTTGAGATACTCTTCCATCTCTGCTTGTGACTGAATAACACATGTGATGTGGTTGAACAGAATTGTGGGGTCAATCACTACCTTACTTCCACGGACTTTGATGCTATTTGCCATCGATGCGAAAGACTTCACAGTGTCAACACATCGTAGTTTGATGCTGTTGAACGTTTTGCTTACAACATTCGATACGCAACATTCACCAATTTTGCGAACTTGGTCACAGTTCACAGTTTTGTCGGCCACAAGCCCGGTCGCTATAAAGACTAATTGTAGTGGATCTCTATTCTGAAAGGGGGAATGCACTCTGAGCCAGTTCAATAATTTGGTGATATCATTGGCATCAGTCAATTGTGAACTTTGACGGAGATCCCGATGTTGTTCGCCATGACCAGTGTGAACATGAACAAAATTTTCGAGAGCATTACATATCGGAAGGCAAAGAGGTAGTCCATGTACCCATTTCGCAACAGTGCTATCGGTTATTCCCCTGCCATGTGTGAGACCACCAGGGAGCTTGAACATTCTCATTAAACACTGCTCTATGGTCTGATCAGAATATATCCCGTCCCAGAATTTATCTGAGCGCCTTATGGTAAAGTAACCTTTCTCAGTGAACAACTTCAAATCATCCTGTTCCATTATTTCTGTTAGCTCATTCATCTGCTCCAAATAGAGATGAGAACTTTTTGCGTATGCAAAATGACCAACTGCGTGAAATACTGGAATCATATTGCGAACACAATATGTGTGGAGTTCCCAGTCGCCTGTGCGCTCTGCTCTCAAGAACAACTGGAGAAGACCTATTTGCTCGTAGTATTGTACCCAAAGCTTTCCTGTGCGTCCTACGGACGCATTCTGGAGCAGTTCATGTAATTTTGACAGTAGATGGTTGACACTTTCTTGATTGACAGCATCAGCTGTTGTACAGTCACCTCTGGCAAGTCCACAGAATATTTCATTGACTTCTGTGCAGTCTATGTTATCTAGTGTTCGGCTTTCTTCAAACACAAGTTTTGTAATGGCAATTTGTGTTAGCAAATGGGCACGAACTGCTCTTGAATATGCATGACCACTGATCAAATGATGGATTGACCCACCAGCATAAACAGTCCCCCAAAGTTCATCCAAGCCGCTACCAGCCATGATCGAACCAATTGCCCCTAAATATGACATAATCATATGGAAGCCGCCGAGTCTAACGAAAACTTTTGTCAACTTATCTGACGAAGACACAATCTCCACTGCTTTGATATATACACATCAAGGGCGTGCACACATTACATGCCAATGCATCTTGAGTGTAGGCGAACACCACATTATGTGATTTAATCGAACATGGAAATTGAAACAATGATGCTATAATACGGTATTTGAATGAGAAAAGTCGATGCCGTTTGAATTTGAGTTTAGGGGGTATGGTTAATATTTCACACGTTTCACCAGTTCATTATGGAATAAATGACTATTGTTATATATCATTATAAAGCCACTGCTTTTCTGCAATTTTTGATATATAATTTAACTCCCAAAGTAGTCGTAGATTTGATTTAATGGACGTTGTGTACCGTGGTGTGTATGAAAACAATAAATTTTTTTTCGTAATTTTGTACATTTTCGTGAATATTTCACCACTGAGTGTGAGGATTGGTACAAAGTTAGCATTTTCTGTTGGGGATAAGTATTCTCAATATAATTCAGCACGATATTTATGATTCTCACCCTACTAAGGCGAATAAGAATGAGAAATATGGAGCTGGGTCGAATTTTTTTTTCAATTTTTTTTTTCATCGAAAAAACGCTATAACTAAAAAAGCTCAACTCGGATTCGCGGGGACTTTTCACACTTTATCCGCAATGTGTGTCCCGGAAAAATATAAAAAAATCAGCTTTCTCCGATTTTTTTCCTTACTTTCTCATTTTTATGTCTAATGTGCCTGGACTAACAGTTAATGTATGTCAACGAAAGTTACCAACTTACAGTGAAATTATTCCAAAACGAGTCATCCTATCAAGTTACAATGAAGTCCCTTCAAAAATACATGTACTGATTGTAGACTGTGCTAAAGGATTTTGGGCTTCGGGCCTGTTTAGCCATCACGGTTGACTGGTCACAACCAAAAGGGGATGTCCCCATCTAGGCATTATACTGAGTCATCCTACCAAGTTACAATGAAATCTCTTCATAAATATGACATGTAGACTGTGCTAAAGGTTTTTGGGCTTCAGGAAACTGTAGCCATCACAGTTGACCAATTGCCACCAAAAGGGGGGCATTCTCATGTAGACATTATATGAAGTCAGCCTACCAAGTTACTATGAAATCCCTCCATAAATACGACCTATAGACTGTGCTAAATGTTTTTGGGTTTTGGGCTCAAGAAGTCGTCACGGTTGAAAGATCGCAACCAAATGGGGAAGTTCTCATCTAGACATCACTCGAGTCATCCTACCAAGTTACAATGAAATCCCTCTATATCAAATATGACCTGCAGACTGTGCTAAAAGGTTTTAGGTTTTGGGCTTGGGCATCCATCATGGTTGACAGATCATGACCAAAAGGGGATGCTCTCATGTAGATATTATACAGAGGCATTCTACAATAAAATCCCTTCATAAATATGACCTGTAGACTGTGCTAAAGGTTTTCGGTTTTGGGGCTAGGGCAGACATAATGGTTGACCGATCGTGACCAAAAGGGGACGTTCTCATCTAGACATGACCCCAAAGCTGCATATGAAATTTGATGATCGGATAAGAATTACTGGGTGTAGCCTGTGATAAAGAAAAATGTGAATAGACTCACAGACTTAACAGATAGCAATAGCTTATCTTGACTTTGTCAAGTTAAGCTACAAATAAAATAAAAACTGTTTGCCCGCTTGGAATTTTACAAAGAATGGCTTGTGAAACAGAAGATCTACATTGAGGGGTCTAAAGTTTTTAAACTTCAATCATATAAATGATACCAAACTAAAGGTTCAGTCCTGCTTAGGAAAGCATTTCTGAAAACATAGACACCTTTAACCCTTTACCTAACGTAACGGCCAAAACCGGCCAGCGCTATTCTCAAAAATCGCCAATTAATTTTCATTATTTTTTTCATTTTTTGTCTCAAGAACATGGGTTATGACCCCTTGTTGGAACGAGCTCGTCGAGCTTGTTCCAACGAGGGGTCATAACCTATGTTTTTGAGACAAAAAATGAAAAAAAATTAGTTATTCAAGAATTATTTTTGCAAGTGTCGTCTGCTTTTCAGGTTAGGTAAAGGGTTAACTTGCACATCAATCAGATTTTATTTATTTATTTATTTCAGGTCACATGTTTCTGCACAATGACTAATTGTGACCACCCATCATTCAGATGAAAAACACAAAAGAAGAAAATATTTAAATTCAGTGAGAAAAATATCGCTGAAATCAGAGAAAACTGAAAAAGTTCATACCTTAATGACCAGGAGAAGGCAGGTGCCTGGGATCTAGTCTATTTCTTTGTTCAATGTTTTGGGTTTTTGTTTTTTTGTTTGTTTTAGTTTAAACAATATTTATTTCAGATCAAGTAAAATTTTTAAAGAACAACGACAAACAAATAACAGAATAGAACATGAACTGAAGTGGATTCAGCAGTAAGCTTGAAGCTTATACAAGGCTGTTTGTTTTGGTTTTGGGTGTTTTTTTTGTTGGGGGGGGGGGAGTAAGGAGGAGGAACGAGGGGGGGAGGGGTGATGAGGGGGTTGTGTTTTTGGGGGGGAGACATGGTCCCACACACTCCAACCCATCTTTGGCTATGCCACAGCTTGTAAACCGTAAACGTAGCAGGATATTATAAATCAATATCATGTGCAAACAGGCTTGCAGGTTGTTTTAGTTCACTTCACCTTATGGTGTTACTAGCCTTTTTGGAACAGATCTTAATGGTCTCTCTGGGAAAGGCTTTCAATGGTAAGGAAAAGCCTGGCCGTGATTCGACAGAATCACTTTGTCTAGTGTTAATTTTTTTTTCCTCCACACATTTTTTCTGTATGATCCTTTGAAATTTTGCCAACACATAGAACTGCACAAAATCTAAAAATGTACTCAAGCAGAATTTACGATTTAACCCTTCTTTCATCAAAATTATTTAAAACTGCCAAAATTAGGGGTTTTCGTCACTTTCTCAGAACGCCTCTTGCAGAATTTCTTTAAACATTCATTGTTGTTAGATCTGTCTACAACACTTCATTTGATATACACAAGATATTGGGCTGGGTAATTAGTAACCCTTCAAATATCAAAATTTTTAAAATGGGCTGGTTTCGGGCAACCAACAGGGACCTGAGAACTGAACACAACTTCCTTTATTGGAACTAGAATTCATTTCCTTTATTGGAAAAAGAATTCATCAAGGGTATTTTTTGTAACTAATGATGGTGTACCAAAAACCAAGCATTAACCCGTTTTGGACTGGTTAAGGTGCTAGCCTATATAAGTACGGGGAATTTGTTTACTTTGAAATTCCCACCTCTGATATTCCAGAAATTCAAATTTAATATACAGAAATTACACATCAAAATGAAAGTTCTGACGTACAGAACAGTTCAACACAAAAAAAATATGCAATCAATTCACAGAGTTGACAGCAGGCACCAATGGTTCCTGGGAATCTGCTACGGTATTCATTCAATGTATCAGAGCTGAGCTTTTTCTATACCTCATTTTTGCTTTGAAATTTGATCTTGGGTCGGTATTTATAAATCAGGCCTTGAATATTGACCAGGCCATCTGGCCGGGTAATCGACCACAAAAATAATCTGACAAGGCCAATCAATCGACCCAGTCGCCAATTTATTGATTTTACGACTCTCAGCAAGTCAAGTAACAAGCCATTTGGTAAAACAAAATAACTTCCGGCGATGAGACTAATCGACTGGACAATTCGGAGTTTATTCATATTCATGTACTTCCGTCGGGGAGGTACCAGAAGACTGTAAAGGAGTGCAGAAAATGGGGGGTGGGGGTGGGGGTGGGGGGGATAAATGCACAAATGGATTGATACTGACCTTATATGCTGTAACAAGTTTGAATGCCTGATTCCATTGCAATGACAGTTTGATTCAGTCACTGCCTGGCACAAGTTTTATACATATGGTGGGAAAAGCCATACGAATATCATCAGCAGACTTTAACCCTTTACTTAACGTAACGGCCAAAACCGGCCAGTGCTATTCTCAAAAATTGCCAATTAATTTTCATTATTTTTTTCATTTTTTGTCTCAAAAACATAGGTTATGACCCCTCGTTGGAACGAGCTCGCCGAGCTCTTTCCAACGAGGGGTCATAACCTATGTTTTTGAGACAAAAAATGAAAAAAATTAGTTATTCAAGAATTATTTTTGCAAGTGTCGTCTGCTTTTCAGGTTAGGTAAAGGGTTAAAGAAATTTTGTGAGTGACTGTGTTGTTAATACAACCATGTGTGTCTATTATAATAAAGAAAACAAGAGGCCCCAAGGGGCCTGAGGGCGCTCACCTGACATGGTAGCCTAAATTTATATCAACCCAGAGAATTGATTTCAACAAGTTGCATCTGCTCCTCCTAAGAAAAGCTTATACCAAATATCCAAAGATTCTGACCAGTGGATCTAAAAAAAAAAAGATTTTTTAAAGAATATTCCTCATATTGAACTAAGTTATAATTCAGGCTCCCACAGGGAGCCCATATATGAACCCAGGGACTTGGCTTTAACAAACTTGAATCTCACCCCCCTAAGGATGCTGCACACCAAATATCAAAACATTCCGACTGCTGGATCTGAAGAAGAAGATTTTTAAAGAAAAGTCCTCATTTTGAACTAAGTTACAATTTGAGCTCCCACAGTGAGTCCAAATATGGACCTAGGGACATGGCTTGAACAAACTTGAATCTCACCCCCTAAGGATGCTGCATACCAAATATCAAAACATTCCGACTGCTGGATCTGAAGAAGATTTTTAAAGAAAATTCCTCATTTTGAACTAAGTTATAATTCGGGCTACCACAGTGAGCCCAAATATGAACCCAGGGACTTGGCTTGAACAAACTTGAATCTCACCCCCCTAAGCATGGTGCATACCCAATATCAGATGATTCTGCCTGCTGGATCTTGAGAAGAAGATTTTCAAAGAAATTTGCCTGAAATGCACTAAGTTCAAATTTGGGCTCCTATACTGAGCCCAAATATAAACCCAGGGGGCCGATTTGAACAAACTTGAATCAGATCCACCCCACAATGTTGCATACCAAATATCAAAAGATTCTGCCTGCTGGATCTGGAGAAGAAGATTTTTTAAGAAATATGCCTGAAATGCACTAAGTTAAAATTTGGGCTCCTGTACGGAGCCCAAATATAAACCCAGGGGGCCGATTTGAACAAACTTGAATCAGATCCACCCCACAATGTTGCTTACCAAATATAAAAAGATTCTGAAGCTGGATCTGGAGAAGAAGATTTTTTAAGAAATTTGCCTGAAATGCACTAAGTTCGAATTCGAGCTTCTATAGTAAGCCCAAATATGAATCTAGGGAGCCGATTTGAACAAATTTGCATCAGATCCATCCCACAATGTTGCATACCAAATATCAAAAGATTCTGCCTGCTGGATCTGGAGAAAAATTTTTTTTAAGAAATTTGCCTGAAATGCACTAAGTTCGAATTCGAGCTTCTATAGTGAGCCCAAATATGAATCTAGGAAGCCGATTTGAACAAACTTGAATCAGATCCACCCCACAATGTTGCATACCAAATATCAAAAGATTCTGCCTGCTGGATCTGGAGAAAAAGATTTTTTAATAAATTTGCTTGAAATGCACTAAGTTCAAATTTGGGCTCCTATACTGAGCCCAAATATAAACCCAGGGGGCCGATTTGAACAAACTTGAATCAGATCCACCCCACAATGTTGCTTACCAAATATGAAAAGATTCTGCCTGCTGGATCTGGAGAAGAAGATTTTTTAAGAAATTTGCATGAAATGCACTAAGTTCAAATTCGAGCTTCTATAGTGAGCCCAAATATGAATCTAGGAAGCCGATTTGAACAAACTTGAATCAGATCCACCCCACAATGTTGCATACCAAATATCAAAAGATTCTGCCTGCTGGATCTGGAGAAGAAGATTTTTTAAGAAATTTGCCTAAATGCACTAAGTTCGAAATCGGGCTCCTATACTGAGCCCAAATATTAACCCAGGGGGCCGAGTTGACAAACTTGAATCAGATCCACCCCACAATGTTGCCTACCAAATATGAAAAGATTCTGCCTGCTAGATCTGGAGAAGAAGATTTTTTAAGAAATTTGCCTGAAATGCACTAAGTTCGAATTCAAGCTCCTACAGTGAGCCCAAATATAAATCTAGGGAGCCGATTTGAACAAACTTGAATCAGATCCACCCTACAATGTTGCATACCAAATATCAAAAGATTCTGCCTGCTGGATCTGGAGAAGAAGATTTTCAAAGAAATTTGCCTGAAATGCAGTAAGTTCAAATTTGGGCTCCTATACTGAGCCCAAATATAAACCCAGGGGGCCGATTTGAACAAACTTGAATCAGATCCACCCCACAATGTTGCATACCAAATATCAAAAGATTCTGCCTGCTGGATCTGGAGAAGAATATTTTTTAAGAAATTTGCCTGAAATGCACTAAGTTCGAAATCGGGCTCCTATACTGAGCCCAAATATGAACCCAGGGGGCCGATTTGAACAAACTTGAATCAGATCCACCCTACAATGTTGCATACCAAATATCAAAAGATTCTGCCTGCTGGATCTGGAGAAGAAGATTTTTTAAGAAATTTGCCTGAAATGCACTAAGTTCGAATTCAAGCTCCTACAGTGAGCCCAAATATAAATCTAGGGAGCCGATTTGAACAAACTTGAATCAGATCCACCCTACAATGTTGCATACCAAATATCAAAAGATTCTGCCTGCTGGATCTGGAGAAGAAGATTTTCAAAGAAATTTGCCTGAAATGCAGTAAGTTCAAATTTGGGCTCCTATACTGAGCCCAAATATAAACCCAGGGGGCCGATTTGAACAAACTTGAATCAGATCCACCCCACAATGTTGCATACCAAATATCAAAAGATTCTGCCTGCTGGATCTGGAGAAGAAGATTTTTTAAGAAATTTGCCTGAAATGCACTAAGTTCGAAATCGGGCTCCTATACTGAGCCCAAATATGAACCCAGGGGGCCGATTTGAACAAACTTGAATCAGATCCACCCTACAATGTTGCATACCAAATATCAAAAGATTCTGCCTGCTGGATCTGGAGATGAAGATTTTCAAAGAAATTTGCCTGAAATGCAGTAAGTTCAAATTTGGGCTCCTATACTGAGCCCAAATATAAACCCAGGGGGCCGATTTGAACAAACTTGAATCAGATCCACCCCACAATGTTGCATACCAAATATCAAAAGATTCTGCCTGCTGGATCTGGAGAAGAATATTTTTTAAGAAATTTGCCTGAAATGCACTAAGTTCGAAATCGGGCTCCTATACTGAGCCCAAATATGAACCCAGGGGGCCGATTTGAACAAACTTGAATCAGATCCACCCTACAATGTTGCATACCAAATATCAAAAGATTCTGCCTGCTGGATCTGGAGAAGAAGATTTTTTAATGTTTTTCCCATTGCCTACAGTGTTAAAAAGTGCTGACTCAGCACTTTTTCAAAGTCCCGAAACTGTACCCTATGATAAAACCGATGGCAATTTTTTTTTACCAATCCTTTCTGTTGGTCCTAAGGAAGCTGCACACCAAATAAAAATTCTCAGTGCCGTGCAGTTTTGGAGATATGGGCGTTTTAAATTTTTTCTATTTTTAGCTCCTGCGGTTCCCACGGGGCTGCGGGAAATTTTTTTTTTGCATAAATCAAGTACTCATGACCCAATAAGCCCTCACATAAAATTTGGTTCAAATCAGACTCTTGGTTTGGAAAATAGAAATTTTGGGCGGGGCCAAAAATTTTGCCCCTCCCATAACGACGCCAAGTATAGCCCCACAAACTTCTCTTGAACAAATCTGAGTCTACACCTCAAAAGGAAGCTGCACACCAAATATCAAGTCTCTGCTACTGCTGGTTCATGAGAAGAAGATTTTTTAAGATTTCAGCACACTTTTTGGGTGTGGCCCTACCCACGGGCGAGGCAACTTGATTTGAACAAAATCAAATTGCGATGTCATAACAAACTATTATCTCAAATATCAATTAAATTGGTTCAGCGGTTTGGGAGGAGAAGACGCAAACACCATGTTCACGGACGACGGACGACAGACGCCAGACGACGGACGACGGACGGTGAGTGATCACTATAGCTCTCCTGACTGAAAGTCAGGTGAGCTAACAAACATAACCTCTGATCGATCAAGCCTTCATTCTGAATTGTTTATGCAAGAATTCGTAATTTCTGCATCCTATATAGATCCCCCCCCCCCCCCCCCCCCCCCCCCCCCCCCCCCACCAGCACGCTGTCTTCAAAAATGGCCTATTCCTTTTCAAAGCAATTACAATTCAGTTGGAAAAATATACACTAAACACTTAACGGTTCATGCATAAATTATTATTATATATTATCTAAGCAAACACAGAGCAGAATTCCTGTAGTTGTGCACAATTCCTATTTATTTATTTATTGGTGTTTAAGGTCACATATTTCTGCACAATGGCTAATCATGACCATGACAGTTTTAAAAATTTAATACAAATCTACAGGATACTGTTTCGGAAGAGACATTCCTGGATTTAATACTACCAGCTGGTAACTTTCTTCACAAGATTCCTCACCACTGGATTCTGTCAAACTGTACTTTGGACTAATTCAATAATTGATAAGTACCACTGTTTTTATTTTCTGTAAACCAATTAGTGTAAAAGATCTTTATATCATTTTTTTTATATATTAATTTTTTTTAATTAAATTTCAGAATAGTTAAATTCATAGTTATTGTTGCTGATTCTCAGATTTCTTTCTGTTACCAATATCAATAATATTTCCACACCATAACAGAGATCTGAACCCCCTACCTTACTGCCAGAGCACACACTCAAACCAACAGGATTATTGGCTTTCATTTCCGACTCACATGCATTCATAAACAAATAAAGTTATTCAAGTCGCAAGGGATTTCAATCCCACACCGTACATGTTTGCCTTTGGCACACTGAAACTTTTCATTCATTGGAAAAATATACACTAAACACATACTGGTTCATGTATAAATTATTCATGAGTTATTTAATATTATGGGCGTGTTTAGGGAATAATTGACAAGTGAGAGTGCATCATCATCATGTCAAGTTTGTTGATATTCAGCAAAGTGAATTCGTGAAGAAAATAAAAACAACACCGTTTTTGCTTTGGAATGAATTTTATTTAAGGCCTAAAAAAATAGAAAATCTGTTTCTCAGGCCCTCCCACATGGTTCTTTTGGCTGCCGCATGCTCTCTTTTTATAACCAATTTAAACTTAAAAAATATTAAAATTAAATGATTTATGTCTGATATTTTACCCAAGTTGAAAAAATTGATGAATTTGTCCCTTGAGTGCAAGAAGGCTTTGCAATGCTTTAGCATTTCAAAGCCTCCTTGCACTCAAGGGATGAAATACACCACCGCCCATGCTATTCTGTAGATTATGAGGCCTAAAACTTGAACCAAGAACATGAACTTTTGATGGCTAAGTAGTAATTACTGAAATAAAAAATAAAATTAAAAAACGCTCGCCCGCATGCAATTTCACAAATAATGACCTGAGAAACAGAACATCTACTTTGTGTGGCCTAAATAAAATAAAATTACTTGCCCCATTCTCACATACCAAGGCAAGCCACAATCCGTTTCTTGAGCGTTTGATAAGAAAGGAAATCTGCACCATCTTCGAGGTAATGACAACACATCACTACTCACCTAATTTCATTTCAAATTCAACTGCGAAAAGCAGACTTTTAAAGTTTTCAAAACTGAGGGAGTGGGCTTGAACATGGTGAGGGCACCTTGTTTTTGACAAGCAGAAACTTGGGGAGCAGGGGGAGGGGCCAAGACACTGGTATTCATATTGCCTGGTTAATAGCCCATAGTAAATTAATAAAAGGCAATTAGGTTGGAATTATTAATCTTTTTTCATAACAAATCATCAAATGACACTATACACATGAAATATCAATACAATATGCACAAGCAAGTGTAAAAAAATAAATCAGCCCCAATGAACAAAAATCAGCCTGGTCGACCACTTCACCAGGGCCTATCAATCAGCCTGGTTACGATTCTAATCTGCAAGCCCTGATAAATTATATACCAGTATTATTATTTTTCATCAATTAATAAGTCTTTTTCGAAGCTGCCATCTTGGAATTTAATCTATGCAAAGTCACAGGTCGCGAGGTGTAAACATTTCAAGAGAACACGTTGTGAGCAATGGGAGAAGAGAACGGGTGAAGTGCTTTTGACCCCATTACGTTCATTAGTGAGAATTCAAAAACATTTAGCCATTACTTCGTAGCCATGGACACTGTTTTCAACAGCTTCCAGGGATTTCGAAAAACTCTGTGCAACACGTGACCTTGTTGCCATACAAAACAGGTCCTCACCTCCATGAAAAAGAAGCCTGTAAACCTGCAATATTCCATTGTTTAACATTGTCTAGGGTTGTACCTTCAGTTAATTCGAATGATGACATCGGTTTTACAAATTTAAACTTGATATTTCACACAACTAGTTGATTTGGCTCACACAAAACTCAATGCATTGAACATGTTTACACCCCGCGACCTGTGACCTTGAAAAGATTAAAATCCAAGATGGCAGTTTCAAAAAATGCTTATTCTGAGAATCAGTGGAATACTCGTTTGATGTTTTTGTGCAAAGTTTTCGGCTTACTGCGCAGGTCTGATCTGGTATTGACAACTCGGGAAGGCAGGAAAACTGATCAAATACCTCCATTTACGAACTATGATTAAAAAAATGTTTTCAATGAACTTGAAGACATACAACTTCGATAAAATACACTTACTGTAGGCCTCCTCAGATTTTTTATTACTCTGGTTACATGCATGGCAAAAATAATTTTTTTTGCACTTTAGCATTTCAAAATTTCGTTGCCGCGCACGTTCGGTCTTTTGGGGAAAATGTCAAAATGACAATAAAACACCTGTCAGACTATGTAAATTCTTTAAAATGACAGAAAACATGTTATTTCAGGTATTGGTAGTCATAAATTAGTTCAACCTGTGGTGTGAAGTGAATTTTATTGAGGCCAACACGAACTGACCCTGTTATACCCCTAGACCTATTATACCCTGAAAGACTGTATCAAACAAAAAAAATGGCCATCCCCGATGGGCAAACCGGAAAACACAATTTTCTGTTTGTAAGAAAAACTGGAAGACACAATTTTCTGTTTGTTAAATATACTGATTCCTTGGAAATTGTGGATTTATCCACATACGCATATGTGTTACCTATGGAGCTCACTTTATGAGCCACGCTTTGCGCGGTTCTGACCGCAGTCTCTATAAGACCATTATCAAAAATGCTGATAGGATCACTGATACAATGTTGAGTTGTGACAGCACAAAAGTGGGTTTATTCATTATCAACTTATTGTCCGGAAACCAATTGTTTACAATTTACTATGTGAAGGGTCACTATGACCTTGACCTTTGACTTGTGAGTCCAAAATAAATAGGGTTCTTCCGCTCACGAAGGCCAACCTACATATAAAGTTTCATGAATGTGGGTTGAATCGTAGTCAAGTTATCATCCAGAAACCAATTGTTTACAATTTACTATGTTCAAGGTCACTGTGACCTTGACCTTTGATCAAGCAAGTCCAAAATTAATAGGGTTCTTCCTCTCACCAATACCAACGTACCTATGAAGTTTCATGAACATGGGTTGAACCATTATCAAGTTATCACCCGGAAACCAATTGTTTACGCCCGCCCGCTTGCCATTCATCAAACTATAAGTCAACTTTGACTTCGTCACAACTGGACTAAAAATAAGTTTTAAATAACATAGGGTATGTATAATATGAATTAGGTTAGACCTAGAAGAGAACGCAGTCGCAAAGGACTCTATTGTATAGTAAAATTGAAAGAAAATTATTCTTGCTACCACCAGTATCTTTGTCAACTTTTGATACTGGCAGTAAAACTAAAGAGAAAAGATTTGTGGTCAAAAGTAGGATTTTAAAATTTTCAAGTAACGAGATCAATTTAATACTGAATTCTAGAAAGCCATTGTTCAAGTTAAAAGAAATAATAAACTCATTCATAAAGATTGATGTGGCCAACACGGTGCAGTCTCTTGTTTTTATTTACGACTATTCCAGAATTCAATATCGAATAAAAAAAATGGCCATCCCCGAAGGACAAAACGGAAGACACAATTTTCAGTTTGTTAAATATACTGTTTCATTGGAAATTGCGTGTTTCTCTGCAAATGCATGTGTGTTGTCCATAGAGCTCACTTCGTGAGCCCCGTTTGCTGGGCTCTGACTGCATTCTCTTTTAATGGGCTTATTATCATTTAATAAAATAAGGAGACACATGCAATACAGAAATAATAAAATGTTAAGAACCAAGAGACATATCCAAGCCTACCGAGAATGTGTGGCATGGTCAATACTCATGTAATATAGCAAAATCCGCCCCCTTCCAAACCACAACTACATTAATCTTTCAATGCCTTTTCAATATCGTAATTCAAAAGTTATGTCTTCCCCTTGCCACATTGGACAGTTATAAGAATATTGGGTCCATTTGTTGCTTGCTTGAAAGCATTCAACTGGTCTCTGCAAAGAGTATGCTAATCGATCTTTTATGCTCTTGACAAAAATATGGAATCGAGACTTTTAAGACTTTTCAATTGAGACTTCTTGAAACAAAGGAGTAATGTTACTATTGTTAGTGCAATTTGCATTAATTCAGGTGCCTGACGATATTGTTAATACAGCAGTTTGTTTCATCCTGGGTTCCAGTGTTTCTCGGTAAGATTTATTGTTAAGACGAATTCTTCTTCACTGCAGTGGACTGTGATATAATTTGTAGAATGGAATGTGACAAGATTGAAAACTGACTTGAATTTCTGAAAAATGAAGTTGGTGTGATTGTATGAGTGAATAATAAATGATACACATGCACATGTGAAGATAAATATATTATCCATTTATCAATTGCTTGAAACTGGTTGGAAACTTTTCGTACATAAGAAAAGTTAAAAAATTTATAGTAATTTATATATTTTTTATACTTACCAATGACCCAGACTTAGCTGGTGCTAACTCTAACAAAACCAGGGCCAAACACAAATTTTGCCCCCCAATCCCCAAAATTTGCATCCAAAACCAAAAGAAATCATGTCCTATAGGACCTCCATACTACGCCCCCACTGCGCATGCGCAGTGTCAAGGACGTCCCGAAATTGGCACCAATTATCATTCTTACTGGCAGTGCCTGGTCAGCGCTATGTACTCAGTGGGGAGGCAAGAGTTCCCAACTCCTGGGAGGGCCATCCCCATCTGGGTCATTGGTAAGTATAAAAAATATATAAATTACTATAAATTTTTTAACATTTTTATACTGTACCAATGACCCAGACTTAGCTGAATAGTAAACAGGCTGGAGGGCCTAGGACATAGAGGAAAATCCAATAAGCTCAACTATATAATAAAGAGGTAACCCCTTAAGGAGAAAAGGAGTATTAGGCTTTACATGTATCTTTCTTATTTAATATTAAATTAGAAAGATACAATACCCTTAATAATTGAGCACAATAATATTCATGTTCTCTATTAACATCCAGTATAACCCTTATACTAATTATTTTTAAAGCAAGCCAATAAATAAAGTAGTCCAGAGAATTGAGACTCTTTATAATCTTTTAAAAGTGTCCGAGTATTGTATATTAAAGCCCGTTTGACACTTGACATATACAAATGCTTCACACCGAGCTACACTTTAAAAATAAGACATGAATGAATTTTAATATTACACTTTAAAACCATCCCGGAAGCGACTCAGAAATACTGACTTTGGAGGAGGCATTCCCTTGCTTTTCACTATAAAGCAGGTGACCTAAGGGAACACCCGCCCCCCCGCCCTTCCCCTTGCCCTGGGTCAAATAGCCCAGAGCGAAGAGGGCAGCCGGACGGAGTCACTGCCGGAACAGAAAGCCTGCATAACTATAGTTGCAACTGTTTAGTGGACGACATTCTGAGCAACAGATAACGGACCTAAACAATGCATGTCTCGAGAAATGGACTCAATACTTTTGAGATAAAAATTTGTGAATGTGGATGGCTGAGACCAATAAGCAGCCTTCATTAAATCTGTAATAGCAACACTATTAGCATAAGCCCAAGAAGTAGCAAGAGCTCTTACTTCATGAGCGGAAATCTTAAGCACAGACTGCTGAGAAGAAGATAAACTCTCATAAGCAGTACGGATAGTTAATTGAATCCATCTAGCAATAGAATGGACCGAAATGTCCCTTCTATTAGGCATCAAAGACAGAAAGAAACGTTTCCGTCCCTTTCTGATAAACTGAGATCTCTGTTTATAAATACGTAACGCTCTAACAGGACAGAGTAAAGGCCTACGCCCGTCTGAAGACGGAAGAGCCTTAATAACAATAGGTTCCGGATATTTATTAGGAGCCTGATTCTTAGCTAAAAACCCACATTAGTAGTGAAGGTGATAGTGTTCCCGACACTACGATAGTGAGAATCATCCACCGACAGTGCATGAAGCTCACTGACTCTTCTAGCAGAAGAGAAAGCTAAGAGTAAAGCTGTCTTATAAGATAAGAATTTGAAATCTACTGTCCCAAGAGGTTCAAATGGCTTTTCCTTCAATTTAAGAAGAACCCAAGCTAAATTCCATTTAGGAATTAATCTAAGAGTTCTAGGTCTATTTATCGAGAAGTTTCTAACCAACTTAGATAAAGAGACATTAGATCCAATTTGTAAACTATCATGATGTGCATAGGTATCAGATAACATAGACCTATAACCCTTAATAGTAACAGGCTGCAGTTTGATTTCGTCAAACAAGTATACTAGAAAGTTTGCAATGTCTGGTATAGAGGGATCAAAAATATCTACAGAATGATCCCTACACCAACGACGAAAAACCTTCCACTTAGCCGCATAGTTTAGCGAAGAGGAGGTCCTCCTACAGTTAGAAATCGCGTCCACTGCTCGTCCTGTAAAGTGCTTGCCATGCAAGAAGGACCGCACAACGGAAAAATGTGAAGGTTGAGACCTTGCGGGTTGTGATGGAGTTGGCGCGATTTCCCCTGCGAAAGAAGATCCTCCCGTGGAGGAAGCTTTCACGGTAGGTCCCACAACAGACACCTGAGTAGATATATCCACGGTCTCTGTGGCGACAGATGCTACCAACAGAATCTTGCATTGAGATTGTTTTATCTTTAGCAATACTTGTTGAATTAACGGCGCTGGAGGATACGCATATCCTATCATTCCGTCCCAAGGGATCGACAGAGCGTCTACTGCAAATGCTCTTGGATCAGGACACGGAGACACATACGTCTGCAACTGATTGTTGAGATGTGTCGCAAATAAGTCTATCATTGGCCGTTCCCATTGGTAGCAAATCTGATTGAATACTTGTTTGTTGAGAGTCCACTCCGATGGCAACAAGCGACCCTTTCGTGAAAGGGAGTCTGCTAGCACATTCAGACGACCCGGTATGTGACGGACCGAAAGAAGAACCTGATGTTCTAACGCAAACAGAAGGATTCTTTCCATTAGATTGAACAACGGAACTGAATGAGTGCCTCCCTGATTCCGTATATACGCCACTACTGTCGTATTGTCGGATAGGATTTGGACATGAGCATTGTGAATAATGTCCATCCAATGACGTAACGCAAGCCAAATTGACATCATTTCCTTGATGTTTATGTGCTTGCACAGGAATTGCGGATCCCAAAGACCCTGGCATCTCGAATCCGTTGGGATCAATGATGCACCCCAACCTGTTTGACTGGCATCCGTCATAATGGTAAAACTCGGATCCGGCAACTGCAGCGGAACTCCCTGAGTTAACCACTGAATGTTTGCCCAAGTCTGAATCTCTTGTTTCACTTGATCTGACAAGAGAACGTCTACGTCGAGCGAATGAATTTTCACACTCCAATTCTGAGTCAAGAAAATTTGGAGAGGACGCGTGCGTAACCGCCCCATCGGAATGAGATCCGCAGTGGCTCCGCACAGACCTATCAGTCTCATAAATTCTCTCGCTGTGACTTTGTCTGCGTGCAGACAATAGCGAGCGTAACAACTGACTAATTTCGCTCTGGTTAACGGCAGACGAACAAGATTGTTGTGCGTCTCGAAGCTCATTCCCAGATGAGTGAATGACTTGGACGGCACCAGATCCGACTTTTCCTCGTTTACTATAAAACCGAGACGTCGGAGCAATAGAAGTAGATTCTGAACATCGTTCTGAAGCGTTAACTCGTTGCCGTACCTCTGAAGAATGTCGTCCAGGTAGGCCGACGTTACCGCAGACGAATGAGCTCGGAAATAGATCATTACCGAGTTCATTACCCGAGTGAAAGCCCAGGGTGCTAGATTCAATCCGAAGCACATCGCCCGGAATTGATACACCACTCCTAGGACTGCGAAGCGTAGATACTTTCTGAATGTCGGATGTACCATGACGTGAAAGTACGCATCTTTGAGATCTATGCTTGTTGCATAATCGTTCACCCGAATACTCGCTCTGACCGACCGAATCGTCTCCATATAAAATTTCGGAGCGACGATCAGCTTGTTTATCCAGCTCAAATCTATGACTGGACGGAACGAGCCGTCTGGTTTCGGAACCAGAAACAGATGGCTGTAGAATCCCGGAGTCTCCTGGTTTTCTACGACCTCTACCACGTTCTTCATTAAAAGAGACTGCACCTCTGATAACAGAGCGTCTCTTTTCTGCGGATTTGACGGAAGTTGAGTCCACCTTGTACTTCGAGTTAATGGAGGCTTTCGGAAGGATATCTTTAGGCCTTCCGAAGTCACTCCTCTCACCCAAGGGTCGTCCGTAATCGACGCCCATTCTTGTGAAAAGCTCGACAACCTTCCGCCAACCAGTACGCGATAGAGGTTTAAGCCATCACCTCCTGGACCTGCGAGGCCTGCGGTAGGAGAAACCACGTCCTCCACGACCCTCACCTCGTCCCGTCGACCTCGGGACGTCCGACCGGTTGTCCCGGCCCGAAGGACGTCCCGAACGAGAGTCGCTACCCTGGCGGTCTCTCGAATAAGACCAAGAGGACGCACCGGAACCTCTATAGGAACCTCTCTTGGGCGCATTAGACCCAGAAGTGCCTGTCTTATTCTTGTCTGCTGTATCCGACTTCTTAGAAGCAGATTTGAACAACAGAGAATCCGAAGCTTTCTTTGTAATTTTATCATAAATAGCAGAAAGCTTGCCGTCAAAGAGAAGTTCTCCGGAGACCGAAGCGACTCTAAGAGAGTTCTTCACCTTAGTATCCACGAGTGTGGATGTAGCTAGGGCTGCGTCACGTCTAACCAACTCCAGGTTTGCCACAGAAAGGGCGGAGTTACACGTGGAATAAGCTACTGCCCTTGAAAGAAGTCTTAAAGAGGATTGTATATCCTGAAACTCTTTCCCTTGAAGGCGCAGTGATAACGCCTTAGTAAGGTGATCTGCGTAAGATAAGGCATCTAAATTGGCTCTGTTAGACGAAATAGCTGTTTCCAACACCGCGGTTGGAATAGAAGCCGACGACGGTAATGATAGCTCTAAGTCTTCCGCCTCATCGTCCATACGCAGAGGAACTCTCGTGATACCCTGTCCTACAGTGTCGAATTTATTCCTTGCATTAATGAAAGGCAGGTTGAGAGCATTGGCGGACAAGAAACCTGCTTTCCCCGTCTTGGAAGCAAGTTTAAATATAGCGTCGTTCAATAATTCAAATGTTCTTGCAACATTATTGGACTGCGACGGAAACTCGGGAGCGATGTCCCTGAACCGCTCAAAAAATTCAGAGTCCAATGACGCTATAATCCTCTTGTCCGGAACTGCAGCAGTCTGGCCCGATGGAACAACTTGAGGGAGAAAGTGCCGGATGAAGTCCACGGCAGCTTTATGTTGTTCTGAAAGGGATAGCTCCAAATCATCCGTATCCCTTTCACCATCTGGTCGGACCTCATGATGCTCCCAGTCGTCCGCCCCTGATGCTTCGGCGGAGCGTACCGACCCAGCGCCGTCGGATAATTCTCGATCCGACACCGTTTCTGTCGGCTGCTGGGATGCTGCGATAAGCTGTGCTATCTGCACAAGAATGTCCGGCGTCGAGACCTGCGGAGGCGCAGTCTTTCGCTGCTTCGCCGAGGGCAGCTCTGCATCAGATGGCTCCCGCATACTTTTTTTATGCGAACGTCCGGAGTCCATCGGTCTCGAGTCCCTGGCTGCCGGATGGTGTGACCTGGTCGCCGAAGAATCCTTGATCGGCGAAGCTGGTAAGATATCGGCGGTCACGCAGCCAAGGTGCGGTCGTGTGCACTGACGAGAAGAAGAAGCCTTAGCAGTCTCCGCGGACTGCCTATACAACGGAGCGTCCCGAGCGATGGACGTATGCTCCGCTTGCGACACATTTTGTACCACAACATCTGGTCCCAGATGTTGTTGTACGAGAGAGGGGCCTCTCTCGCTCGCGGCCCGGCTGGACCTGGACGAGCTAGGAACCGGACTCAAAGGCTTCCTCCGATCTCGCTTACTATCCGCCGTCACTGGGTGTGCACATTGAATGTTTATAGTGCTCGCATCACCCAACATTTCCTCCTGGACCGCATCGGACGAACCCGGCTGCCGAACCATTCGGTGAATGGACGCTACACTGGGCGGACGACATTTGTCTAATCTCCATGAGCACTTTTGCCGCTAGCTCTGAATTCATTTGTGATGACGGAAGCGCACTTGCAGAAGATAACATGGAAACATCACCCTGTTCTTGTTCCTCTGAAATAGAAACTGAGAGAGTAGAGTGACCTTGCGGAGAAAGAGCCGGCATAGCCCTTTCTCCAGAAACAACATACCATGACACACGTTTCCAATGTTTGTCATCCCAATATTGACATATAGAACAGGGATTAGTGCGAGAACACTGACTACAATTAATACAATGATTATGAAAGTCAGAGGAAGATTTCTTCCCATTACAATTTGAACAATATCCTTTCATTGTGAAAAGTCAACAACAAGTCCTAGTTACTCGCACAAACCCCTGACACAAAGATACATAATAACATGATCCATTAATAAATGAAAAAACAATTGCAAATCAAAATAATTTTGAAAAAATAATTTTTCAGCGAAGCCCAAGTTGCTGAAAAGTAACGTTGAGCCCCGATGGATCCGATGGCAAAGTGTGGTCAAAAATTTTAAATTTATTTTAAATAATTAATGAGACACTTACGGATAATATAAATGTATCTTATAGTGAGATAAACTACACCAAAGGCAAACAGCCCCCCTCAAAAAAGGCTGTTGCCAATGTAAACAAACAGTGTAAAATACCAGAAAACATGACTCCAGGCACTGAAAAAACTGGCCCGAAATCAGTCATCAAAATTACACTCTATCTGATGCAAGACAGAGACTCCCAGGGGAGAATCTGCAGAACATCAGATGGAAGATGCAGAACACAACGTTTATACACCCATGGGTGAAAACGTAACTATGGGGAAAATAACAGAAAACATTCTGTATCCAAGCAACTCTCCCAAGAAAATTTTAGAAATGAACTTTCTCAAAAATATGCCAAAAGCATGGGAGAATTGCAAGGGGGGACTTTAGAAGGCTAGGGGAGAGGAAACACTGAATAAGCAGTGCAACATTTAGCAAGAATGACAACAAGAGGCCCATGCCTCGAAAATAGGCAACTTAACATAATTTCATCAAAAATTTTAAGTACAATCCTGATTATTTTTTGTCACTTCTTTTTCCTCTCCTCCTTCTATATCCTCCTTAGAATCACCATTTCTCCAAAAATTACGTGTCTGGCATCCTTTAAACTGAGATTTACAAGCACAAAGATCAGTGAGATGTTGACTGATGAAGGGCCAAACAGAGAATGATAATTGGCGCCAATTTCGGGACGTCCTTGACACTGCGCATGCGCAGTGGGGGCGTAGTATGGAGGTCCTATAGGACAGGATTTCTTTTGGTTTTGGATGCAAATTTTGGGGATTGGGGGGCAAAATTTGTGTTTGGCCCTGGTTTTGTTAGAGTTAGCACCAGCTAAGTCTGGGTCATTGGTACAGTATAAAAATATAGTCTTTTTCTAATTTTGAATGTCAAACTTCGTGAGAAGTTCGTTGCACACCTTTCTTTTTTTTTATTCATATACCGTAGGTTATTTTTTATAATAGTCTTATATATTTGATTTGGGGCATATTTTTTTATTATCCAAGCGTCCAACACCTGTGCTTATAGGAAACAGGAATAGAAGTAAATTCATTCTCACAGTCACCTTTGTCTAGGCAGTTCGTTGGGTGTGGGGTTCAGATAAGAGGTATTTTGTATTTTTCTCCGAAACACCAGAACCACACAGAATTGAACAATTCCCCAGAACCACCCTCCAAAAAAGGAAACTGAAATTGAATTTATTCACAAATATGTCCCTACATGTATGTCAGCATTTCCTTGTCTGGTCACAATCGGGCTATTATATGATCAACATTTTGCTTGGTGAGGTGGTCATTCAAAGGCGTATGGATTTTCTCAATAACACCCAATACTGCTCAATAAGATTAATAAGTTCAGTTTGGTAGTACTGGGTACCAAGTTAAATTTCAGGTTCCCATATGGAGCCCAAATATTAACCCAGGCACTTGAATTGAACAAACTTGAATCTGACCCTGATAACAATGATGGAAACCTAACATTAAAAGATTCTGACTGGTGGTTCTCAAGAAGAAGATTTTTAAAGAATATTTCCCATATTGTCCTAAGTTCAAAATTCAGGCTCCTGCATTGAACTCAAATATGAACCGATGGGTTCATTTCAACAAACTTGTATCTGATCCTCCCTATGGATGCTGAATACCAAATACCAAAAGATTCTGACCGTTGGTTCTGGAGAAAAGATTTTTTTAAATTTTTGCAAATATGCTGAGTCAGCATTTATTTGACGCCCTTGACAGAACACCCTAACATAATCGATGGCAAATGTTTTTTACCATTCAGTTCTACTGGTCCTAAGGATATTTCATACCAAATAACAGTTCTCTGTTCCTTGTGGTTTGGGAAATATGGGCATTTGAAAATATTTATTTTTGGCTCTGGAGATCCCGGAATTTTTTTTTTTTGCATGAGTCAAGTATTTATGACCCAATAATTCCACATATCAAATTTGGTTCAAGTCAGTCCATCGGTTCAGAAAATAGAACTTTTGTGTGAGGCCAAAAATCTTACCCCTCCCATTACAAAGCCAAATATTGCTTCACAAACTTTCATTTGAACAAACTTGATTCTGCACATCAAAAGGAAGCTCCATAACAAATATCAAGTCATTGTACCCACTGGTTCATGAGAAGATTTTTGAAATATTTTGGAGCATTTACCCCCCCCCCTCCCTATGGGGCTGGGCATGTTGAGTTAAACAAAAATGCAAAGCCCCTTCAGGACCATCACTCACACAAATTGTCACTTGAATTGGCCCTGTGGTTTTGGAAGAGAAGACCAAAACATGTTGTTGACGGACGATGGACAAAGAGCAATTAGATTAGCTCAGCTTGACTTTGTCAAGGAGAGCTAAAAATACTTTTGTCAGTATTGATAATATAATATATATTTTAAAAAAAATTATAAAATCTGATAATCTGCAGAGTGCCTGTGATTATTGATTGGTGGAGATGGCAAACTTCTGGAAAGACATCCACACCCTGATAACCTCCCTCATAGGGTTCAGGATGCAAACAAGGTACATGCACGCCCCTTTCCTGATTAATAAAAATAACAATATTTTGAGGGGTGGGGTATCTTTCCAGAAATTTGCCATCCCCTACCTTTATTTGAGACTCCTGGGGGCGTGGTGGCTCAGTTGGTAGAGGTGCAGGCTGCAAGCCGAGAGGTCCTCGGTTCGAATCCCACCTGTGGCAACCGCGTTGTGTCCTTGGGCAAGACACTTAACCCCGATTGCCTACATGGGGACACGATGACGCTGTGTACTTAGGCGTACTGCACGTCGATGGTGCGCATGTCTTCAACCAATCTAACCCTGCCTGTGCTGCGGTGCAGAGTTCAGAGTTACGATGTTGGAGAGCTGACAGCTGCTCGTCGTTGCTCGGTGGTTCTCTCCGGGTACTCCGGCTTCTTCCACCCGTAAAACTGTCACGGTCACGATTAGCCATTGTGCATAAGTATGTGACCTTAAACACCAATAAATAAATTTGAGACTCCTCTTACTTTTGCTGGATTTTCTGGTTTGCTGTCAGAAAAGTTGCCTACATGTACCTCCCTCATAGGACTCAAATAAAGAACAGAGAAATCGACGACATGAGAGGATTCCTGGACTGGTTGGTGCTTGGCGACTTTGTACTTGTACTGCATTCCGAAAATATACTTGGTGACAAGTTTTGCGAGTTGTTTATTCTGCAACACAGAATGGCCAAATATGCGGTGAGGGAGCGAAGGGTCTGCAACTATACTGTTTGACAACAGGGACGGGCAGTCGATAACAGAGAGCAAAGTATATCGGCGAAACCACCATAGACTTAGTTGACTATCGAAGAAGAGAAAAGATAACAACAGGTGAAGACAAAGAATCAAGAGTTGTTGACAGGATCCCCAAAGTTTCAACTGTTGACAGCAAGGAAAAACAGTTGGCATCAGAAAATGAAGTCTCTAGTGGCTGGCTAGACCACCTTCTACTAGAACTGAAGATATTATTATTATTATTTATTAGGGTTTAATGACACATTAACAGCCAGGGTCATATTATGTTGGTAACAGTTTTTAGGTGGAGGAGGCCGGAGTACCTGGAGAGAACCACCGAGCAACGATGAGTAGCTGTCAGCTCTCCAACATCATAACTCTGAACTCTGCACTGCGGTATGAACAGATGATAGAGACAGTGTCAACATCGTAGAAGATCTACAGGTGGCCAGACATCTTTCCTAGAGGTTGAGTGTGGCACTGCAGCATAGAAGACATAAGTGATCTGTCACATGACCACCATGACCAGAGGTAAGGAGTTACAATATAAAAAAACACACACACACCATTACACTAAAAGGTTTATAAAAAGAATTGGATGGCAGAGCCATTATCAATTTTGTTTGCTATGGTAGGGCCTGAGGCAATACCATGGCAAAAATTTCATTTACAGCACTACTGCCCTATTGTTGACAAATCTAGCAATATTCAGTACAAGTTTGCTTTCATGAAATATTCAGCTCAGCATAAATTCTTCAGTTCAGTATAACCCCTACAACCCATGAAGTCAACACAAAATGGACAATGCCAGATTGAAACAGCACCGGACATCCAATATCATTAGACTTACTTTAGATGAGTTGATTAGAAATCAACGAAGTGCTAAGCTTTGAATCGAATCAAATCTGATGGCCGATTGAAAATCGAAAATCGAAATGAATATCAAAGCTTCAGGGGTAGCACCAAAGGAGCGGGGGTGTACAGACTTGTTGGTGAGACTTAGCCACCCCGCCCCCAATGGAGGAAACTGGTTTCTTGGCTACACCCCAGCCTCTGTATGACAGCTGTATACTGTACCTCCCTCTGAGGCATGAGGTCCATTCTGATGGAGTGTTACTACAAAACCATCTCCCGAGTACTGAGGAGCTCTACTTTTTTATTGTAAGTTTTTTGTGACACAATACAGCCTCTCTCTGAGGCACACAACTGAAAATTGACCCCCCCTTACCAGCACACTGTAGATAAGTACCTGTGTTCATTTGCTTCCAAAGTTAGTCATCCATGCTGCATTTCATAAAAATATGATCGTTTTTATATCCATTCCACATCCTTTTCCACATTTTTGTTTGACCTCATTCAAACGATTGGACCTGATAAAATCCCACCCTTTTTCAAATTGAATTACGACCGCAATGAACACTGCTAATGGCCAAATGTTTATAACTTGTTCCAAGTTACTTCAGAACAATTTTAAGAAAGTCAATGAGAAAACATAAGAATTTATATAGTGTTGAAACAATTAATGCCATTTAGATTTTTACTAATCGACGGGTACATACAGTAGTCGACAATTAATCGACTAGTTGGTTATGCAATGTCAGATGCTATTTATTTATTTATTTATTGGTGTTTAAGGTCACATACTTATGCACAATGGCTAATCGTGACCGTGACAGTTTTACGGGTGGAGGAAGCCGGAGTACCCGGAGAGAACCACCGAGCAACGACGAGCAGCTGTCAGCTCCCCAACATCGTAACTCTGAACTCTGCACCGCAGCACAGGCAGGGTTAGATTGGTTGAAGACATGCGCACCATCGACGTGCAGTACGCCTCAGTACACAGCATCATCGTGCCCCCATGTAGGCAATCGGGGTGAAGTGTCTTGCCCAAGGACACAACGCGGTTGCCGCAGGTGGGATTCGAACCGAGGACCTCTCGGCTTGCAGCCTGCACCTCTACCAACTGAGCCACCGCGCCCCCTGTCAGATGCTAAACTAAGCAATGAATTCTACAAAACTGTGGTTTTAACTGAATTCATAGACTAGAGTGGCTTCCAAATTATGATACAATTAATGGGTCTAACTGTGCGACATTATGGAAGCCAATGTCTCCATGTCCTTATAACCAAACAAATGATTAACTTTTCCCCCAAAATTCCCTTGTATATTGTGGTCTAATAAAAAATTTCTGTACTTTGTTATTGTACTAAAAAACTCTGAAAGCAGAAAACAGGTCACTGAAGAAGTGTACTCCGATGACGTAATTGTTCCGTGACCTGCATAACTTAATCAACCCCCAATGAAAAGCTAGACTAAACAATTACCTCACTGAATATTAAATACATCACGTGACCAAACAGAGTGATTTGTTTGGTCAGTATGTGCACTACATAATGCGAGTTGTAAAACTTCACTCAGTAGTAAATATAATTATGTCATGTTTTGTTTTCTGACCAATCGTATAACAGCAACATTTACCCAAAATAGAGAATGTATTGAAAAAGCATGAACATCTGGTGTAAATATGAAAAGTGACAAGTTATACCCTGACTGACTGTATTGAATTCTGGGACAGTTGAAAATAAAAATAGCAAAAAAACAAGACAACGCACAGTGTGTTGGCTGCGTCAATCTTTCTGCATAAATTACGTTATTATTACTTTTAACTTGAACACTGGCTTCCTAGAATTCAGTATTAAACTGATTTTTATTACTTGAAAATTTTAATGTACTACTTTTTAAGACCAATTATTTCTCTTTAGCTTTGCTGCCAATATCGAAAGTTGACAAAACTACCGGCGGAAGCAAGAAGCATTTTCTTTCAATTTTACGATACAATAGAGTTCTTTGCAGCTGCATTCTCTTCCAGGTCTAACCTAGTTCATATTATATTTGATTTTGGGCATATTTTTTATTATCAAAGAGTACAATGCCTGTGAGAGAACCCTCTTGAGCTTGGGGTCTGGACTTTTCACTGAAAGTACATTTTGCAGGAAGAAATATTTGGACAGCCTGGCAAACTTTTGGACCTCTCGTCATGAAAAGATGGGCAGTTCGCCCGGATTTGGGACATTTCGCCAAAAGAATAGACAAATCGACGTAAAACATCAGACAGTTCGCCGCAAGTAAATTTTTCAGTGAAATGTCTAATATTTTGGGTGAAAGCTTCAGCCTTTGATCTAATTTTGGATTTAACTTCTTCATTCGTCAATGCAGTCACTTTTGGTGAACATTTGTGGCTTGTATCAGTTATTACATATACACGCTAGTACTCCTGTCAAAAGTGACAGCAGTACAACACTTAATTTTGTCACAGAACAACGCACCTTGATAGACTTTTTACCATCATAGTCTTTAGTATACGAATAACCTTCTCTTTACCCCTATCACAAGCACCCGATACCACATGGTACATTCTTGGCTGAACCCGACCTCGGCCTCTTTCCTCCTTTGACACGCCCAGACATTTTTGCAAAAATCTCTAAAAATCTACAGTAAATGAGGATCGAAAGGGGATTGCCCTAAATTGTTGCTGTGCACCTTTGCCACGAGACCATTCATCATGTCTTCATCATCCCTGTCCATGTAGTGAATCACATGTAAACCTAGTTCAGTGATCTGACCGTAGTGGCTACCCCTCTACATTCAGATTCCTCCCATTCAAACCTGTGGTAAAATTCCCCATCAGGTTTAAATGGGAACTCACAAATCAAAAATAGAAATATATATCAGGCTTATGCCCTTATCACCGACTGCATTCGATAGAACACGTATTTCCTAACATTTGTGAGGAGTAAATTGATCCAAACTATGTATTATCCTCTATTTATCAAGATTTGTAATTCCTAATAAAATGCCCCTCGTGCAATGATCATAATCAACATCTTCTGCATGAATGTGACCATATTTCCATTTCCACATTGATATTTGTTTAGGCACATGCAGCTCTGGATTATTATTTTAGAGCATATACAGGCGAAAAGTAACATGGACGACAATGAAGTGACTGTTGACGCTTCTCCTGTGTTCATATCTTGATAAATAAAGGATAACATATAGTTTGGATCAATTTACTCTGCACAAATGTAAGGAAATACGTGCAATATCGAATGCAGTCGGTGATGAGGGCGAAAGCCTGATATATATTAGTATTTTCAAGTTTTGAGTTCCCATTAAAACTTGATGGGGAATTTTACCACGGATGTGAATGGGAGGAATCTGAATGTAGAGGGGTAGCCACTTCGTTCAAAACACTGAACTACTGTGAACATAGTTCAGCGATCTAATGTAGTGGCTACCTCTCTACGTTCAGATTCCTCCCATTCAAATGTGTGGTAAAATTCCCCCATCAAGTTTTTATGGGAAGTCAAAACTCGAAAATAGGAAGTTATATCAAGCTTTCGCCCTTATCACCGGCAGCATTTGATAATACTCATATTTCCTTACATTTGTGCAGAGTAAATTGATACATGTACAAACTATATGTTATCCTTTATTTATCATCATTTGAAAATGTTTGAAGCATCAACAATCGCTTCGACGTTGTCCATATTACTTTTCACTTGTATCGGCTATAAAATAATAACCCAGAGTTGCACCTAAACAAATACAGTAGAATCCTCTTAACTGAATATCCATTTTGCCAGTGAAAATTATTCAATGAACAGGAGTATACAATTAACAGGGATTTGGTCAGTTTCCTGTGTTCTGGAGGTAAACTGAGCATTTATTCTATTATATCTTGTTTGACAGAGTTCAAGGAGCTATGTCAAACAAGATATAATAGAATAAATGGCTGTATTGGATGTAGTGAGGCCAAAAAGGTTGATAAATAATGGGAATTTGGTGCGTGTCACAGTAATTTTTTTGACATATTACAAAAATTTATATACAATTAACAGGAGTTTACTCTACAACCCATATGCAATTTACAGATCAAATTTGTACTGAAGGTATGCTAAATGGTTTTGTGTTTGAAAATTATATTCAATTAACAGGGATATACAATTAAAAGACATCCAATTAAGTGGGCTCCACTGTATCAATGTGGAAACGGAAATACGATCGCATTCATGCAGTGTAGGTCGATTATGATCATTGGGTGGGAGCATTTTATTAGGAGTTACCGTTTCCACATCGACATTTGTTTCGGCAGCAACTCCGGGTTGCGCAAAAAACATGGGCGACATCAAAGCAATTGTTGATGCTTCAAACGTTTTCAAATGACGTTAAATAAAGGATAACATATAGTTTGGATCATTTTACTCTGCACAAATTTAAGGAAATATGTGTACTATCGAACGGTCAGTGATAAGGGCGAAAGCTTAATATATATATTCCTATTTTCGAGTTTTGAGTTCCCATAAAAACTTGATGGGGAATTTTACTACAGATTTGAAGGGAGGAATCTGAACGTAGAGGGATAGACACTATGTTCAGCTCGCTGAACTACTATGAACAGGAATGGGAAAACCCTCCCCCGGGACAACCCACCCCAAACCGACTGGGACTACCCGCCATGCCGCATTTATCAGCTAATTGACTATGATGGGAGACTATGATTGAATTATAAGTAATAACAAATGAACTATTCAGCTGTTATTACTTATAATACGATCATTATTAATTAGGGGACAATGGATTTGCTTACTGGACTTAATTCTGGTGGTATTATAAGTAAGAAAAGACATGGATATAAGTGTGTCTATGTGGAAAATCAAATTCAGCATTCAATTCTGTGGTCAGTGTAGTATTCTCAGAAGTATCTGTGGTGATGGTATCTGTGGGTGTGTCACTGATGGAAGTGTCTATGGATATTTCATTGTCTGACTGTTTGTGTTCTAGGATGTGTCCATGGACCATGGCTTCATCTAGGTCAACAGGCATATCATTTTCACTAGACTGGGCTCTGCATCATCTGCAGATAAACTGGATGGTTGCCTCGCCTCTTCTTGCACTAAGATATTCTGCATGGTTTATTCCTGTATTACATAAGAGATGTTGCCATCTCCCACAAATGTCGCTGACAACTGCATGCCGCTTCGGTCGAACTTCAAGATCCCAATGAAAGCAAGGAAACATGTTTGATGAATGAAATGAAGAATGGATGAATGAAAAGTTTCAGCACACCACAGGCGCAAGGGGATGATGTGGCATTGAAATCTCAGGCCTGGCCTTTTGAAAAATCCAGGGGAGCAACTATGGTCCCCCTAAATCGGTTTCAGGAGAGCTATTCTACACTAATATCAATTATACAAGGTTATTAATATGAAAATTGAGGAGAGCCATTACAGTTTAAGGACAGCAATTATGGCTCTCCTCAATTTGCCTTTAGGAGAGCCAAGGAAAGCCGGAGCAATAGCTCCCCTCAAACGGCCAGGCCTGAAATCTCTTCCGTGGCCCACTCCCCACATGCAGAGTTGTGAGGCAATCCTCACTGACTCAATCCTAAAGTTCTCAATGAGTAGCAAGGCAATCCTCACTGACTCAACGCAATTTAATTCTAATGAATAATTCTAATTTTCTGTGGCAATGTTACATGGTGATTGTTAGCAGCTAAAACAACACATTTATTGTCAGAGTCTTAGATAAAGGAAAAGAGATGAATGCTGTGATGAATCCATATCATGCTAAAACATGCAACTTGTCTTGTCATTTGATTTTTTCACATCAAATATTTCTCTTAGAGGATACCCGACTGAAACAACATGACTAAAACAACACGCAACGTCTGACTGGTCTCTACATGATAACAATTCAGTATAGAACTAGGCCTACTATTAGTTTAATTCAGTCACTTTGGGATGTGTTAAAAGTGAGTGAAAGCGACCCACAGGGTCGCATGCCATCAATACAAAGGATCGCTTGCTTCACAAGCTATTAGGCAACAAGTATGTACCGTTTGTATGATAGGCAACAACATGTATGTACTGTTTGTATGAACTCAAAGCCAACCTAATCTCAAAGGCATCAACTTCAAAATTTTTCAACAGAAGTGGTACACAAGAACGCTGACATGTTTGCTCCATGGCGGAAATTGACATTCGCAATTGAAGAAACATTTTTTTTATCGAAGAACGATACTACATTTTGGCAGTATATTTATGTGGCTACTAACAGTCATTAATAGTAACAATAAATGCTACACGCTATTTGTGAAAAAATAAAAATGAACGCAGCAATTGCCCTAACTCCTCGGATAAATTCTGGAAAACAACGACGCCATAAATATATCTTCCAATCAAAGCAATGATAAAATTATATTTCAATCAGAGCTCTGGAAAATAATATCTTCCAATCAAAACGCAGATAAAAATAGTAATCTCGAAATTTGGTTGGTCCCCTATTCTTTACCAATTAACCCTCTGCAGTCTGAAGTCAAAATACCTAAGTTTTCAGTAGCAAATTTTTCCCACAATGTAACTGAGAATTTTTTAAATTCATAGAGCTCTGTCAAACAAGATATCATTTGTTAAATTTTTCATGCTGTATGGGCAATATGGCGTCAGTAACGAAACTTTTGAAATACTACCAGAATGCTAGGAGTTAATGTAGGCCTACAGCACTTTAGGCCTAATGCATCACTTTCACTCACTTTTAGGTTTGCCTAAATTTCATATTACGATTAATGTGGAAAAAAAAGTGAGTAAAAACCTTTTTATATGTTACTATCCCCAAAATATTTTCTTAAAAAAAATCCCAAAAATAAGTCTGGGGCGGGTTTAGTCTTTGTAAAACTGTTACCCTGGGCCCTCCTGGCCCTCACAGTTTTTGAGAAACCCGTACAAATTTCATCTGACTAAAACTGAAAGAAACTGGCCGTATTTGGGTCGACTCAGTTCACACTTCATATCGAAGACAAAAATCACACAATCAACATACTACTTGTCGTACTCAGCCCAAATATCATTTATTTACGTGTCTGCGTCATTATTTAATGCAAACACAGCAGCAAACTCAAGAAATGTTGAAAAATATCCGACTTCACCACGTTAAAAAACTTCGATTTCAAAGATAAACAATTGTACTATGCATGCACAGAGTGTTTTTCTTGGAAATCTATGTTTTTTTAACGTGGTGAAGTCGGATATTTTTCAACATTTCTTGAATTTGATGCTGTGTTTGCATTAAATAATGATGCGGATAGGGCGGATTGTCCCTGAACCCTGGTCCCTGTGAACAATACCGACATGGCGACAAGGATAGATTTTATTTCATTTTACAAAAAATATTGTAATTGTTGGCTAGATATTATTAAGATATTTGCTGGGTTGATAAGATAAGGTACATTCTGTTATTTTTTTGTCATTTTTCTTCGAGGAAAGTGTCTTTTTTTCAAAATTTTATTTTTCTTGAACTGTCTTTTCCGGCGAAAAGCTCCTTGAGTCTTGACCGAGTTGAAGCTGAGCTTCACCAACTGTGTTTTTTGTGCGATTTCGGTATTTTACACATCGTCAGCAAGTTTGGACAGTTTGTCTGTTTAATTTGCACCTTATATTACTGTTTGCTATTGGTATTCCAGTTGTGAAAGGTATTGCTAAGAAATTCCAGTTGTGAAAGCACTGCTTTGTTGCTCTTTCCAGAACAAATGAAGCCTGAAATCCACACCGGAAGCGGCCACAAAACAAAGCTCTCACTGGCGTCCAGGAAAGTCCAATATGGAAGGAATATAGAAATTTTGTACCCAAAACTATTTCGTACCCGGGATTTGGAGTAATTCTTACCCATTTTAGTTTGTAATTTCGTACCCCAAAACTAATTATTGGTGCCATTTACCTTTACGGCAAACATTTCCTATTTGGAGTAAAATAAGGTGATAAACATAATATTTAAACGGTATTTACTGGATTGATGAGGATGTGGATCCGAGGAGAAGAAATTTCACTGTAAGAAAGATGGATACTAATTGTACTTATTGGTATGCTGTGCCAACATGTCTCCGTTACACTGTTGTAAGAACATGGAGCTTAATTGACAAGTTGAACCCCTGACAGTATGTTCCTTTTTCAACATCGGCTCCACAAAGTATTTGGGGATACAAGCTCTTGAGTGATACTTCTGATGGTATAGAGATTATGTTGATGTACAAAATATGTATCCGAATCTCGCTCCGGGTTCTAAGGGTAGATCACGACTCGTCTTCGACACAAACATCTGTATCAGGGGGTCGGATACACGACAGTTGCGGAGTTAATACAGACAAAATACATGTTGATTGTAAGATAAAAAGAGTTCTTTGAGACCAGTTCATGATTCGGAATGGGGGCTGGACTTTTCGCCGGAATGAAAAATTGGAGAGTTCGCCGTACATTTGGACATTTCGCCGGGAAAAAGCTGGACTTTTCGCCGCACTTTTGGACACTTCGCCGAAACATTGGACACTTCGCCGAAAAAAGACTATTCGCCGGAAAATATCAGACAGTTCACCGACATAGATTGTCTCGATATTTTCCGACGAATAGTCTTTTTTTCGGCGAAGTGTCCAAGGTTAATTCTTAGTGATTTTTCTGGAAATTACAAACAACAACACAAGTTTATTTTTATTATTTTTATATCGAAATAACATCATTGCAAATATCACAAAACAGTAAAAGCATATCTGGTAATTTTATCATAAGATGTAAGAATAGTGAAATATATATGTAAAACATTCAGCATTTGACACTAATTTCTTTCCTTAGGCCCATGTATTTTAGACAAATCTGCCAAAACCTGTTTGTGTGACCTGGGTATTTTTCAGTTTTTCAGACAGAGACCGTATTTTCCCTTTTTAGGGTACTTGCTCTCTGGTGGCGCTTTAACAAATCCTCAGATACCAACTGTGTCTGAGTTGGGAGTAGCCCGGCTACCAACATAAAATAATTCATGCCGGGTCTCATTTTAGTATTTAGTCTGTGATTCCAACCTTCAGCGTTATTGTTAGTACGCACGTGTTGGTCGAATACTGACCAACATTGTACTGGAAATGTTGAACTACATGTATTTAAACAAAATGCTTCAATGTAGCTTAAAAGATTACAGAGTGGTCCATCAGTGTTGTATGTACAAACAGCTTTAAAGGAAGAAATTGTATGTTGTATATGTGTAACCGCCTTAACCACTGGGATTTAGAAAAACACAACTGGAGGCGGAATAAATTATTTACATGGGTTCGTTTATTTCCATAGAAAAATGATGATGATGTATCAAATCAGTTTGCTTCACAAAATGGTAGCCATGACATTAAAGTCCGTATAACACCAATATAAACCTATAAATTCTGAGATATAAAATAATAGAGCACACTGCACTCTAAAATCAGTTGGGTTAAAAATCAACCCAAATCAACTGGGTTGAGTGAATATGAACCCAAATTGGGTTCATATTCACTCAACCCAATTGATTTGGGTTGATTTTTAACCCAACTGATTTTAGAGTGTGTAATTGACTAATACAAATCCCGAACACAGGGTAACATTTAAATATTCCAAGAGTGAAAACTCACTCAACCTAGCATAGGTTGTCATACTCCGCTGGAATGAGCTCATTCCAGCAAAGTGTAACAACCGATGCCAGTACAGTTATAACGATACTGCAAATATCTACTATGTAGACTATGCATGAAATAAACAACAATTAATTCTGAATAGAGAATTAATTTCAGACTGCGTCTTCATACCACTAATAAATGATACCCATGACCACAGTGGCCTATGGAATTGATATTCTGCATCGTACATAAAAGCACGGAAACCCAAATAGCGTAACAATATTTACACAACAAACCCTTTTACATGTACTAAAATGCATAAAGCCAGTCAGTCACAACTCGATCCACAAAAATCAATAGTTTCATTATTAAGCAAGTGCGCCTAATCCGTAATAATAATGACAGACCGAAGGTCGAGTAATATAAAAGAATATTTGTTTGCTGACGAGTGAAACAAATACATAAACTGTGTATATATTTTAACCTAACTCGTCTGCAGTAGACATAAAGGTAAGTATTTAGATGATAGGCTAAAGCGGGAGTGGTTAACTAATAAATGCGTACTCGCAGTGTGACGAGTTCACTTGTTAATGCAAGCTGGCAGTGGTATTGGTATTTCTTGAACTTGAATAGAATAACAAAACAAGTCCTTAGACTTTATGGCTATAGAAAAGGGTTAATCAACATGCATCCAATAATGCATTCTCAATGACGTGAGTAGTGTGTAAGGTATGAATCGTCCCTGATTACCCGGAGCTTTGGGGGAGCAACTAGTGTTAAATTCCCATAGAAACCGGAGCCGTTTGGGGGAGCAACTTTGGGGGAGCAAAAGTACGACTCCTTGCAGCTAGATCAGCCAAGTGGTGTAGGTACTGTATATATAGTATGCTATGGCATGTATAGTGATATATGTACGCATGGGGCTATAGGTATATAGTATGGGTATGTGATGGAAAATTAATGGTGAAGATGGATTTTTCTTGAAAGTTTTTCCTGCGAAACGGTTGACGTTGCTATTGACGTCGTGACGTCATGATACGCGCGCGACGTCATAGAGATGCTGACCGCTGTTATTGTCCAGTATACAATCTGACATAACGTAATTCGGGTCAGTGAATGTCGGACTTCTCGTATGGGGTGGGGTGATATGGTAGTTGTGGTATATATCCATGTTGGTATCCTATTAGCCCTTGAGTGTTCATATTATCCTATATCCGCTATAGCTAGGTCAAGCAGTATTGTGTGTGTGTGTGGGGGGGGGGGGGGGGGGGATAATGCATGGTCGTCCAGTGCGGTATTGCAAGATAGTCCTTGGTGGTTTAAATTGGACAGTTTAGGATGAATGGTCTGTTGGTCTATTACCCCCTTAGTACCATTAACCTACCGAATCCTTTGTATTATCCTATGGCTGGTATTGGTAGTTTAGTGTTAGGTCGGGCGGTATTATAATCGTTTGTTTAGAACGAGTGGCATAGGATGCAATGTGTATACCGCTGTAGGTCCCCTGTTAGTCCTCGGTACTATTAACAAACCCATTGCTTTGTATTATTCTATGGCTGGTATAGGTAGTACGTTATGGCAGGTCAAGTGGAATTTTGGAGTGGGGGTGGGGGTAATGCCTGGCCGTATAGAACAGCAGTATAGTATGGACGATATATGCCTCTGTGGGCAGATCCCATGTTAGCCCTTAGTACTATTAATCCACCTGATGCTTCATGTTATCCTATGACTGGTATAGGTAGTATGCAATGCTAGGCATAGGGGTATTGTGGGTAGGGGTACTGCCTGGTAGTTTAGAACGGTACTATAGTATGGCGGTATATACACCTATAGGCCCCTGTTGGTGCTTGGTACTATTAACCAACCGATTGCTTTGTTTTATTATATGGCTGGTATATGTGGTACGTTATGGTAGACCTAGTGATTTTGTGGGGGTGGGGTAATGCTTGGTAGTTTTGAACGGTAGTATAGCATAGGCTGTACATATCCCTGTAGGTCTCTTGCTGGCCCTTGGTACGAATGATCCACCAGGTGCTTCATATTATTGAGCGGTATTCTGGGGTGGGGTCAATGCCCGGTATTACAGAACGGCAGCAGAGTATGGTTGGTATATTCCCCTGTAGGTCCCATTCAAACCGTTGATAGTATTAACCTACCAAATGCTTTGTATCATCCTGTTACTGGTAAGGTGGTACGTAATACCAGTAATCAGGGACGATTCATACCTTACATACTACTGTTCATTGAATGAGTCGAATCGCCCGTCCACCGAGAATAGCATCACGACTACAATTCTTCTGGGTGCGTGTTGATTAAAAACAAGAATATATTTACCGATATTAAAATCTACCGTCAACTTCTAAATTAAGCAGCATTTACATTTACTACAACGGGTCTTCAAAGTGAAGACGACCTTAACTTTAATCAAAGTAATTTGCGTAGTGCAAATTATCGTTAACAGCTTTGGTGGACCTGGTGCTGGTCCCGATAGCCGGACCGGCATTTCATATCCATCTGCTATCAGACTACTGCCGAGCCTGCTATCCGACCACACATGAAATTACAAGATATGTATTTAATAAATAAATTAATTAATTAAAGAAAATAGAATTAAGGGTATAAAATATAATTTTTGATCTGACTGTACCTGGTTCACGAATTCCGATATGAATCCTTTCGTATTCGTCCAAGAAACACGCAATAGTCACTTATATATCACAAGGTTTCACATATTAGCAGGTAAAAATGGTAAGAACATCAAACGTCTGATAAAATGGTATTATTTGATCTTTTTTATACCGTTCACTCAACCCGCACTGCAGAATTTTCCTCCACACAGCCTGAGTCCAGTTGAAAACACACCCTGAAGGGTCACATTAGGAAAAACGGCCCTGAATGCCTCCCATTCAGCAGCCTCGAAGTCCATTACAATTCTGGATACGGAAATATTAGGCACAATATTAACAATATGTTGTAACACTGCGATGTAGTCATCTTTACCTTTACCTGACATGAAACCATACACCAGCGGCACTTGCTTTATGGAGGAACCCTGTTTTAGAAATGCATGGATAACCCAATGTTGTTTAAATGGTAAACTAATAGCTTTAAAAGTGGCGTCCACATACCATGTTTCAGCATTCGATAGAAGTGTACACATAAACAGTGTGAAAAAAATCAAATGTCCACGTGCACCTACAACTCCCCCCCCCCCCCCCCCTCCCCACCGGCGGCGAAATACAGAAAAAGTGTATCGAAATTTCAGTAAATAATAGGTGATAGCGCTGTCTTGTTTTTTATATCACTGATACCACTACCTTACATTAGTTCTAAAGATCTTTGGGCTTTCTAGGAATTAATGTTACGTACTTGTATTTTCAGTGGTTAAAAAACAAGACTACATTTAGTGTATCGAAATTTCAGTTAATAATTGTCATTGATAACCCCATTAACTGCTACGTTTATGTCTGTTTTCCTCTGTAAATACTGCCTATTATCTGTCACTGATAACACCATTACCTGCTGCGTTCATGACTGTTTTCCTTTGTTAATAGTGCTTACCTTTTATAATCTTTATTAAATATTGAAAAAAACCTGTTATGTTGTCATTTTTGCCCTTTGAAAGGGTCTTACAAAACCCACCAACCCAAAAAGGCGTTTTTGCCACTCAGTCGAAAGAAGCCATCTTATGTTTTGTCCACTTCCATCGAAGCATCCTAATCTCCCCCCACCCATCCCTTCAGAAAGTGAACTCGACCAATGTCCTACAAGACCATCGGCACCTACTCTCGGCCATTTGTCGAAATAAAATGATCTAAACGCTACTCATATTATAGGGAGGGAGTTTTTTCTCAGCATTTTATTTCATCAAATGGCCGAGATCAGGTCCCAAGACCATTGGGAGTAGTCCTGTAGTTTGTGGGGGCCGACTTCTCTCGTGGGCCGACTTCTTCTAAATTGTTGGGGCTGACTTCTCCAATGGGCCGAGTTCTCCTGTAGTTTGCGGGGCCGACTTCTCTCGTGGGCCGACTTCTCCGAAATTGTTTGGGCCGATTTCTCCGGGGCCGAGTTCGCAATGGGTCGCCCTCTCTGCATATTATGATTTGTAATTTTTTTTTTTTTTTTGAAGCAAATATTTGAGACGACTCCATGTTTTTGTGTTGTATTTTTTTTTTTTTTTTTTGGGGGGGGGGGGGGGGGTATTTTTTTCTCAACATGGTACAAATATACCCCTAGAGTAAGGAGAGTATAGCTTTTGATTGTAGCATTATGAAATGCTAAATATATATCTATATCTTGTTTCTTTGGGAGTTGCTTCGCTCAAACAGTCCTTACAACAGAAGTTGATGGTCCTACAAAATACCCATATTGAAGACGCATTCCTAGTTCTCCAACAATAAGCGTCCACATCAGTACTTCGGGAACTTTGCGAGTACTTCCAACAGACATGGCTGAGCAGATCAGACCGGAAGATCTCTAATTGGATGATGTTTTCGGTGTCTCCGCGAGAACCAATAACGACTTGGACGCTTGAATATAGAATCAATGAGCGGGGAGGAAGAATTTACCATTCTATCAGCACTGTCCCTTAATTTGTAACGAGGCAAATCGTAACAGACGAAATAATGTCACTTCAAAGATAATATGAAGTAATTACACTGAATTTGAGGCCCTTAAGTTGCGGTGCCCGCACTTCAGAATAGAACCCAAGTATGGGCTTCCAACACCCTACCAGTTAAATGGGCCACGGATAGAATGAGCAACAGATGGTATAAATATACAGTATATACCCGCAGGCAAAACTAATCGTAAACACTTTTCGTTCTCATTTCAAGTAACCAGAAACTAATTTGTTTTATTTATTATCATTTCAGGAAAGCAGAAATTGCCGGATATAATTCTTTCATTTCAGGTAAAATGACCAATATTACATTTTCTCGCTTTCAGATAGAATCCAACTTATAATTTCAGCAGGACTCGAGAAACAAATATATATTTTTGTTTTTACTTTAGGTGGTCCACAAAGTCCCGTTAGTTCCTCCTCGTGGTGTGAGCGGGTAACCACTCCTGATTAGTTTCCTGCTAAATCTAAACGGGCGCAACATTAAATGTAAAAAAAATACCACTGATAAATAGACTGCGATGAATATTGCGCGGACATTCTATCAAACAATTTTTATTTTTTTTGGCTTCGAATTTACTTTTTTATTGGATACGAAATGGTTTTAGGCACGAAATTACTCGGGTACGAAATGGTTTTGAGTTTGAATTACATACACCGCGACACGGAAAAGATTCTGCATCTGTGTGGATGCGCCAGAGATTCCATGCTGGGCAAAAGCATAACGAAAGAGAAAGCGGGTCATCTTGATGGGCACATCATGATCCGCTAGGACGGATTCAAAGCCCTCTATTACGCTAGCGGCTATAGGCATTTCATTTATTTATTGGTGTTTAAGGTCACATACTATAGGTATTTAATTCAGGTAGTTTCCAATGGGCTAATGTGCGCAAAAAGTACGTCTGTTTTCCATACTGGAAGAATTCCAGAACTATCCATTGTTCCTCACCGACGATAATAATAATAATAATAAAATCTTCGCCCTTCCGCTGATTTTGCCTCTGTCGAGGTGGTCTACATTAACCCAGTGCCCCACTGGGATATCCCCCCTCCCCCCCCCCCCCACACACACACATTATCCCTCCTAATTTCCCAGCATTCAATCATTTAATCATTCATTTAATTATTCCTCCATTGTCTCCCTTACTATAAAACTGACCCTTTCCTCATGTTATTTCTCATCCAATTATCCTTCACGTGTCCATCCCAATTTTCCATTAGTTCCCCAAAGAAGTCTTGTTCTACTGTGCAAATTTTTTGGGACATTCTAATATGAAATGCTCCAGGGTCTCCGTTACACCTAAATTACACATTTGGCGCACTCTTTCCCTCGCCTTTCAGGACCCCCCCCCCCCCAACTCCAGTGACTTGGATCACACTTTTTGAACAACAATGCCCCCAAACGATCCATCCGGGTACTCCTCAAAAGCTGGCGCATCATTTTTATATAATCCATCTGAGGAATTCTTCGTCCTTATGTCAGCTCGCCAGTTTCAGTTACAACGCTCAAGTACCCTTTCCCTTATAATACTCCTATCCTGCTGGCGTCCCTCTTCTAGATCTTCACTCTCTTTTGAGTAGTTCCCCAGTAGATCCCTCGGCTGCTTTATCAATCCTCCCTGCACGTTAAAGTTCCATATATGGTTGAATGTCGCTTTACACCATCTGCTGTTTGGGAGTTTACCAGATAATTTAGGTTGTATAATTTTCCTCTTTCTATCTTCAACCGGCATTCACCCGAGTTCCCATCTGGCCGCGCCAAGTGTGTCTGCATTACTTGATCCGGTTTTCAACCGACCCGTATCATTTTGTAGAATCTCCAAATTCCTCACTACTATTTGGTTTAGAGGGATCACATCTGTTCCGCATGTTATACTTGGTAATCCCGCCGTCTCCCAAATAGTTTTTCCATTGAACACCTTGTTAAATGTATGTTTTCCCAAACGTTTTAACTGATTGAGTATTCGTTCCCCATTTGTCTTAAGTATATTTGTGTGCTTTCTGTATATGCCTCTACTTGTAACACATAGATTCACCCCAAAGTATTTATATTCGCCCGTTTCTCCCACTGTTATATCCTTGCTTTCCTCTTCACCACTAGAGAATGTAGCCACCCTCCACCTTCGCGACTCATCTTCCTTACGACCCATGGGTATTACCCTGTTTTTGTTTTCATTAAGTTCAAGACTCCATCATCCCCCTACTTTCCTACTGTGGTGAACAGTTTTTGTAGTCTCTCTTCACTATCGGAAAAACAACCATGTTGCCGACAAAGAAAATTCCTGGGATTTTTGTCTCTCCGACTATTATCCCGCTTGCGCTTGCAATCAACTCATCTCCTAGATCATTTATGTACAATGCAACACAGAAACGGTGACAAGATGCACCCCTGCTTAAGGCCTATCTCCATTGGGACCCTCTTCATTGTGATGTTTCCCAGGTTAAGTACACTCTGCCCATCTTTGTACAGTGCTTTCATGAGTCCAACAAAAAGTCCTGCCAAACCAAGGCCCTCAAGTTTCTGACACATTCCTTCCCTCCATTCTCTGTCATATGTTTTTTTATTTCTCATCAAGGAATGCCATAAACATCTTTTTCTTACTGACTTTTGTTGATTCTATCAATTGTGATAGTGTAAACAAGTGGTCAGTGACTCGTCGCCTTTTCCGGAACCCATTCTGGATTTCCCCCAGGAATCCTCTTTCTTCGACAATTTCCACCAGCTTTCCATATGGAACCTTGTAGAGAAGCTTCCCAATATTGCTGCTAACAGATATACCACTGTAATTATCTAAAACTTCCAAATCTCCATTTTTGTGTATGAATGTTATCCTGCTTTCTGTCCACTCTGTCTAGACCTCTTGCTTTGTGATTGCCATGTTAAATTGTTCTGTAAGATGTTCATGTAATGGATTCCCTCCTCTTTTTAAAAAACTCGTCGGGAATTTCATTAGTGCCTGGTGCTTTACCATTCTTCAACTTGGTGACGGCATTTCGTACTTCCCCCGCTCCAATTCCCTGCATACTAAGTCAAATAAATTTTCTGCACTCTCCATCATACATTCTAGAGAATGCCCCCCCCCCCCCCCCCCCCCATCTTCTGTCATTTACCCTCTCCCAATGCTTGATCATTTCTACTGCTGTAATGCAATCAGTACTTTTCCCATCCTCATTAATACTACATGAGGTATTGCCTTTGCTAGCTTTATTTATCCATTTCCAGAATATATTAGAACTTGACTCCCGCCCCCCGTTTTTCTTATTGATTTAATGAGATTACTATTCTGCACTTTCCTATTTTTGTCCTTGATTATATTAACTGGAAGAGTGCTAAGTTATTTTTGGTCATAAAAATTTGTTCATGTGTATTTGCCTTGTTACAATTTATGGGAGAGTGCCAAGAGGCACTCTCCCATAAATTATAACAAGGCAAACCCATATAGACTAAGTAATTTTACTTCTAAGATAATATGATGCATGCACATCCACAGAGTATGACACCTTTTTGGCTGGGGTACCTGCCCTTCATATTAAAGCCCAAATATGGGCTTCCAGCACTGTACCAGTTAACCTTTGTTCTTGCATCCTCATATATTTGTTTGGCACTTTTTGTGGCACTATCATTTTCCCCTGTGAGTTTTCTACACCTTCTAAACGCAGCACATTTTTTCTTTCTCTCCTTCACTGCATGTTTGAGCTCATAATTTACTCTATATCCTAAATCATTTGTCTTCACTCTGATTCTCCCTATGCCCCCTCCAGCATCTCTTAGATTTCTCACTATTGAGTCCGCCACCTCCTGAATGTTATCTCCTGTTGCCACGATGTTGTTGTCAGTTTAATGATTCCAGTCCGCTTCTTTCCCCAGCTTCCAAATGTCCTTAAAGACCACTCTTTGTTTTGCTATTCCATTGCCCTTAACCCATATTGTTTTCAGGTTGTGATCACTATTTAACTCAGTATTTCCATCATCGTCTATTTCCATGTCTATGACCTCCTCTCATATAGCTCTGGGTCAGTGAGTATCTAGTCCATTATTGTCTTTCTATCGTTCCTTTCCCACGTCCACTTACCCTTACACCTTGCATCCTTATTCAAAATCTTCAGGCCCAGTTAATTTGTAAACTTTAAGAGTTTTTTCCCATTAACATTGATTTTCTTATCCCACCCACTATACCCTCCCCTCCGCCCCAATGTGTCCATTAAAATCCCCCGTTAATACAACATGGGACCCCCTATTTCCCAGTTCCGTAACATTGGATCCGAGTGTCGTATATATTCCATCATTCAAGTCAGGCTTGTCCCCTTCACCTGCTAAATATACAATCCCAACTGCGACACCTCTGTTTTTCAACTTGATTTCTATCCCTTTTATTTCACTTTCTACTTGATTTGTTGTACTTACTTTTGATAAGTCTCTGATTCTCACACGGCCTAACTCCTATTTGATATACATACCTACCTTTTTGGCCTTCTGGCCGCACACTCCGATCCACACATACCCTTGATCTGGTCAGTCCTTTCATCCTGTCTAATCCATGTCTCACTGAGGCCTATCAAATCAAGTGTCTCGTCTTCCATCACGGTCGTAATTTCGCTCACCTTTCTACGGAGACCCCCAGTATTGCTGTATCCTATTTTGAAAGCGAGCGAGTTCTCTGGGCTATTATTCACGTCACATTGTGGGATTCCCCTTTTTCTATGTTTTTTACAAATGTCCTCTCCATGTTGCTTTTGCATTCAGACCTTTCCCACCCACCCACCCACCCTGCCTTAAGCCAAAAGTCCCCACTACCTGCAACATGTTCCTACCCATTGTTTCTGTACCCCTTGGACTTAGATGGAGACCATCCCTGTCTAAGAACTCCCGTTTACCCCTGAAAGTCCCCCAATTGGCGATAAAGGGTATCCCAAGGTCCGTGAAGTATTTTCCCAATTCCTCGTTTACCCCAATAATTCTAGAATTCCATTCACCCCTCCACTCATAACGGGAAGAAGCCCCGCCACTTCTACAGTCGCGTTCCTACTTTGTAACTTGATGATAAAGTCCCTGTATGTATCCATAAGCTGAACGGACCCCCTTTTCCTGATATTATTTGCACCTACACGCACCACCACCACCACTGGATCTGCCCCTGAACCCTTAACAATACCCCACCTTCGCCCCTCGGGAAACATAGGTTAGTTCAGTTCAGACTGTCCGGACTGCAAACCACCCTGTTTATTCTCCGTACTACACTACTTCCCGCTACCACAAGTTTTCGCTTAGGCCCCCTTTCCACTATCCACCACTCCACCTTTCCTGCAGTTGAATCACCAAAGCCACCTGACAGAACCACCCCACCCACCCCCAGCTCCACACAACACGATGTTGTTGTCAGTTTTTAGCCCGAATCTGTCGCTTTTGTGTTTGGAACTTGACGAGTTTAGTTGGAGGGATTGCTGCTATTTGTCCATCAATCACTTTATAGAAGGAAACACAGGTACTCGGCACAAGCTGTGAAATCGAAAGAAAAATTATATTTGATAGCATTTTTGAATCGATGCTGACGTGCCCCCATAATGGTATAAAAATATTAACAAGGTACACAACTCGCTTTTCGAAAACGATAGCACTCATCTTCGTCATACCCCCCCCCCCCCCCCCCTCAAATTTTATTCACATAACGTATCCAGCAGTACCCAGTGTCAGTGGAAAGGGGAATAAATAAGCTTTACAGTGGTGTATTACACGACCGTTGGGTGTTCTTGGGTTGTTCATGGTAACTGGGAGAAGTCGCAGAAAAGGCCGGAAAACATTTAGTCGGACAAGATGGTGTACAGCGAAAGTGTTCAACATTCCCCAAAATTCAGTGTGCCATATGTCGAATCTGGGCTTTCAGCCGAGGTTTATCCTTTATGCGACCGACTGCCCATCGTTTACATCTACAACACTCATATCTGGGCGACCATTCTCACCTGAGGTGATATTAGTGACTTTTACTACTCCAGTTCAGCGTTCAACATTCGACCTATATTCGTGTGAAGTTAGCTCAGCGTTCAGCGTTCAACATTCCTCAAAATTCAGTGTTCCAGCTCCGAATCTGTGCTTTCACCCCAGATATAGCCTTCATGGGACCGACTGCCCATCGTCTACTTCTAAGAATAATCATATCTGGGGGGACACCCTCTCGCCTGAAGCGATATTGGTGACTTTTAGTATTCCAGTTCAGCGTTCAACATTCGATTATCCTTCGTGTGGAGTGTGCGCAGCATTCAACGTTTGGCATTCGGCAACATATGGAGTTTGAAGAGAACACAACCAGATATAATAAGTGGGATCGGTGCAATCATCACCGGGGGGGGGGGGGGGGGGGGGCAACCCTCATGCAAACGACTGTCCGCGTATCCAACATAATTATAACAACACTCAAACCTAGGCGCCCCACTTAATGCTTTGGTCTCTCTAATTAGAAGGCAGTCCCCATCGTAGAGACAAACTTTTGATTTAACGCTGTCAGGCACTGCAGGTCGGTAATGTGGCATTACTGAGAATAAGCTCGGTCATAGGGCTGCATATTCTGTGGGACTCCTGATTCAACCGGGACATGTTCTGAATAGCTTCTGAATAGCTTCCGTCAACCATTATCCTCATCTTACGTTGGGGCAGGAACTTTTTCAGCCAGTAGTGGGTGTATTATGCAATCGATTTATTTATTCATTGGGGTTTTTAAGGTCACATATTTCTGCACAATGGCTAACCATGACCGTGACAGTTTTATGGGTGGAGGAAGCCGGAGTACCCGGAGAAAACTACCTAGCAACGGCGAGCAACTGTCAGCTCCCCAACATACCAATTCCACACAAGCGGGGTTAGCATTGGTTGAGACAGGTGCACCATCGACGTGCAGTACGCCTTAGTACACAACGTCACCGTGCCCCCACGTGGGCAATGGGGGGGGGGGGGGGGGGGTTGGGGGAGGGGGGGGGGGGTGAAGTGTCTTGCCCAAGGACACAACGCGGTTGCTGCAGGTGGGATTCGAACCGAGGACCTCTCGGCTTGCAGTCTGCACCTCTATCAACTGAGCCACCGCGCCCCCAATGCAATCGATGCACTTATGCAATCGATGTAATAATAAATAGGCGACCCCTCCCGCCTATAGCCGCATTAATTGGGGGCGTCGTGCATCCGAGCTCAGCGTTGAACATTCGAATAACCTTCGTATAGTGTGAGCGCAGCAATCAGCGTTCAAAATTCGGCAGTATCTGTAGTTTGAAGAGAACACATCCCTAGATCATAAGTGGGATCGGTGCAATTATCGCTGGGAGGATGTAGCCCTCGTGCAAACGAGTGCTCGAGTGTCCGCAGTCTACAATAATTATAACAACACTCAAACCAAGGAACCCCCACCGGATGCTTTGCTCTCCCTATATAGGAGGCAGTCGTCAGCAAAGATGCGAGCCTTTGATTTAAAGATGGCAGGCGGTCCGTTGTTGTGACATAAGTATACAGTAGAGGTCCTAGGAGAGTACCCTGTGGGACTCCTGATTCAACCGGGACATTTTCTGAAATGTTTCCGCCAACGACTACTCTTATCTGACGTTGGCTCAAGGAAGGGTGGATACACTAATGCAATCGAGCGCACTAATAAAGACATGTACCCCCCCCCCACACCCCCCCCCCCCCCACCCCCCGCATATAGCGGCATTAATTGGTGTTTTTGACTATTCCAGCATTCAAAATTCTGTTATATCCATAGTTGGAAGAGAACACAACCGCAGGTCGTAAGTGGAATCGGTGCATTCATTGGAGGGGTAGCTTTCAATCGACTGTCCGAGTGTCCGCAGTATACAAAATAATACATGTAACAACACTCAAACCCAGACGGCGCCCTTTCGCATACATTGGTAGTGATAAATATGTGAAATATATATGAAATATATACGAAATGCCCGTCGTCCACATGTAACAACACTCACATCTGGACGACCCGTGTCGCATGAAGCGATATTGATCATTTTTAATACTCCGATTCAGCGTTCAATATTCGACCAACATTCGTATGAAGTTAGCTCAACGTTCAGCGTTCAATATTCGTCAATATTCAGTGTGCCACGTGCCGAATCGGTGCTTTCACCCGGGGTGTATTCTTCATCCGACCGACTGCCAATCGTTTACATCTAACAACACTCATATCTGGGCGACCCTTCTCACCCGAGGAGATATTGATGATTTTTACTACTCCAGTTCAGCGTTCAACATTCGACCAATATTCGTGTGACGTTAGCTCAGCGTTCAGCGTTCAACATTCGTCAAAAGTCAGTGTGCCTTATTCCGTATCTGTGCTTTCATCGGCGTTCAGCGTTCAGCGTTCAGCGTTCAGCTTTCAACATTCGGCAAAAGTCTGTGTTTGCGCGAAAGAGAAAAGACATTATGTCGAACCTGTGTTTTCACCCGAGGTGTAGTCTTCAGGCGACGAACTGCCCATCGTCCACATGTAACAACAGTTACATCTGGACGACTCCGTGTCCCATGAAGCGATATTGATCATTTTTACTACCCCAGTTCAGCGTTCAACATTCGACCAACATTCGTATGAAGTTAGCTCAGCGTACAGCGTTCAGCGTTCAGCATTCGTCAACATTCAGTGTGCCACATGACGAATCCGTGTGCTTTCACCTGGGGTGTATTCTTCATGCGACCGACTGCCAATCGTTTACATCTAACAACACTCATATCTGGGCGACCCTTCACACCCAAGGTGATATTGATGATTTTTACTACTCCAGTTCAGCGTTCAACATTCGACCAATATTCGTGTGAAGTTAGCTCAGCGTTCAGCGTTCGCGTTCAGTGTTCAGCGTTCAGCGTTCAACAATCGACAAAAGTCAGTGCGCCATATTCCGAATCTATGCTTTCATCCGAGGTCGAGGTACACCCCTCATGGGACCGGCTGGCCATCGTCTACTTCTAAGAACACTAATATCTGGGCGCCCCCTCTCGCCTGAAGCAATATTGGCGACTTTTAGTATTTCAGTTCAGCGTTCAACATTCGCATAACCTCCCTGTGGAGTGAGCGCACCACTCAGCGTTTGGCATTCGGCAGTATCCGGAGTTTGAAGAGAACACATCCATAGATCATAAGTGGGATCGGTGCAATCATCGCCGAGAGAGGTAGCCCTCGTGCAAACGACAGTCCGAGTATCCAACTCTAGTTGTAGCAACACTCAAACCTAGGCATCCCCCCCAACCTAAAATGCTTTGATCTCTCTCATTAGTAGGCAATCGTCAGCGAAGAGGCAAACCTTTGATTTATCGCTGTTATGGAGGTCGTTAATGTGGTATAAGAATAAGCTTGGTCCTAGGGCAGTATCCTGTGGTACTCCTGATTCAATCAGGAGATGTTCTGGATTGTTTCTGTAAACCATTACCCCCATCTTGCGTTGGGTCAGGAACTTTTTCAGCCAGTGGGGGCTGCATTAATGTAATCGATGCAATTATGCAATCGATGAACTAATAAATAGGCGACCCCTCCCGCATATGGCGCAGCATTAATTGGGGGCGTTGTGCATCCGAGTTCAGCGCTCAACATTCGAATAACCTCCATATAGTGTAAGCGCTGCATTGAGCGTTCAAAATTCGCCAGTATCTGGATTTTGAAGAGAACAAATCTCTAGATCATAAGTGGGATCGGTGCAATCATCGCTGGGAGGAGGTAGCCCTCGTGCAAACGACTGCACGAGTGTCCACAGTCTACATAATTATAACAACACTCAAACCCAGGAGCCCCCCCCCCCGACCCCCCGGATGCTTTGATCTCTCTATATAGGAGGCAGTCGTCAGCAAAGATGCGAATCTTTGATTTAAAGATGTCAGGTGGGCCGTTGTTGTGACATAGGTATAAAGTAGAGGTCCTAGGACAGTACCCTGTGGGACTCTTGATTCAACCGGGACATTTTCTGAAAAGTTTCCGCCAACGACTACTCTCAGTGGCGGATTTAAGGGGGGCGCCCCCGGCGCGCGCCCCCCCCCCCCCCCCCCTATTCTCCAGAGCAAAGTTATCACAAACAGTCTATATAATACCACGACAGCAGATCAGAACCACGCCTAGCGTTGCCTAAGCACAATGCTAGCAAGTTAATCTTTTCCTTGCAAATGAACGTCACACTTGTGCACGGACCGAAACGCACAATGTTATCTTACACGTCATACATGTGCCGCAGCCGTTTTTGTGCGATCCGTAATCGAGTCAGTTTTTACCCTATATACATTTATTCGTCGGATCAACAAACTTCCGGCATTGTTTTGAAAAGTAAACTAGCGCGGCAGCAGTCAAATATGTCGCAGCAAAGTAAAATTGAATCATTTTTCGGGACTAAAGGCAGTGAAAAGTCCACGAAGAGACAATCAAATGACGACACGATTGCACTTATCGAATATAAGGCTAAGAAAATGAATGACGATTGTGAATCACAGGCCGGTACTTTATCCAAAATTGAGCCGATTGTGGCCGCTCGATCTGTCATGGCTGATTCACCCCAAACAAATTTAGCATCCACAATGAACTCGGGTCTTGTCGGTAATAGTGCTGAGAAAGGAGAGAAGTCTACACGAGTAGATATATCCGATTATATACCCGGATCAACGAGTGAAAATGTTATCACAGACGACATCCGTGCATACCTGTGGAAAATTAGAGCGCCCGAAAGGTCTTATAAGTTTCCACCCAAGGTTTACAAAGACAAGCGTAAAAAATCGGGTATAATGAACAGGTACTGTCAACACGAGTGGTTCTCCAAATATGATTTTCTTTCTTACTCCAAAAGGATGGACGGGATCTTCTGTATAAGCTGTGTCTTGTTTCCTATGCCATCTCATAAAGGGACACGTGCTATCAATATGATAGATACATGTTATACCAATTGGAAAGATGCCACCAATGACTTTGATCTCCATGCAACTTTGCAATACCACAAAGATTCCATGCAGAAACTCAAGTCCTTCATGGAAACATATGAAAAACCTGATATGCGCATCGATTCTGTTTTGTCAGAGAACTCAAAGTCAGTTATTGCTGCTAACCGAGAAATACTAATAACTATTCTGAAATGTGTCGAGTTCTGTGGGAGACAAGGGATTCCACTCCGAGGGCATAGGGATGATGGTATTCCTGGTAGTGATAACTGTTACTCGACCAACATGGGTAACTTTAAGTCTTTGTTACATCTAGTGGCTGAATTTAACCCCCAGCTACGCAATCACATTGACTCCGTCTCGTGTAAACGGAATGCCGTATATATTTCCAAAACCGCTCAAAATGACATACTGCAATGTTGTCTGAAATTTATTCAGAACACCATCATTAAGGAAATTAACTCTCAACCATCAGGTCCATTTTACGGCTTAATGATTGACGAGGTAACCGACTCCTCCAACCACGAGCAGTTGGGAATTGTACTTAGATACGTTAAAGATGGCGTTGCTTGTGAGCGCCTTATCGAGTTTATAGAGTGCGATAATATCACTGGCGATGCTTTGTCTGATTATCTTTTGAAGTGTTTGAAAGAGCTCAACGTAGACCCTATGTACTGTCGCAGCCAGACATATGATGGGGCGGGAAACATGGCCGGTAGCAATAAAGGTGCTGCAGCACAGTTTCGCATGAAAACAGGCAACAACAAAGCAATATATTTTCACTGTGCCTCACATGACTTGAATTTAGCTCTCTCCAAAGCATGCAACGTACCCGAAATTCGAAATATGATTTGTGTCTTACAATCCGTTGGAGTTTTCTTTAAATATTCGCCAAAGCGTTCCAGACGGTTAGAACGTGCAGTTGATGAATATAATAGCATACATCCCGAATCTACCGTGTCTAAATCTAAAGTAAAACCCCTATGTGAGACGAGATGGGTGGAAAGACATACTTCTCTTGACACATTGAAGGCCATATACGAACCACTGTTAGACACTCTTGATGTAATAAGATACAACCGGGAAGGGAACTGGGATTCCAAAACCGTTACCGGGGCTAATGGCTTATATGCACAGTTAACGGCTGTTGGTTTCATTGCATCTTTCCAGACATGTCATTTCTTATTTGGATTTACAAAATCACTTGCAACATTGTTACAAGGTAGGGAGAATGACATCGTCGTCGCTTATGAGGAGATCGATTTAATACGGGCAGAGTTGGCTGATATTCGCAGCAACTCTGAGAAAGAATTTAAGGCCATATATTGCGAAATTAGCCAAATGGCAGATGCAGCTCAAACAACAATAACAGTTCCGAGGCGGTGCGGTCGCCAAACACTGAGAAACAATGTTGAAGCCGAATCTCCTGAAGACTATTATCGTCGCTCTATCTTCACGCCATTTATTGACAGTATGTTAGCACAACTGAAAGAGCGATTCAATCAACTTTCTAACAATGTTGTGCGTGCGATGGTTATTATTCCAAAATATATGGGTCTTCACAGCAAAAGTGAAAAATTTCAAAAAGATATCGCGAGTATCCGAGATTATTATAGTGATGATATGCCGACACCCGATAGTTTCAACCAGGAAGTCAGACTTTGGGTGAGGTATTGGTCCACAGAGAATGAAAAACCAGCAACCATTGACAAAACCGTTCAAATGATGAAAAGCCGATGTGATTCTCAATTCCCAAATATATATGCCATACTTAATATATTACTTGTCACCGCCGCCACGAGTGCTTCAGTTGAGCGGGCAAATTCTGCATTGAAATTTGTAAAGAATAAATTTAGAAGTACTATGGCTGAAGACAGATTGAATGCATTGTTACTCATGTTTGTACACAGAGATATTCAGTTGAATTACTCGGAGATAATTGATTCTTTCTCTAGAATGCATCCTCGCCGCATGCTTCTGGAATTCCATAATGATAAGTAACTGGGTGTTTCCCAATAGGCCGATAATGTCAGACTCACAGTGTTCACACTGTACTACTGCCAAGGGTCCTATACTTGGGTGATGAGAAAATGACTTCAAGTAATTTTGTTGGCCATTATCAAAACAATGTATCCTCTAAGTCTTTGGGTGTATATTTTTGATAATGGTCAGCATAATTATTTTAGGGTAATTTCTCAATACTCAAGTATACGCCGCCTGTCATGTGCTGATGTATATATACTCTTATTAAACAGTTATCTCGGACTCCATCAATATTATTACATTATCATGTCTGTCACATATTAATTTACTTTGCTCATTACCTGTCGTTTAGTTTGCAAGAAATTCCGAGTTTACTAAAAAGTATTGATTCCATGCTAATCGTGCTACCTAGCTCGTTAACCCGCAGCACTCTGATGTTGAAACGCGGTTAGCTTCCAAAGTCGACTTTGAAATTGAAAGTCGATTAGTCGAAAGGTGTCCCAGTAGTTCACGTTCAAATTAATTTCCCTTCACTTTTGAATTGCGTAGTTCAACGTCATTACTCATATGTCATATGCGACTCCATTTCGCTAGACACCCCCCTAAATATTTACATGCCCTCACCCCCCCCCCCCCCCCCCCCCCACCTCTTATAAATTTCAAAATCCTGGCGCCGCCACTGATCAGTTGACATAGGACAATAGACATTCTGGTTATCACACGACAAAATGGCACACCTCTGATCATTTACTCAGTAACTGACCAGACATGCGCCATTTCGTCGTTTGAGAACCAGAACGTGCTTTGTCCAGTTTTGGACATAGGAACCTGGATGACCCTCTGGATCTCACATGACGATTTGTTTGAATTTATTCATTGACAATTTGTCAGGATTCGAATTTCTTTCAATAACGATTGCGCAACGCAAGCTTAAAAACGAAATGCTAGTGTTAATTAGCTCCCTTGATGCCCAACATCAAACCTGAATGATCATTGGTCATCAAGCACGACGGTTTAGAAGGCACTCTCTAACCACGAGGCAGTGAATTACTGTTTGCGTTGTAGTTACGAATGGGCAGACTGGGCGGACGCCCAGAGCGGCAGGGCCCCCATCTTTGGCACGGAATTTTGTCATGTTAACACTAGATCTGATGTGAGGTTTGTAGCTCCATTTTTTAAATTTCTCAAATTTTCCCAACAAAATACTGATTTCGCTGTTGAAATGTTCCTGTGGGAGGCCCATACCCCCACCATTTTTCAAGCCAGTAACGTTGGATATGGCATGTGGGTCGGACCAGACGGACCTGAGAATAGACATTTTTTCCCTGAATAATTATTTGCTGAACATTTTTGCGCTTTGACAACGTCATGAGTTCTTTTCGATGTGCGACCAGCACGGGTCGACAACTTCCAACAACTTGGCGTGCGCCCGAAGTGGACCTGGTCCACTTCGGCCGCTGGCGAGTTGTTGGAAGTTGCCGTTGCCGACTAGTCGACGATGACTCGATTTTGGGGCTTCGGCTAGTCGACTGTGAAATTCCATAGTCGTCCGAGCACTAGTGATCTCCCTGCATTGTCAGAAATTCAGCAATTTATATTTTGGTTAACAGAGCTCTGTCAACCAAAATCTAAATTGCTGAATTTCTGACAACACTGGAGCCACATAACCATGGATGACTGGAAGATGGGTTGGGGTTTGAGGGTGGGGACGGATGGGTCTCGGATGACGCTTCGCGTCATTATGATTGGCGCCCCCACCCTTATTCCCAAATCTTGTATCCGCCAGTACCCGGGTCCAGCTGTCACAACAGAGCGCACCATTTGAAGGCCCATTTTAAAATGTATCTGCACCCCTGACCCCCCCCCCCGCCACCCTTCCATTGCGAGTGCCCCCCGACACTCGCAGCAAAGTATAAGTATATATATTACCACTTTTAACCAGCAGGTTTGAATTTTCCTTGGCACCGCACCGGTAATTGTTGGTTAAAAAGTGACATTTTAACAGCAAAAGAAATCTCTACATTTTCACCCGAAAAGTCGCCAGAGCGCACCATTTGAACGGTCATTTTAAAATTTTCTTGGGGGGAGAACCCCCCCCAAACCCCCCTTCTATTGCGAGTGCCTTCGGCACTCGCGGCAGATGCCTTCGGCATCTGCGTGCTGGGATCAACCCGTTCTGCCACACCCCCAAATTTTCGTCATCAAGATTGGCGCCCCCCCTATTCCAAAATCCTGTATCCGCCGGTGACTCTCATCTGACGTTGGGTCATGGTAGGGTGGATGCACTAATGCAATCGATGCACTTATGCAATCGAGCGCACCAATAAAGACACTCTCCCCCGCATATATAGCGGCATCAGTTGGTGTTTTTGAGTATCCCAGCACTCAACATTCCGCAATATCCATCGTTGGAAGAGAACACAACCGTAGGTCGTAAGTGGAATCGGTCCATTCATCGGAGGGGTAGCTTTCATGCAATCGACTGTCCGAGTGTCCGTAGAATACAGAATAATACATGAAACATCACTCAAAGCCCTTTCGCCGACATTGGGACTGATGAATATATGTATTCCAGCTCAGCGCTCAACATTCGCCCAACATTCGCGTGAAGTAAATTCAGCGTTCACGGTTCAGCGTTCAACGTTCGGCAAAAGTCTGTGTTTGGGCGAAAGAGAAAAGACATATATTATGTCGAATCTGTGCTTTCACCCGAGGTGTAGTCTTCAGGCGACGAAATGCCCGTCGTCCACATGTAACAACACTCACATCTGGACGACCCGTGTCGCATGAAGCGATATTGATCATTTTTAATACTCCAGTTCAGCGTTCAATATTCGACCAACATTCGTATGAAGTTAGCTCAACGTTCAGCGTTCAATATTCGTCAACATTCAGTGTGCCACGTGCCGAATCTGTGCTTTCACCCGGGGTGTATTCTTCATGCGTCCGACTGCCAATCATTTACATCTAACAACACTCATATCTGGACGACCCTTCTCACCCGAGGTGATACTGATGATTTTTACTACTCCGGTTCAGCGATCAACATTCCACCAATATTCGTGTGAAGATAGCTCAGCGTTCAGCGTTCAACATTCGTCAAAAGTCAGTGTGCCTTATTCCGTATCTGTGCTTTCATCGGCGTTCGGCGTTCAGCGTTCGCGTTCAGCGTTCAGCGTTCAACATTCGGCAAAAGTCTGTGTTTGGTCGAAAGATAAAAGACATATTATGTCGAATCTGCGCTTTCACCCGAGGTGGGGTCTTCAGGCGACGAAATGCCCGTCGTCCACATGTAACAACACTCACATCGGGACGACCCGTGTCGCATGAAGCGATATTGATCATTTTTAATACTCCAGTTCAGCGTTCAATATTCGACCAACATTCGTATGAAGTTAGCTCAACGTTCAGCGTTCAATATTCGTCAACATTCAGTGTGCCACATGCCGAATCCGTGTGCTTTCACCCGGGGTGTATTCTTCATGCGACCGACTGCCAATCGTTTACATCTAACAATACTCATATCTGGGCGACCCTTCTCACCCAAGGTGATATTGATGATTTTTACTACTCCAGTTCAGCGTTCATCATTCGACCAATATTCGTGTGAAGTTAGCTCAGCGTTCAGCGTTCAGCGTTCGCGTTCAGTGTTCAGCGTTCAACAATTGACAAAAGTCAGTGCGCCATATTCCGAATCTGTGCTTTCATCCGAGGTCGAGGTATACCCCTCATGGGACCGGCTGGCCATCGTCTACTTCTAAGAACGCTAATATGTGGGCGTCCCCCTCTCGCCTGAAGCAATATTGGCGACTTTTAGTATTCCAGTTCAGCGTTCAACATTCGCATAACCTTCGTGTGGAGTGAGCGCAGCACTCGGCATTTGGACTTCGACAGTATCTGGTGTTTGAAGAGAAGACAACCATAGATCATAAGTGGGATAGGTGCAATCATCGCCGAGAGGGGTAGCCCTCGTGCAAACGACAGTCCGAGTATCCAACTCTACTTGTAACAACATTCAAACCTAGGCGCCCCCTCCCCCTTAAATGCTTTGATGTCTCTTATTAGTAGGCAATCGTCAGCGAAGAGGCAAACCTTTGATTTAACGCTGCAATGCAGGCCGTTAATGAGGCATAAGAATAAGCTTGGTCCTAGGACAGATTCCTGTGGCACTCCTGATTCAACCGGGAAATTTCTTAATAGTTTCTGTCAACCATTACCCCCATCTTGAGTTGGGTCGGGAACTTTTTCGATCAGTGCTGGCTGCATTAATGTAATCGATGCACTTATGCAATCGATGGACTAATAAATAGGCGACCCCTCCCGCATATAACGCAGCATTAATTGCGGGCGTTGTGCATCCGGGCTCAGCGTTCAACATTCGAATAACCAACCTCCGCATGGTTTGTGCGCAGCACTCAGCGTTCAAAATTTGGCAGTATCTGGAGCTTAAAAAGAACACATCGATGCAACCATAGCTGGGAGGAGGTAGCCCTCGTGCAAATGATTACTCGAGTGTCCGCAGTCTACATAATTATAACAGCACTCAAACCCAGGAGCACCCCCCCCCCCCCCCCCGGATGCTTTGATCTCTCTATATTAGAGGCAGTCGTCAGCAAAGATGCGAACCCTTGATTTAAAGATGTCCGGCGGGCCGTTGTTGTGACATAAGTATAAAGTAGAGGTCCTAGGACAGTACCTTATGGGACTCCTGATTCAAAGGGACATTTTCTGAAAAGTTTCCGCCAACGACTACTCTCATCTGACATTGTTTCATGGAAGGGTGGATGGACTAATGCAATCGATGCACTTATGCAATCGAGCGCACTAATAAAGACACCCCCCCCCCCCCCCCCCCACACACACACACACACACCTCCTCGCATATATAGCGGCATTAATTGATGATTTTGAGTATCCCAGCATTCAATTTAACATTCTGCAATATCCATAGTTGGAAGAGAACACAACCGTAGGTCGTAAGTGGAATCGGTGCATTCATCGGATGGGGTAGCTTTCATGCAATCGACTGTCCGGGTGTCCGTAGTATACAAAATAATACATGTAACAACACTCAAAGCCCTTTCGTCGACATTGGTATTGATGAATATATGTATTCCAGCTCAGCGCTCAACATTCGCCCAACATTCGCGTGAAGTAAATTCAGCGTTCAACGTTCAGCGTTCAACATTCGGCAAAAGTCTGTGTTTGGGCGAAGGATAAAAGACATATTATGTCGAAGCTGTGCTTTCACCCAAGTTGTAGTTTTCAGGCGCGAACTGCCCACTCACATCTGGACGACTCCGTGTCGCATGAAGCGATATTGATGATTTTTACGACTCCAGTTCAGCGTTCAACATTCGACCAACATTCATATGAAGTTAGCTCAGCGTTCATCGTTCAACATTCGTCAACATTCAGTGTGACACGTGCCGAATCGGTGCTTTCACCCGGGGTGTATTTTTCATCCGACCGACTGCCAATCGTTTACATCTAACAATACTCATATCTGGGCGACCCTTCTCACCCGAGGAGATATTGATGATTTTTACTACTCCAGTTCAGCGTTCATCAACATTCGACCAATATTCGTGTGAAGTTAGCTCAGCGTTCAACATTCGTCAAAAGTCAGTGTGCCTTATTCCGTATCTGTGCTTCCATCGGCGTTCAGCGTTCAGCGTTCAACATTCGGCAAAAGTCTGTGTTTGGGCGAAAGAGAAAAGACATTATGTCGAATCTGTGCTTTCACCCGAGTTGTAGTCTTCAGGCGCCGAACTGCAGAAGTAAAAATCATCAATATCGGTTCATGCGACACGGAGTTGCCCAGATGTGAGTGTTGTTACATGTGGACGATGGGCAGTTCGTCGCCTGAAGACTCCACCTCGGGTGAAAGCACAGATTCGACATAATATATGTCTTTTCTCTTTCGCCCAAACACAGACTTTTGCCGAATGTTGAACGCTGAACGGTGAACGCTGAATTTACTTCACGCGAATGTTGGGCGAATGTTGAGCGCTGAGCTGGAATACATATATTCATCAATCCCAATGTCGGCGAAAGGGCTTTGAGTGATGTTTCATGTATTAGTTTGTATACTACGGACACTCGGACAGTCGCTTGCATGAAAGCTACCCCTCCGATGAATGCACCGATTCCACTTACGACCTACGGTTGTGTTCTCTTCCAACGATGGATATTGCTGAATGTTGAGTGTTGGGATAATCAAAAAACACCAATTGATGCCGCTATATATGCGGGGGAGAGGGGGGGGGGGTCTTTATTAGTGCGCTCGATTGCATAAGTGCATCGATTGCATTAGTGCATCCACCCTTCCATGACCCAACGTCAGATGAGAGTAGTCGTTGGCGGAAACTTTTCAGAAAATGTCCCGGTTGAATCAGGAGTCCCACAGGGTACTGTCCTAGGACCTCTACTTTATGCTTATGTCACAACAACGGCCCGCCTGACATCTTTCAATCAAAGGTTCGCATCTTTGCTGACGACTGCCTCCTATATAGAGAGATGAAAGCATCCGGTGGGGGAGGGGGGGGGGGCTCCTGGGTTTGAGTGTTGTTATAATTATGTAGACTGCGGACACTCGAGCAGTCGTTTGCACGAGGGCTACCTCCTCCCAGCGATGATTGCACCGATCCCACTTATGATCTAGGGATGTGTTCTCTTCAAACTCCAGATACTGGCGAGTTTTGAACGCTAAATGCAGCGCTCACACTATATGGAGGTTATTCGAATGTTGAGCGCTGAACTCGGATGCACAACGCCCCAATTAATGCTGCGCTATATGCGGGAGGGGTCGCCTATTTATTAGTTCATCGATTGCATAAATGCATCGATTACATTAATGCAGCCACCACTGGCTGAAAAAGTTCCTGACCAACGCAAGATGGAGGTAATGGTTGACAGAAACGATCCAGAACATCTCTTGGTTGAATCAGGAGTACCACAGGATACTGCCCTAGGACCGAGCTTATTCTTATGCCACATTAACGACCTCCATAACAGCGATAAATCAAAGGTTTGCCTCTTCGCTGACGATTGCCTACTAATTAGAGAGATCAAAGCATTTTAGGTGGGGGGGGGGGGGGGCGCCTAGGTTTGAGTGTTGCTACAACTAGAGTTGGATACTCGGACTGTCGTTTGCACGAGGGCTACCTCTCTCGGCGATGATTGCACCGATCCCACTTATGATCTATGGTTGTGTTCTCTTCAAACTCCAGATACTGCCGAATGCCAAACGCTGAGTGCTGAGCTCACTCCACAGGAGGGTTATGCGAATGTTGAACGCTGAACTGGAATACTAAAAGTCGCCAATATTGCTTCAGGCGAGAGGGGGACGCCCAGATATTAGCGTTCTTAGAAGTAGACGATGGCCAGCCGGTCCCATGCGGGGTATACCTCGACCTCGGATGAAAGCACAGATTCGGAATATGGCGCACTGACTTTTGTCGATTGTTGAACGCTGGACACTGAACGCGAACGCTGAACGCTGAGCTAACTTCACACGAATATTGGTCGAATGATGAACGCTGAACTGGAGTAGTAAAAATCATCAATATCACCTTGGGTGAGAAGGGTCGCCCAGATATGAGTGTTGTTAGATGTAAACGATTGGCAGTCGGTCGCATGAAGAATACACCCCGGGTGAAAGCACACGGATTCGGCATGTGGCACACTGAGTGTTGACGAATGTTGATCGCTGAACGCTGAGCTAACTTCATACGAATGTTGGTCGAATGTTGAACGCTGAACCGTGGAGTAGTAAAAATGATCAATATCGCTTCATGCGACGCGGAGTCGTCCAGATGTAAGTGTTGTTACATATGGACGATGGGCAGTTCGTCGCCTGAAGACTACACCTCGGATGAAAGCACAGATGCGACATAATGTCTTTCCTCTTTCGCCCAAACACAGACTTTTACCGAATGTTGAACGCTGAACGATGAAAGCACAGATACGGAATAAGGCACACTGACTTTTGACGAATGTTGAACGCTGAACGCTGAGCTAACTTCATACGGATATTGGTCGAATGTTGAACGCTGAACTGGAGTAGTAAAAATCATCAATATCTCCTCGGGTGAGAAGGGTCGCCCAGATATGAGTGTTGTTAGATGTAAACGATTGGCAGTCGGTCGGATGAAGAATACACCCTGGGTGAAAGCACCGATTCGGAACGTGGCACACTGAATGTTGACGAATGTTGAACGCTGAACGCTGAGCTAACTTCATATGAATGTTCGTCGAATGTTAAACGCTGAAGTGGAGTAGTAAAAATCATCAATACCGCTTCATGCGACACGGAGTCGTCCAGATGTGAGTGTTGTTACATGTGGAGGATGGGCAGTTCGGCGCCTGAAGACTACAACTCGGGTGAAAGCACAGATTCGACATAATATGTCTTTTATCTTTCGCCCAAACACAGACTTTTGCCGAATGTTGAACGTTGAATGCTGAATTTGCTTCACGCGAATGTTGGGCGAATGTTGAGCGCTGAGCTGGAATACATATATTCATCAATACCAATGTCGGCGAAAGGGCTTTGAGTGTTGTTACATGTATAATTTTGTATACTACGGACACCGGGACAGTCGAAAGCTACCCCTCCGATGAATGCACCGATTCCACTTACGACCTACGGTTGTGTTCTCTTCCAACTATGGATATAGCGAAATGTTGAATTGAATTCTGGGATACTCAAAAACACCAATTAAGGAGGTGGGGGGGGGGGGGGGGGGGGGGTCTTAATTATTGCGCTCGATTGAATAAGTGTATCGATTGCATTAGTCCATCCACCCTTCCATGAAACAATGTCAGATGAGAGTAGTCGTTAGCGGACACTTTTCAGGAAATGTCCCTTTGAATCAGGAGTACCACAAGGTACTGTCCTAGGACTTCTACTTTCTACTTATGTCACAACAACGGCCCGCCTGACATCTTTAAATCAAGGGTTCGCATCTTTGCTGACGACTGCCTCTAATATAGAGAGATCAAAGCATCCGGGGGAGGGGGTGCTCCTGGGTTTGAGTGCTGTTATAATTATGTAGACTGCGGACACACGAGCAATCATTTGCACGAGGGCTACCTCCTCCCAGCGATGGTTGCATCGATCCCGCTTATGATCTAGGGATGTGTTGTCTTCAAACTCCAGATACTGCCAAATTTTGAACGCTGAATGCTGCGCACACACCATACGGAGGTTGGTTATTCGAATGTTGAACGCTGAGCTCGGATGCACAACGCCCGCAATTAATGCTGCGTTATATGCGGGAGGGGTCGCCTATTTATTAGTCCATCGATTGCATAAGTGCATCGATTACATTAATGCAGCCAGCACTGACTGTAAAAGTTCCCGACCCAACGCAAGATGGGGGTAATGGTTGACAGAATCTATTAAGAAATTTCCCGGTTGAATCAGGGGGTGCCACAGGATACTTCCTAGGCCCAAGCTTATTCTTATGCCTCATTAACGGCCTGCATTGCAGCGTTAAATCAAAGGTTTGCCTCTTCGCTGACGATTGCTTAATAATTAGAGACATCAAAGCATTAAAGGGGGGGCGCCTAGGTTTGAGTGTTGTTACAACTAGAGTTGGATACTCGGACTGTCGTTTGCACGAGGGCTACCCCTCTCGGCGATGATTGCACCGATCCCACTTATGATCTATGGTTGTGTTCTCTTCAAACTCCAGATACTGTCGAAATCGAAATGCCGAGTGCTGCGCTCACTCCACACGAAGGTTATGCGAATGTTGAACGCTGAACCGGAATACTAAAGGTCACCAATATTGCTTCAGGCGAGAGAGGGTCGCCCAGATATGAGCATTCTTAGAGGTAGACGATGGCCAGCCGGTCCCATGAAAGGTATGCCTCAACCTCGGATGAAAGCACAGATTCGGAATATGGCGCACTGACTTTTGTCGAATGTTGAACGCTGAACGCTGAACGCGAACGCTGAACGCTGAGCTAACTTCACACGGATATTTGTCGAATGTTGAACGCTGAACTGGAGTAGTAAAAATCATCAATATCACATCGGGTGAGAAGGGTCGCCCAGATATGAGTGTTGTTAGATATAAACGATTGGCAGTCGGTCGCATGAAGAATACACCTCTGGTGAAAGCATAGATTCGGCAGGTGGCACACTGAGTGTTGACGAATGTTGAACGCTGAGCTAACTTCATACGAATGTTGGTCGAATGTTGAACGCTAAACTGGAGTAGCAAAAATCATCAGTATCGGTTCATGCGACACGGAGTTGCCCAGATGTGAGTGTTGTTACATGTGGACGATGGGCAGTTCGTCGCCTGAAGACTCCACCTCGGGTGAAAGCACAGATTCGACATCATATGTCTTTTATCTTTCGCCCAAACACAGACTTTTGACGAATGTTGAACGCTGAACGCTGAGCTATCTTCACACGAATATTGGTCGAATGTTGAACGCTGAACTGGAGTAGTAAAATGATCAATATCGCTTCATGCGACACGGAGTCGTCCAGATGTGAGTGTTGTTACATGTGGACGACGGGCAGTTCGTCGCCTGAAGACTACACCTCGGGTGAAAGCACAGATTCGACATAATATATGTCTTTTCTCTTTCGCCCAAACACAGACTTTTGCCGAATGTTGAACGCTGAACGCTGAACGGTGAACGCTGAATTTACTTCACGCGAATGTTGGGCAAATGTTGAGCGCTGAGCTGGAATACATATATTCATCAATCCCAATGTCGGCGAAAGGGCTTTGAGTGATGTTTCATGTATTATTTTGTATACTACGGACACTCGGACAGTCGATTGCATGAAAGCTACCCCTCCGATGAATGCACCGATTCCACTTACGACCTACGGTAGTCCTTGGGCAAGACACTTCACCCCCCCCCCCCCCCCATTGCCCACGTGGAGGCACGGTGACGTTGTGTACTAAGGCGTACTGCACGTCGATGGTGCACCTGTCTCAACCAATGCTAACCCTGCTTGTGTGGAGTTGGTATGATGGGGAGCTGACAGTTGCTCGCCGTTGCTCGGTGGTTCTCTCCGGGTACTCCGGTCCGGCTTCCTCCACCCATAAAACTCTCACGGTCATGGTTAGACATTGTGCAGAAATATGTGACCTTAAAAACCCCAATAAATAAATAAATCGATTGCATAATACACCCACTACTGGCTGAAAAAGTTTCTGCCCCAACGTAAGATGAGGATAATGGTTGACAGAAGCTATTCAGAACATGTCCCGGTTGAATCAGGAGTCCCACAGGATATGAAGCCCTATGGCCGAGCTTGTTCTCAGTAATGCCACATTACCGACCTGCAGTGCCTGACAGCGTTAAATCAAAAGTTTGCTCTACGATGGGGACTGCTTTCTAATTAGAGTGACCAAAGCATTAAGTGGGGCGCCTAGGTTTGAGTGTTGTTATAATTATGTTGGATGCTCGGACAGTCGTTTGCATGAGGGTTGCAACGGCGATGATTGCACCGATCCCACTTATTATATATGGTTGTGTTCTCTTCAAACTCCATATTTTGCCGAATGCCAAACGTTGAATGCTGCGCACACTCCACACGAAGGATAATCGAATGTTGAACGCTGAACTGGAATACTAAAAGTCACCAATATCGCTTCAGGCGAGACGGTGTCCCCCCAGATATGATTGTTCTTAGAAGTAGACGATGGGCAGTCGGTCCCATGAAGGCTATATCTGGGGTGAAAGCACAGATTCGGAGCTGGAACACTGAATTTTGAGGAATGTTGAAGGCTGAACGCTGAGCTAACTTCACACGAATATAGGTCGAATGTTGAACGCTGAACTGGAGTAGTAAAATGATCAATATCGCTTCATGCGACACGGAGTCGTCCAGATGTGAGTGTTGTTACATGTGGACGACGGGCAGTTCGTCGCCTGAAGACTACACCTCGGGTGAAAGCACAGATTCGACATAATATATGTCTTTTCTCTTTCGCCCAAACACAGACTTTTGCCGAATGTTGAACGCTGAACGCTGAACGGTGAACGCTGAATTTACTTCACGCGAATGTTGGGCAAATGTTGAGCGCTGAGCTGGAATACATATATTCATCAATCCCAATGTCGGCGAAAGGGCTTTGAGTGATGTTTCATGTATTATTTTGTATACTACGGACACTCGGACAGTCGATTGCATGAAAGCTACCCCTCCGATGAATGCACCGATTCCACTTACGACCTACGGTAGTCCTTGGGCAAGACACTTCACCCCCCCCCCCCCCCCCCCCATTGCCCACGTGGAGGCACGGTGACGTTGTGTACTAAGGCGTACTGCACGTCGATGGTGCACCTGTCTCAACCAATGCTAACCCTGCTTGTGTGGAGTTGGTATGATGGGGAGCTGACAGTTGCTCGCCGTTGCTCGGTGGTTCTCTCCGGGTACTCCGGTCCGGCTTCCTCCACCCATAAAACTCTCACGGTCATGGTTAGACATTGTGCAGAAATATGTGACCTTAAAAACCCCAATAAATAAATAAATCGATTGCATAATACACCCACTACTGGCTGAAAAAGTTTCTGCCCCAACGTAAGATGAGGATAATGGTTGACAGAAGCTATTCAGAACATGTCCCGGTTGAATCAGGAGTCCCACAGGATATGAAGCCCTATGGCCGAGCTTGTTCTCAGTAATGCCACATTACCGACCTGCAGTGCCTGACAGCGTTAAATCAAAAGTTTGCTCTACGATGGGGACTGCTTTCTAATTAGAGTGACCAAAGCATTAAGTGGGGCGCCTAGGTTTGAGTGTTGTTATAATTATGTTGGATGCTCGGACAGTCGTTTGCATGAGGGTTGCAACGGCGATGATTGCACCGATCCCACTTATTATATATGGTTGTGTTCTCTTCAAACTCCATATTTTGCCGAATGCCAAACGTTGAATGCTGCGCACACTCCACACGAAGGATAATCGAATGTTGAACGCTGAACTGGAATACTAAAAGTCACCAATATCGCTTCAGGCGAGACGGTGTCCCCCCAGATATGATTGTTCTTAGAAGTAGACGATGGGCAGTCGGTCCCATGAAGGCTATATCTGGGGTGAAAGCACAGATTCGGAGCTGGAACACTGAATTTTGAGGAATGTTGAAGGCTGAACGCTGAGCTAACTTCACACGAATATAGGTCGAATGTTGAACGCTGAACTGGAGTAGTAAAAGTCACTAATATCACTTCAGGTGAGAATGGTCGCCAAGATGTGAGTGTTGTAGATGTAAACGATGGGCAGTCGGTCGCATAAAGGATAAACCTCGGGTGAAAGCCCAGATTCGACATATGGCACACTGAATTTTGGGGAATGTTGAACGCTGAACGCTGAGCCAACTTCACACGAATGTTGGTCGAATGTTGAACGCTGAACACTGAGCTAACTTCACACGAATGTTGAACGAATGTTGAACGCTGAACACTGAGCTAACTTCACACGAATGTTGAACGAATTTTGAACGCTGAACACTGAGCTAACTTCACACGAATATTGAACGAATGTTGAACGCTGAACACTGAGCTAACTTCACGGACCCACATTTTTTGAGATATTTGTGGTGATAAATTTTGAGAGCTGCAAGATACCTAACTGTCCGTGAAAATGATATATGCATCAAAATCTGAGTAGATTAGTACTCTCAAAATCTGAGTAGATTAGTACTCTAGCCAGAGTTGTCGCACATGCTTCTTCAAGAAGCATGTATGACAAATCTGGGTGGAGAAAGCCAGTCCACTCGAATCGATCACCCTCAACCCAAAGTTGTCGTTCATGCTAAGTATTTTACAAGACTTGTTTTTTGCGAAACAGGAACGACAACTCTGAGTTATAAGTGGTAAATTTCAAGTACTGATAAAGGGCCAAGATTTTCGCCTCCCCAACCACACACCAACTCTAAACTACGTGTCGCTGGGCCTAGTTCAGCTAAAAATGAGCCATTTTTCAAGGCCTTTTGAACAGGAATGTAGCTTCCAGAAGAGAGGAAATGACTTCTTCTAGGGTCCAAAAATCAATTTTTTTTCTCACACCGCACCCAACCATGGTCGCCCCGGTGTGGCCTAGGACCCAGCCCCACAACTTTTAAATACGTTCCGCCGGCCCTGAAATGTAATCTAACGAGATCTGACAATAAAACGACTCTTCTCACCATCAACATAAAGAATACAGGACGATTCGGCGGAAGTGCGATTCGGCGACACCGCCGAACCGTCCATTGTTAGCGCATTAAATTGGCAATATTTTCGCTCAGTTTAATATTTATTGTGATTTTAGATTTTTTTTTCTCCTATTTTTAGACTTTATGTACAATGTACATTGAATTTATTTTCTTTTGATGACATGTGGTGGGTGGGACGGAATGCATTTTTTCATCCAATCACTGATTGTTTCAAACGGTGTTTTTATAACCTGGGAAATACAAGCGTGGAAGCTTATCGTGGCATGCGGCTCAATTAATTGAAGGTTTTTTGCAAAATAAACGCTGTAGATTTTGAAAAAATAGTCGCCTGTGTGTGTAGTCGGTAATCACAATATCAAAGGAGTCACTGATAATAAATAAGATTTACTTGCTTGTTGAGCAATGGCTTGTGTTATAAAAACAGTCGCCTAACTTTTTTTTTTTGGGGGGGGGGGGTGGGGGTGGGGGTGGGGGTGGAGGAGGTCATTTGGAATTTCAGAAGGATAACCAGATACCTCATAATCACATACGGCATCCTATCTCCCAGAAGGCTTGATGGATGACTCCCGGTTTTTCAAAACTAAACTGTTGGAGCTTTCTCCACTCCTTTTTTGTAATCGCTATGGTCATATACCGGGGCCGCTACCAAACCGTCGTTGCTGTTTGGTTTTCTTTTCTCTTCTTCCCTTAAATTTGCCATCGCAAAATATTACATTCTAGCTCGCCACCATGGTGGGACTCAAACCTCTACCATCGCCGAGCTGGAATCGAATAGAACCCACTCTCTAATAGTTTTAATGGCGTTGAGGGATTGAGTATTGACAAACCAACACTCCAACGTAAACTGCCGGGAATTCTAACCGCGCGCATAAGCCCCCTGAGGCTTCATTTGATGCAATAGAAAAGCTAGGCCTGTGTGATCCAAGTAAAATAAAATAGGTTTAACCGGGTCACAAGGGATTTGTAAATCCCACATCGTCCCTGCGCGCCTTCGGCGCGCAAAAACCTTTCATTCATTCATCTCTACAGTCAGTCATAGTCTAACCACTGCCATATGAACATGTCTTCCAAGATGAAAACAAGACGACGCCCAGTTAGGTCAATACCATATCCCTGTTTATCATGCACAAGAGAAGTTAAGACAAGGCAACAGGCACTACAGTGTACTGGGTGTGATCGTTGGCAACACAGGGCCTGTCAAACGGGAATTACTCACGATGAATACAGAACTGCTATAAAAAGTAAAACTGAAATCAACTGGGACTGCCAATTGTGCCAACAAAATGATGAGCTATTAGAATCAACGGCGCTTGGCTCGCATGAACCTTCAACTTCGTCATCAACGCCTGTGGCACCGTATACACTTGTCCCTTCATTTTATGGATCACCTGTACCAATGTCAGATTTATCTCCAACACCGTCAGTTCATCTAAATACTCCACCTCCACCACAGGTACGTCTAGTCTCATCATTCTACGACTCGCCTCTACCGTCATCAAATGATCTACCGCCAGCATCATTTCATCCCTCATGTTCTCCTGACATCAACCAAATAAGAGAACAGGTAATAATAATAACTCTTTCGTCAGCCGCTGATTTGTCGCGGTCCTCATAAGAGAAGGCCATCATTCCCCCTGCACCCCACCCCCTCTTCCCCTCCTCTCCTCCCAGCATTCAGATATAAACTGCTTAATAGTGTCCCTCACTTCCTCTTTTTCTATTTCTTCAATAAGCATTCCTACCCTCTCCCTCGTGTCCCCCTTCAGCCATCTATCCTTTGTTTCTTCACCCCACTTCTGCATTATTCTTCCAGTAAATTTTATTCTATGAGGTATATACTGTGGGCATTCCAAGAGAAAATGTTCCAGGGTCTCCACTACTCCAGAGTGGCACATTTGGCATCCCTTTTCCCCATCTCTCCCAATTTTTCCTCGAAGCTCCAGTGATCTTGATCTCAGTTTGAACAGCAGTGACCCTCCAAAGGTGCCATCTAGGTACTTCTCAAAAGCTGGCTTTTCTTTATATTGTAACCCCTGCAGTGATCTTTTCACGCTAACCCCTGCTCGCCAGTTTCGATTGCAATCTTCCATGTCTCTCTCTTTGACAAACCTTTTGCCTTCTTTCGTTCCTACTTCTATGTTTGTGGCCTCTATAGAGTAATTGTCCATTAGTTCCCTCACATGTTTTGACCACCCCGTTTCTATATTAGAATTCCAAATGGTATCGAGCATCAATTTGCACCACCGGTTGTCAGGCAGGTTTCTCAAGTAGTTAAAGTAGCACAGTTTTCCCAAATCTACCCTATCCTTGATTTTCATCCACCCAAGCTCCCCCCTTACTGCTTCCAAAGCTGCAGCATTACTCGACCCTGTTATCCAACTGTCGGCATCATTCTGAGTACTTTCCAACTTCTTAATAACGGTTTGGTTTAATGGAATCACGTCCGTGCCATACGTTATACTTGGTAAACCCACCCTCTCCCACAGTGTTTTCTCCACAAAGACCTTATTGAAACTATTTTTCCCTAAAAGTTTTAGTTGGTTCAGAATTCTTTTCCCCTTCAGAATCAGTTTGGCTGAGTAATTTCTGTACACCCCTCTTCCCGTTATATTTATGCTTACCCCTAGATACTCATACTCTCCCGTTTCTCCTACAGTGATTTGTTTGCTTTCCCCTTCGGGGATTGAGAACTCCCCCACTCTCCATCTCTTCGTCATATCTACCTTGCGTCCAACGGGTATTACCTTGCTTTTATTTTCATTTAGTTCGAGCCGCCAAGTGTTCCCATATCTACCAACAATTTCCAGCAGTTTCCCTAGCCCCTGTTCAGTTCTGGACATTAACTCCATGTCGTCCGCAAAGAATAAGCCTGGTATCTTTATGTCTCCAACATTTACCCCCACCGCACTCTGAATTAGTTCGTCCCCTAAATCTTTAACATACAATGCAAACAAACTCGGTGAAAAGATACACCCCTACTTGAGGCCTATATCCATAGGGACTCGTTTTGTAGTGATACTCCCTAGACTGAGTTGGCTTTGCACATCTGTATACAGTGCTTTCATGATTCCCACAAAGTCACCCCCCAGTCCGATGCCCTCGAGCTTTCGCCACATACCTTCCCTCCACACTCGGTCGTACGCTTTTTTCACATCTAGAAATGCCAGAAACATCTTTTTCTTTTCAGCCTTTGTTGGCAAGGTCTTTTGCAGAGCCTTCATTCCACGAGGAGTCCAATTTAGAGCACACTATTCCTGAACCTGACAATGACATTGCTGATGTCGACGAGCCGGAGTTTAATGTCGTTATTGGTGGACCAAAGCGTGGTGCCGATGTCTTAATCAGTCGCGGACACTCATATAGCAAAGATGGCAAACCAAACAAAAAGGGTATACAGCGATGGAGATGTAACATACGAAACAAAAACACTAACTGTCTAGCAAGCATCATGCAATGTGGCAATGAATTCCAAAGAGGGCCACAGTCACACGTTTGTGTCTCAAAAGACTGTGCAGTACCAGCTGCCAATATAAAAGCATTTATACGGAAAATTGGGAAAGCGAATGCCATATACGTCAGGAACAAATCTTGTTAAAGAGGCCCTCCAGAGTCATCTGCCAACAGACGCACCTGCATCATGCCTCCCTGCAATGCCAGCTTTGATTAGAGCTGCAAATCGTCTGTGACAAACTCGAAGACCAATTCATCCTACAAACTTGCAATTTGATTGGATTGACGAACAGCTGCCTGATGACTTTGTTCAAGAAGATATTTACGTTGGGGCTGCCCGTCATGTTGTGATGTTCACGACTCTGCTTCTGTCAATACTGACCAAAGCCAAAACATGGTATGTGGATGCAACTTTCAAAGCAGTTCAACGGCCCTTCAGCCAACTTTAGAATATACATGCATTTTTAAAACAAGGTTCTACCATGAAACAGGTCCCATTAATAATGGTGCTTATGTCAAGGCGAAGCAAAGAGGACAACCTAAAAATCATAAAATACCTGGAAGCAAGAATGTCACAAACCGTCCTTCATCGAGTGGTTATGTACTTTGAAGCAGCTGTATGGGGCGCTTTTCGACAGGTTTTTCCAAATGTAACATTAACGGGCTGTTGTTTTCAATGGACCCAAGCAGTATGGAAAAGAATTCAAAATTTAGGGCTGGCTCCAACTTATCGAAGGAAAAAAAACACTAGCAAATTTTTAAGAGAATTACTATGCCTTCCATTTTTACCAGCTGAGCAGATACCTACAACCTTTAACGCCTTCCGTGATCCAGTACAACCAGACCACACAACAAGCTTACAGCGCCTCATGGAATATATTGAAGACACATGGATTGAAGGTCGAATGTGGAACCCTTCTAGTTGGTCTGTTTTTGGAATGTCAATTGGAACAAATAAATTAGTGGGTATTTTTTAACTTAGAAAAAAATTCCCAAAGTGTTCGCCGAGGGTTAAATTACTGGGTATTTTTTGCCTTAAAACATAGTTTATGCTCCCTCCCTGAAACGAACTCAATTGATGTCGTTTCAGTGATGAATCATAAGCTATGTTTTGGGGCAAATGAAATCAAAAAACTACGAAAAAAATTCCCGACTCTTCAGTATTACACCAAAAAAATCCGACTTTTCATAAGTGTGCGCTGAGGGTTAAATTATTGGGTATTTTTTTTTTCTAGATTTTATTCCTTCAGTGTATTGCCTTAAAACATGGCTTATGCTCCCTCAATGAAACGAACTCAATTGATGTCGTTTCAGTGATGAATCATAAGCTATGTTTTGGGGCAAATGAAATCAAAAAACTAAGAAAAAAATTCCCGACTCTTCAGTATTACACCAAAAAAATCCGACTTTTCATAAGTGTGCGCCGAGAGTTAAATTATTGGGTATTTTTTTCTAGCTTTTATTCCTTCAGTGTATTGCCTTAAAACATAGCTTATGCTCCCTCCCTGAAACGAACTCAATTGATGTCGTTTCAGTGATGAACCATAAGCTATGTTTTGGGGCAAATGAAACCAAAAACTTAGAAAAAAATAAATTATTGGGTATTTTTTTTTATAGATTTTATTCCTTCAGTGTATTGCCTTAATAAGTGTGCGCCTAGGGTTAAATTTTTGGGTATTTTTTTAATAGATTTTATTCCTTCAGTGCTATTTTTCCATCCTCTTATTGTGTGTGTAATGTACTTAAAAGGAAGTCTTTTCATTTTAGAATGTGCGAAATTGTAAAACAAATTGATTATCCACTTACCATTGACCTTGACTGAAAGTATTTAAATAAAAAAATATTAGAAATAATCTTATTCCTTGACTTTCACCATCCCTTTCACCACCCCTCTCATACCTATTTTCTTCCGCCGAACCGTCCCTATTTTTTTACGCCGAACCGTCTCGACAGGTTCGGCGGAGAATTTTTTTTCTCCGCCGAACCGTCCCACAGCCGAATCGTCCTGTTACCAACATAAAATGAATAATTGTCGAAGTTGATTGCTCTGTATGCTCACTTTGGAACATTAGATTTATCTTATGTTGATCGGTCAGAGGAAAGGTATTTCTTTTGAGCAAATCTTTTTACACTCATCGAGTAACACAAGATTGTCGTCAAGCCTGATGGGTGATTCGGATGTAAAAAACTACATTATGGGTACACTACAAGCAGACAGATTGAGGGACACAGCCCAAAGCTATTCCGAATTACTTGTTGCACGTAAATCATCCAGATATGGTCAATATCAGGGTCCGCTGGTGTGTGCGCGAATAGAGAAGTAGTCTGAATTAAAGTAGAAAATACTACCCTGTTGTAAGTTTGTAATTATGTAGTAATTCACGACCACAGCAGTAGACCGCCTCGGTAATGACCATAGACCGAGAGGGTAGGTCTACTTACCGAGAACAACCGAGAAGAAATTAAAATAATAAATAAAGGCATATGCTAACAATTTATATTTATTTTGCCTTTATTTATTATTTTAATTTGTTCTCGGTTGTTCTCGGTTGTTCTCGGTAAGTAGACCTACCCAGACCGAGATCGTTAGGTGTGGGATTAAGCATCGCGGCTATCTGAGGATTATAAGTGCACACTATGTGTATCTAATTAAAGTTATACAAACTGGAACTGTACACACGGATACCATGGAAACGATAGCAATTACAGCGGTAGGGGCGTGATTCATAAGGTTAGCACTTGGGGAAAAAATAAATAAATATAAGTTCCAAAACACCCCAGCAAAGCCATCTCACGTGACCCCCATCGAAACGTGATCACAGTGCTCGCTTAAATGAACGGGTCAAAAGATTCATGCATTCCGTACTCTCCACACACACACAGCAGATACCACAAGGACACGCAGCTAAAGAGGTGCTACTTTTATCTTTTATCTTTACAGTTTACATATTCTAATGAAAACTAACTCTACCTTCTTCTTTTAAGGAGGTACACAGAAGATGTTTTTTTGACCAGCACCCCAATAACCTCTACAGACAGTCTAACCGTTATGGAAACAGTCACCCCCACGGTTCCTGAACATCCTCCGCTCCATCCCTAAAAGTGGTCAACCACTTTAAGGGAGGCGAGCGATGGTCCTGCGTCCCGCCTCTGCCCTTTTTTGTAAGCGCAATGCTCATCTTTTGTCCCAACCCAATAGGATTACAATGCAGGCCTGCCCCCGAACCAGGGAAGTTCGGGTCTTCTTCTTGGTGGTCCCCGAAAGGGGTCGTCGTTGTTTTCCTCCAAAGAGTCCAACTATAACAGAGACAGCCTGAGGCAGATTATACTTGTCAGTGATGGCCATCACTCATTATCATCCTCGAAGCGGCAGACTATACTTGCCCGAAAATCCAGATCGAATGCACCCTCGGGGAGAGGTAGTACCTTTGTGAGAGGACCCAACCTCCCACGCTGGTCCTCACTCGAGGGTTCAACCGACATCTGCCAATGATACTACCCATCCACAACTGGACGCTACTGGAGACACCTGCCGAGTACCGGATCCTTTTCCTCCTTCAACACGCTTTGACATGTGAGAGCCATCCTATACAGTCACAGAGGGTCGAAAGGGGCTTGTCCTCCATACCGTCCCTGCGCGCCTTCGGCGCGCGGAATCACCATTTCGTGGCGAGCACTGTGAGCACGTTTCGAGACCATCTGGAAGAATTGCGAAAGAAGTTAGATCAACAACTGGAATAATTACGAAAGAAGTTAGATCAACAATTCATGCCACAATTTTTAATCTGAGTATATGGTAATCTAATTAGAAGCAAATAAGTAATAGTCCACTTTGGCTCTTTGTATTTACAGTAATTTGCAAGTTTTTATTCTTCCTGAGAAAAAAAAATAGCAAATCATACGTCCTAGCTTCTCACCAGCTGCATCAACAGTAGATATCATACAGTGGCATGATGCCATTTCCCTAATGCAATTGACTACTTTCACAGACTCTCATTATGTAATTATGAATTTTAGAGTAGCAGAGTTAGTAAGTTTGTGTGTCTGACAGTTGCAAATCGCTGATCCATGGTTCTCTCCAGGTACTTTGCAGGCCTGGCATTCTGAAAAATGCAGGAGGGCAAAAAATCATCCTCTATCAGCTTAGGAGAGCAATTAGCTTTACACAGCATTTTCAGTATCCAGTTGAACGAACTCATTGAAACTGAAACCAACAGACTACATCAGTGATTTTATTAACTTTACTGAGGTAAAGCGAAATCTCTTAGACATCTAGATGTCTCACTCAACAACCGAACACACACTTGACAAGACCTGTGTGTGTACCCAGACCTGTTGTCCAAGAAAGTCATACACCTACCACTACCACCTTCAACCCCCCCAAGGGGGTTGAAGGTGGTAGTGGTAGGCATATGACTTTCTTGGACAACAGGTCTGCTTGAATCTACAGTCACATCCTGGTGCAAGTGCTTCAAGTGACAGGATAGTAGTAATGGTAGTATATTATAGTGTCAATATTCCTTGAATAATTACCCCTCAAACTGTGATGTCAGTTGTTGAACTTGAAACTGACAGAAAAAAAATATTGCTGTGACCCATTTTGCTTCAAATGATTGCAACTGTGTTTGGGTATGGTTGCAGCCATTACCTTTTACCACTAAACCACTTTCAGAATGAAATTACGTGATGTTATGTGTCTTCGAAGTTAAATTACATTTTTGCTTTACAACAAAAATTTAATGTGAGCATAATACATGTAATCTCAATCATCCCAGACCAAAATATTTAGGAGGGCAATTTTTCGCTCTCCTTAATTCTTTCAGGAGGGCAGTAAGGAAAGCTAAAAAATCGCTCTCCTGAGATTGCCAAGCCTGACTTTGGCTTCCTCCACCCATAAAACTGTCCAACACAATGTGACCTTGGCTGTTGAAAGTGTCACTGAACTTTAATAAAAAATAAACAACATACCTCTGCTGTCCAGTGTCCACCTTGGAGGACTTCCATCGAGGAACTCGCCAAAGCCTGGGAGAATACTGAACTCTGGTACTCGAGTGTGAGAACTCAGAAAATGTGAGTAAAGTATGAGTACAGTGGAACCCTGTTAATTGAATAGCCACTTTGCCAATGAGAATAATTCCATTAACAGGAGTATTCAATTAAAGAGGGATTGAGTCACTTTCCTGTATTCTAGAGATAAACTTAGCATTTAATAGATTATATCTTGTTTGACAGACCTCTGCAAGCTCGGTCAAATAAGATATAATAGAATAAATGCCTGTATTGGATGTACTGAGGGCAAATTGGTCTATAAACAAATGAAAATTGGGGAAAGTCTGGATAATTTCTCGACAGGTTACAAGATTTTTTATTCAATTAATAGGAGTTTACTCTATAACCTACATTCAATTAACAGGTAAAATTTGTACTGGAGATATGGGAAATGGTTTTGTGTTGGAAAATTATATTCAATTAACACTGTTTTTCAGTTAAGATATATCCAGTTGAGTGGGCTCCACTGTACCAGTAGTCATGAAATGAGTACTTTGCCAAAAATGTGGTACTCAAATACTATGAGTACTAAGTACTTCGACCCCAGCCCCTGCACAGGTTTCCGGGTCCTATTTTATCAGTAACTGTAAAGCAGAACTTGATAACCACAGTAAACAGACAGAGTTCCACTCCCCCGGGGTTCCCCACACAGAACAGACGGACAATTAAAGTATACATTCTTGCATTTGTTCAGTCTAGTTTTGTAAATTGAAAGTCGGGCACCTAATGTTTTTAGGTAAACGATACCTACTCTGTGCAGGTATGTAATTAAAAATAACAAGTAATTTTAAACTCTTTTAGACTTTACTGATACAATTTGAATTTACTAAGAATTGAAAATTAGAACTTGTACTGTCAGAACTAACCGTACCAGATTTATAATGAAATGAAACTAAACAACACCAATGAAATTTATAATGAAATGAAACTAAATTACAGTGGAGCCTACTTAATTGGATATCTTTTAATTGTATATCCCGGTTAACTGAATATAATTTTCAAACACAAAACCATTTACCATACCTTCAGTACAAATTTGATCTGTTAATTGTATGTGGGTTGTGGAGTAAACTCCTGTTAATTGTATATAAATTTTTGTACTATGTCGAAAAATTACTGTGACACACACCAAATTCCCCTTATTTATCAACCTTTTTGGCCCCACTGCATCCAATACAGGCATTTATTCTATTATATCTTGCTTGACAGAGCTCTATGAGCTCTGTCAAACAAGATATAATAGAATAAACGCTCAGTTTACCTCCAGAACACAAGAAACTGACCAAATCCCTGTTAATTGTATACTCCTGTTAATTGAATAATTTTCACTGGCAAAATGGATATTCAATTAAGAGGATTCTACTGTATTAGCATAAAAATTTCTGTTTGTCCACTTCCGGCCATATCAAGCAGGAAAAAATGTACTGAACTCAACTTCCAGCTAGATATGACCCTGCCTATTGAAAGTGTCATTAACTGGTAGACTAGGGATCACGGTGGTTCAATGGTTATGGCATTGGACTTCAAACCGAAAGGTCCAGAGTTTGATCCACACCAGGGCTAACTGTGTTGTGTCCTTGGGCAAGGCACTTAATTCTGACTGCCAACGTGGGGGCATGGTGGCACTGTGTGCTGAGGCATACAGCATGTCGATGGTGCACTTCAACTTCAACCAATACTAATCCAGCTTGTATGGAGTTAGTACGATGGGATGTCTGACAGTTGCTCACAACTGCTCAGTGATTCTCTTCAGGTACTCCGGCGTCCTTCACCAGTTAACCTTTAAGGCCCTCAAGATTTTTACATATTTTTGCTACACTTTGACATTCTACATCCTGTGACTTAGCTGCTGTTTTTGGCAACTCTTGGTTGTGTATATAGGCAGCCAAGACTTGTCTAAAAACAACTAGCAAAGTGCTTAGACTGTAGATTGTGAGTTAACCCAAAGCCTGCAAGTAAGGGCACCTGTTTTGTTGCAAAAAATGTGATCAAAGTCGGAATTAGGCCCTTAATGGTTAAAGTGTCTGACATGAGGTGACCTTGGCCATCAAAAGTGTCATTAAACCCCCAACTGAGAAGTAACTGGTCAAGTGTCGGAAACCCAGATTTGGGCTTCATATTTTTTTTTGTGGGGGGGGGGGGGGGAGTGAAAAGATGCTCTTTCAGGGGCCATTATGCGGTGTTTCTGGGGCCTCCCCAGTCCTATGGTCATTGACCCCCTCCCACTTCCCAAAGGGAAGAGAGGGCAATGACCGGAGGGCTCTAGTTAGAACTAGCCTCTCCCACCCCCAGGACAATTTTACAATATTTAGTGCTCTTAGAGCAAATCTGAGGCATTTATGGTGTGTTGTGTGTTGCGCCTACATTGGAGACAATTTTTGGGGTCTATGTTGTGTGAAACTTGCATCAAATTGGCCCCCGCAACTACGCCACTGAATGCTGCTTGCCAAATACCTAATGTCTGGAACAACTATACAAATACTGGCCGAGGAATAATAGATTACGATCCATTGACTGGAACACACTCGACAAGCTTATTCGACAGAAGGGGGCATACTACTCGCAGTTTGTAATCTTTTTTAACTACATGTATCAACAGAAAGAAGTGGTGGGTCTAAATTTCTAAATTGAGGTACCAATGTTGTAAAATTTATCATTTTGAAAATGTACTCAAACAGTCTCTGTTACAATCCTTTCTTTACATTTCTAATTGTCGAAACCAGACTGTAAAATGAATGTTTAAAAGGATTTAAAATTTTCAGTTGTACATTGTTCCCAAACTGGTTTTGATTTTAATTGTCAGTACAATTCTCTTGCCAATCCCGACTTGTACAAGTAATACGTTGTGTCATCACCTCTGAGACAAATATTGTTTCTTCTTTCTTCTGCGAAGGACTCATTAATACCGCATTAGATTTTGCATTAGATTGCTCAAAAGTTATCGAGATCTTAGCACAAGTTTCTTTCAATTTCTTCAATCCAGTGCACCATATAGCTCACAATCTAACAAGCCTTTTTTGCACAAGTCGGGACAGGACTTCCAGTTTTAACTATTGGCAGTATGAAAAAATAAATTTGAGTGGCCCTTTTTTGGCGAATGAGACTGAACACAGTCATGGATGTTACATTTGGTAAAGAGGTGATCTGTATTCATTCATTTATTAGGATTTTAACTCTTAACCCTTTACCCAACATAACGGCCAAAACCGGCCAGCGCTATTCTCAAAAATCGCCAATTAATTTTTCATTATTCTTTCATTTTTTGTCTCAAAAACATAGGTTATGACCCCTCGTTGGAACGAACTCAACGAGCGCGTTCCAACGAGGTGTCATAACCTATGTTTTTGAGACAAAAAATGAAAAAAATTAGTTATTCAAGAATTTTTTTTTGCAAGTGTCGTCTGCTTTTCATGTTAGGTAAAGGGTTAACCCGCAGAGTATATTCAAGATATTTTTCCTCAAATTTAGTCATGGCTGCTGTCAAGGCAGATGTTGCCAATTCGTTGGGTAAAGGGTTAGGATATGAAAATTTATTATTTTAATTATTGTTTTTATCATATTTTTCAAACATTTTCAAAAAAACTATATCATGTGACCCTCACTGGAATGAGCTTGTTTCAGGGAGGGGGTCACATGACATTTTTTCAACTCTAAATTGTGAGTTAACCGGTCGAGTGCTAAATTATTTTTGACTATCAAAAATTTCTTTGTCTTGTTACAATTGTTGTTATTTCTCTAGCCCATGTTTTCTTCTTATTATTATTAGGTAATATTCACAAAGTTTCAAAAACATATATTTATGTGAAGATGCCCCAAGCATGTCTGTCACACATTACAAATATTTCATTATGGATGCATGGATAAAACCTGCAAAATCTGAGAACCAATGTTTGGGTTGTAATGCAAAACATTCTAATTGAAAGTTTTTTAACCTATGTGTGGATAAAACCTGCAATATGTGGATATCTTTTCCCCCACCCTGGTCTATCATCATCCCACAGAACATCAAAATATGACAGCCGATGCTTGAGTTATGATGTGGGTTCGGGATGTGGCCAGTAGGGTGCGTGAATGGAATTGTTGACAATCTATATGCCAGATCCAAGATGACCACTAAAGGCCATGTTTTTCAACAAAATTCAGAAAAATTTGACAGCTCCCATCTGGACATTATCCCAAAGCCACATATCAAATTTGAAAAGGACCAGGTGAGAGGTGTGGCCTGTAGGGTGTGGTATTGAAATTACTGACAACTGAAATGCCAAATAGAAGATGGACACTAGTGGCCATGCTTTTCAACAAAATTAGGACAATTATGACAGCTTATGACTCCAAATCCATATGTGAAATTTGAAACTGTTCGGGTGATAGATGCAGCCTGTAGGGTGTACTAAAGGTAAAGTGGATAGACAGAGGTAGGGATGACCAGACATACGGTTGTATGATGGATTGCAACCCATCCCAATAGCTCATATTTTACTTTGTCAAGTTGAGCTAAAAAAAACTAAAACTGTAGAAGGAGTTAACTCTTTCAACACGAGAGGCCACTTTTCTAGTCCAGGAACACGATACGTCACAATTTCAGTGAGTATGATGGCCACTAAGTGAACATGTGTGGTAGAACAAAAATGGAGAATCAAAGAAGTTTTTTCACATGCAAATCTTTACTTCAAACTGATAAATTCACATCAGGTTTTGCAAAAATCCACCAGGAAATGTAGAATGAGTTAACCTTTTGATACTTTTGTACATCTTCTTATGACGTACGAAATCAAACAGCATGTTGATCCTTTTGTACGTTTTATGACGTACAACATCAAATAGCGTGTTGATGCTTTGTGGTCATTTGTTTTGTTATTATTTTTGGATTTTTTAAAGTTTTAACCTCAATTCCTATTTTCTCTCGAATATTGCAATGACAACCGTTGAGCCAAATGCTATTGCAGCTTAAAATACTAATATAATCCTGCGGTCAAGACTTCTTAACTAGTTGAGTGCTAGAAGCCACTCTCAGGGCTTTCAAAAAATGAGGATACCAGAGCAAAAGCCAACTCTTTCCTTGCTTATATTTCACATTCAGTCAAACACAAATAATATTTTGTTTATATAAATTTGTCTTATTACAAAATATTGGACAGTGTCTGTGGGCACTCTCCAATAATTTGTAATAAAACAAGTTTTGAATTACAAATTCAGACCACCAAAAATAATCTAGTCCTCAACCAGATAATCACTAATGTGAAAAACTGAATTCCAAGTGATGTTTGAACGTCAGGATAATTAAAGTCTCAAAGGGTTAAACAGACATTTGTGACAGATATTTAATGATAAAGAAGCCATTAACCCATAAAAAAATTGCTTGCGATGTGCACAATTGCATTGAATAAAATTTCGAATTTTGAGTTAACCTATTTACCATTCATCCGGATATAATAAGGAGGACCGATTAAAGTACCTTCATCGTGGACAGGTCAAAATCTATGAGTGGGCATTTTTCCATGCATATAATTCAGAGATGATCTGCTATGACAAGTAGCGAAATTTCCACCAATGAAGCACAGGAATAATCATCTCTGAATTATATGCATGAAAAAAATAACAATCTGTGGATTTTGAGCCATCCACGATCGCCCTTCTGTATGAGAGTTCACAGATTTTTAAAGCATATGCGGCAAGCACAGGGGGTGTCAGCTGTCTTAGGGAGTTTGAGCATTGAATAGAGGGGTCTTCCCACAGGAACATTTTAAAACAGTGCTATCAAATAAGGCGATAAGGTTCATTCCCACTAGACCAATTTCCTTTAGACCAACTCCCACTAGGCCAATTCCCTTTAGACAAATTCCCTTTAGACCAACTGATCATGTGTTCTACTTTCAAAATGATTTTATATCAATAATTTGAGTCGAGGTCTAGAAACCACTATCGGTACTTTCAAAAACAAAGGGATGCTGGAGCAAAAGCCAGCATTTTCTTTTCTTATGTTTCACCCTCGGTCGAATGCAAATAATATTTTGTTTATATAAATTTGTTTTATTACAAATTATTGGAGAGTGCCTGCGGGCACTCTCCAATAATTTTGTAATAAAACAAATTTCATGAACAAAATTAGACCACCAAAATATTCTAGCCCTCAACCAGTTAATAACAGTAAATAGTTGGTCTAGGGAGAATTGGTCTCACGGTGAATTGAAGAAAATAAAGAAAAATTTGTGTATTTGGGAAATTGTGAAATTGAAGTAAATGGGTTGAGAAATTGAAGTAAAATGTTATATGTATTGAGCTGTGATAAAATGTTATAAACTAATATTTGTTATATGTTATGCATATAAATATTTTTTTATTAAATAAAGTGTTTTTCAATAAATAAATATTTTCCTAATTATCCTTAATCAATAACAGTCAATGGTTGGTCTAAGGGGAATGGGTCTTTTGGGAATTGGCCTCGTGGGAGTTGGTCTAAAGGGAATTGGTCTAGTGGGAAGACACTGGTGATAAGACACAATTTTTTCACGGACTGTTTGTAGTTCCAGTCGAATAACTTTTCGGTTATCTGTTTTTTCATTTAGATAACCACCAGAGGAACGATAAAGTGGTTCCTCTTAAATTTTATGGCCTGCAATTGACACTGTCTGATTGAAACATATTTGTTAAGAAATAGAAGTGTTAGTTTTAGGGATTAGTGAATCAAGATTAATCTCGGTCCTGAATCAGAATATTGGTCCAGGTTTCATTTCTGTTCACTGATTATTTTTCACTGGTAAAGTGTCTATTCAATTAAGAGAGAGGGAGCACGGTGGCTGAGAGGTTATGGCATTGAACTTCAAACCAAAAGGTCTAAGGTTCAAACTCTGCCATGGGTAACTGCATTGTCCATGGGCAGAGCTATTAATCCAGATTTCCGTGGATACAGTTGTGCTGTATACTAAAGCGTACTATATGTAGATGGTGCACACGTCTTCAACCAATGCTTTCTGTGGTTCTGCAGATTTAGTATGTTGGAGGAAGAGGGTCCGACAGTTGCTCACCTGCACTTGGTGGTTCTTTCTGGGTACTCCGGGTTCCTCTGCCTGTAAAACTGTCTGTCATGAGGAGACTCAGGCTGTCAAAAGTGTCATTAACTCCAATTGAAAACCAGAGGCTCAGGTGAGCCTAAAATGCTCACCTGGCTCAAGTTGTCAAAGGAGATGAGTGTATCAGTAAGTGATAATCAGCAAGCGCAATTTTTTATTTGTAATAACTCAACCAAAAGGCAACTTTTTTGGCCATTCAATTCTGCTGCTCCTAGGAAAGCTTTCTAGCAAGCTCTTTTCTGTGAATTTTTGTTTTGTTTTCCACTAATGTAGTTCTCTCTATCCCCCCGCCCCCCCCAAAAAAAAAAATAAATAAATTTTTTGCATAAATAAAATACTTATGATCCAGTTATATACTACATGACAAATATGGTTCACATCTGCTCATTGATTCTGAAAATAGAAATATTGAGTGTAGCCCAAAATTTAGGAGCCCAAATTTTGACTTACTGAGTTTATTTGAAAAAAAGTTAATCTGCATCACTAAAGTAAGTTCCAAACAAAAAATCTTAGCGTTATTGCAAGTGGCTTACAAAAAGAGGATTTTAAAAGCATATTAGGCTTATGCAGCATTAACCCCACACTTAGGGGGCTCCACTGCTTTTCGGCCCCAATATTTTTTGTGTGCTATTTGGTCTCGTATTGGGATGAAAAATGCAGTTTTCGGGGCCAAATGGTGTGCCAAATAAATTATTTCACTTCAACTTTTTGACAATTATCTGTTTATTTTTTGTCATGTTCAGTGATTATTTTCAGTTATTTTTTTGTTTTTTTTATATGCATTTCATGATTCTTTTTCACACTGTCAGTTTTTCAGCCTGTGCATTTCGAATGCACCTTGATGGCACCTTTAGGGGTCACTGTTGTTCAAGCTGAGGTCGTGGTCTGTGGAGCTGAGGGGAAAAACAGTGAAAAGGAGTGCCAGATGTGTAATTGAGGCTTGGTGGAGACCCTGGAATACTTTCTACTAGACTGCCCAAAATACCCTACTAAAAGAACAAGAGTCACTGGGAGTATAATGGGGAAGTAGGATGGAAGAATGAAGGACATGTGGTTAGTGATTGATTCAAAGGAGAGGGTTTATTTGCTAATCGGAGAGATTGGAAAGAATGGGGCAAGGGATGCCATCAAGCAGTTCATCTCTGGGTGTTGGGAAGAAGCGTGGGAATTGGGAGGCAGTTGGGAGCACAGGGATAACCAAGACCTTCTCACCCAAGAATTGCAACAAATCAGTGTTATTATTATAGTAGTAAAATTAATTTCATGAACAGTCTATTAGATAAATTGTTTTCCAAACAAGGTGTGTATTCTTTGCAATTTCAATCACCTGCTTGTTTGAAATTCAATGGATGTCTACTTTATTTGGAAAGCAATTCATCATTAAGATTGCCCCAAAACAATTTATTGCACCTTCATCATCTAGACAGGGAAGTTAATCTGTCACACTATCAAATTATTATAAGCTCATAACACCTCTTTGTAGTGAAAAGCAATACCTGCGAAAAAGTAGTTAAGTACAATTTTGTCAATTCCATATCAAAATACAATAAAAAATGAAACTTGTAAAGTGTTTTTAATTTGTTCTTGCCCATCAACATGGAAAAAATGGCATTCAAAAAGCCTGAATAATCCCAGAGGCTGAAAAGCGCCAAACCCTGAGGCCAAAAAATGTTGGGCCGAAAAGCACAGGGCCAAAAAGTGCGAGGACAAAAAGCTTCAGGCCAAAAAGCAATGATCCCCTAAGGGATATATTAATTTGGAGGGAAAAAATCAGATGAGTAAATTCCACCAGCCTGAAGATGGCAGCAGCTTTATTTGTACAAAGAAGAAAAGGATTACTCCCAAGATGGTCTGTGCCATAAATGAATTTGGCACAATGGTTTTAAAGAATAAGAAAGATTTCAAACTAAAGAAACAGAAGTTTACTGCCACCAGTAAATAAATTCAAGTCTGTGAGAAAATGCTTAAAGCATCAAAAATAAACAAAACAGAAAGAGAATTTATGGAGGCTTATTTTGGGGGTAAAATATTTTTAAAGAAATTAGAAATAGGTTTTCATTAACAGTATTACATGAAATAAAATCTAAGGAACCCACATTGAAGCCTTGAGAGGGTTAAACTCAAGATATTCATACAGTAATAAGAGACATTTTTCCAAGAAACCAGAAAAAACATGTGCACAGTATTGAAAAGGTTTGATCAAGACATCAATAAAATCTTTGAAAGCCATACTGAAGTCACGAGAGGGTTAAATTAAAGACATTTGTACAGGAATCAGATAAATGTTTCCAAGAAACCAGAAAAACAAATATGTGCCCAGAATTAAAAGGGCTCAACATAAAACAAAATCTTTGGAAAACACATTGAAGTCATGAGAGGGTTAAATTCGAGATATTCATACAGGAATCAGAGCAATTTTTTTCCAAGGAACCAGAATAAACATATGTGCCTACATTGAAATTGTTTGATCATGGCGTCATTGCAGTCTTGAGAGGGTTAAATTAAAGATATGCATACAGGAATCGGACAAATGTTTCCAAGAAACCAGAAAAAACATATGTGCACAGTAGTGAAAGGGTTCGTCATGAAAGGATTAAATTAAAAGACATTCAAACAGAAATCAGATCAATTTTTTCCCAAGGAACCAGAAAAAAAACATATACAGCATTGAAAGCATTGAAAAAAGCAGCAATAAAATCTTTGGAACCCACAATGCAGTCTTGAGAGGGTTAAATTAAAGGCATGCATACAGGAATCATATAAATGTTTTCTAGAATTGAAAGGTTTCCACATGAAATAAAATCTTTGGAAAACACACTGAAGTCAGAAATTTGTTGAACAATTTCCTGATTAAAACGACAGATTACAAGGTGCATGCCAGCAATTTGTTATTTTAAGGACAATATGTTATTCTAGCTGTCAATCAAGGTTCTCAGCAAATGAAATTTTTTATTCAGGATAAACTACTGCAAAAATGCTGACTCATCATTTTTAGCTCAACTTGACAAAGTCAAGCTGAGTTATTGCCATCACTTCTCGTCCGCCAGAGTACGTAGGTACATATGTACGTACATACGTACATACATATATACGTGCATACATACATGCGTACATATGTACTTCCATCTGGGCATATGTACATACGAGCATATTATGTCCACAATTTCCTTTGACACACCTCACAGGTCGTATTTATGATCAGACCGCTTTGAAACTTGGCTTGCTTGTTTGGGGTGACCTCTAGATGGGAGCTATCGATTTTCTTCAATTACCGTCAAAAAATGTTGCTAGGGCCAATGTTCTTAGAACTTAGTTTAGTCAGACCTCAATATTTTCCTTTGGCACACTCTACAGGGCGCAGTTATGACCGGATTGCTTTGAAACCAGGCATGCTTGTTTGCGGTGACCTCTAGATGGGAGATATCTATTTTCTTCCATTTCTGTCAAAAAATGTTTCCGCTGGCAATGACCCTTGAACTTAGTTTAGTCAGGCATCAATATAAACCTTTGGCAGGCCATACAGGTCACTTTTTTGATCAGATCAGTTTGATACTTGGTATTCTTGTTTGGGGTTACCTCTAGATGGGAGCTATCGATTTTCTTTGATATCTGCCAATAAATGTTGCCACTGGCAACGACCTCTGATGAACTTAGTACAGTTATGCATCAAAATTTCCACTTGGCACACCCTGCAGGTCACATTTATTATTGGATCACATTGAAACTTGGTATGCTTGTTTGGGGGTGACCTCTAGATGGGAGCTATCAATTTTCTTCCATTTCCATCAAAAAATGTTGCTGATGGTAACATTCTTAGAACTTAGTCCAGTCAAACCTCAATATTTCCCTTTGGCACACCCTACAAGGCACATTTATGATCAGATTGCTTTGAAATCTGGCATGCTCGTTTGGAGTGACCTCTAGATGGGAGCTATTGATTTCCTTCCATTTCCATCAAAAAATGTTGCCGCTGGCAACGACCTTTGAACTTAGTTTAGTCAGGCATCAATATATTGCTTTGGCATACCCTACAGGGCACATTTATGATCATATCAGTTTGAAACTTTGTATTCTTGTTTGGGGTTACCTCTAGATGGGGCTATCAATTTTCTTCGATTTCCATCAAAAATGTTGCCACTGGCAATGACCTTCGATGAACTTTGTGCAGTTATGCATCAATATTTCCCTTTTGGCATACCATGCAGTGCACAGTGTTGACCAGATCAATTTGAAACTTGGTAACTTGTTTGAGGTGAGCTCTAGATGGGTGCTATCGAGTTTCTTCCATTTCCATCAAAAAATGTTGCCGCTGGCAACGTTCTTAGAACTTAGTTTAGTCAGACCTCAATATTTCCCATTGTCACACCCTAGAGGGCACATTTATGATCAAATTGTTTGGAAACCTGGCATATTTATTTGGGGTGACCTCTACATGGGAGCTATTGATTTTCTTCCATTTTCCATTAAAAAATGCTGTCACTGGCAATGACCTTTGAACTTAGTTTCGTCAGGGGTCAACATATTCCTTTGGCACGCCCTACAGGGCACATTTATGATCAAGATGGTTTGAACCTTGGTACGTTTGTTTGGGATTACCTCTAGATGGGAGCTATCGATTTTCTTCCATTTCCGTCAAAAATAGTTGCCATTGGCAACAACCTCTGATGAACTTAGCAAAACCTTAGTGCAGTGAAGCATCAGTATTTTTCTTTGACACACCCTGCAGGGCACATTTATGATAGCATCGCTTGCAAACTTGGTGTGCTCGTGTGGGGTGACATCTATATGGGAGCTGTCGATTTTCTTCCATTTCTGCCAAAATATATTGCCGCTGACCTTTGAACTTAGTTTAGTCAGACCTCAATCAACTTATCCCTTTTGCACTCTCTGCATGGTATATTTATGAATTTCCATAAAAAAAAACCCAAAAAGCATTGCCACAAGCAATGACCTTCAAACTTAAGTGCATTTGTGCATTAACATCTTCTTTTGGCATGCCTCAGAGGGCACATTCATCATCAGGTTGTTTTAAAACTTTGTATGCTTATGCATAGTGACAAAGATAAGAGTTATTGATTTTCTTTCATTACCATCAAAAACTGTTGCTGTTAGCAATAATCTTTGAATTTATTGCATTTGTGCATCAACATTCTTCATTGATGTGGCCTATACAGGCCACATTTATCATGGGTTTGTTTTTGAACTTGGTGTGCTCATTTGGCAAGACCTTTCAATAAGAGCTATTGATTAGCATTCATTTCAGTGAAAAAAGTTGCCATTCACAATAACCTCTGAACATACTGCATTTGTGTATCAACATTCTTCCTTCAGCCAGTCTTACAGTTTACATTTAAAGATGCATGGATTACTCTGACGTTGTGCACACACAATGCTGTTATGTTGAAATTTGACCAAATAACATTGGTACCAATGATCTTCAATTTTGCCATTTCATTTATAACTTGCCAAGTTCAAGTTTGTCAAGTTGAGCTACAGTGTCATTGACACTTTCATTTCAATACCCTCTACTGAGCACCCTGATTGAACGGGTGGCAATTATTTTTTAACCAATCCATTCTAATGGCCCTAAGGATGCTTCATACCAAATAACAGTTCTCTATTCCTTGTGGTTTAGGATATATGGGCTTTTGAATTTTTTTCTGTTTTTAGCCCCTGGGGTTGCCACAGGGCTGTGAAATTTATTTATTTTTGTGTGGGGGGGGGGGGGGGGGGGGAGGGGGTCATCGGAACCCAGATATTGACCTATCAACTCCATTTGAACAAACTTTAATCTTCTACACCAAAGGATGTTCCATGCCAAATATCAAGGCATTCCCTCTGGTAGTTTTCATGAGAAGATTTTTAAAGGTTTTAAGCTTTGGGGGCATAAACTGTAGTCCAAATATGGCAGCTGCTTCATTTAAACAAAATAGAAAGGGTATACTCCATAGATGGGGGCATCAGAGCTCAGATATTGACCTATCAACTTCCTTTGAACAAAGTTTAATCTTCTACACCAAAGGATGTGCCATACCAAATATCAAGGCATTCCCTCTGGTAGTTCATGAGAAGATTTTTAAAGGTTTTTAAGCTTTGGGGGCATAAACTGTAGCCCTATGGCAGCTGCTTCATTTAAACAAAATAGAAAGGGTATACTCCATAGATGGTCTGTACAATATATGTTTGAATTTGGCCTAGTGGTTGTGAAGAAGATGTCAAGTTTGCAAAAAGTTAATGGACAATGGACACCAGACAAAAGTGATGGCAATAGCTCCCGCTGACTTGCAGTCAGGAGAGCTAAAAAAATGTCTGCTGCACCATGTTCATGAACGTTGGATAGACAGACAATGGAAAGCTCACCCTGAATTTCAGTAAGGTAAGATGAAAATGTATCTGCAATTTTTTATGATGATACCACATTATCCAAGCTCTCAGGACACCAGTCTAATTCTGTTGGAAGTTCGGCCCTGTTATGGGCTGTATGTTTATCCACTTTTTGTGGAAATTTGCGTACAGACTTCCACTGATGTAATGTGATATGCTTTCAGTTACAAAAATTTGCAGGTATTCCTTTCTGCCCCAGTTATAAGATATTTTCATCAAAAAGCATCTAATTCCGCTAGAAAACATTTATATATTAATGTTATTTGTGGAACTACTCTTCGTAATCCTAAAGCTATGGCTGGGTGAGTCTTCATTTCTGATCGTAATGTCATCAAAATATAGATGAAATGAAGTCTCGATTGAGCAACATTTCTAACTTTAATTCACAGAAAATGAATCTTTATCATATCTTTTAGATTCAGTTATCCAGAATATATCAATTGGTCGTCGAAGTGAACCTATGGTTCACTTTTCTGACCAAATGAAATATTCCAAATGAGTGAATATAGGTGATGACTATTTCAGGGCCAGACTGGTTCCAGACCATGATAGTATTGAATTTCTTACAGAATTAGACTGGTGGCCTGTGAGCATGTACTTTATCTTATTTGTGTAAAGGAGGCAACTCCAAACAAAAGCCACACATACAGGACGTGGAGATCATCCAGTCAATCAAGTCAAATTAACCACCAAGAAATTGCTATACAAATATTTTTTAACAGGAATAAGTATGCAAAATGAAAGTGTCAATGACACTGTAGCTCAACTTGTCAGGACAAAGACATGTACATGTATAGTATGTGACACAGCAATGACAAACATCTAGGTAATGAGCTGATAATGAAGGTACATATAAAGTATTGTAACGGTCTGTACATAAATACTGACCGTTGCCTGTAACAAATGTATAGGTAAAGTATTGTAAAGGTGGGTGACAGTCAGATGCTAAACTAGAAAAAATCTTTAGTCCCAGAGTGGGTCTGACTGAAACGCAAAATATTTGTTCTCATAGCACAGTGATAACAAAGGCACCCCAAAACACACTCATTCCTGTCCCAAGGTAAAAACAAAGGTACCCAAGAAGTTTCGTGAAGATCAGTTCACAAATATGACAGGGGTTCCGCGAGGGGAAAATTTTTGGGTCCGGTATTGGAAAAAAAATAAAATACAGACGCCGAAGGCGTCTGTTGCACGTGCCAAAGGCACCTGCAAATATAGGGGGGTTTGGGGGGTTTCTCCCCCAAGAAAATTTTGATTTCTAGGTGCTCTCTGGTGGCCTCTGGGAGCATTTTTCTCGCAAAAATGCTGAATAATTGAAGATGAAAACATGTATTTTTTTCCTCTGCAATACTCAAAATTTTTACAGAACATACAATACTACGACATTTGGTCCAATTTTTCATAAAAATACAAACGCAAAACAACACGAATCCACGAATTCTGACAGTGACGGTGCCACAGCGACTGCGACCTTGACTTCTTTTTTTACGCAACCCAATATGCTCCAACGTATATAATTGAAAATGCAGAACGAAACGAAATTTGTTTTCGTTTTAAAAGTTTAGTCAAACGAGCATTTTTTTTTCTAAATCGACCCTACTTTGTTGGGGAAAAGTCGTTTGGCAACAAGGTCGTATGGCACCACAGTCTATTCGCCCCATCGGTACTGGATTTGCAGCATCGGTGGTCGTTTCGGACCAGTATGATCATCTCATCATTATCAGTCAAACAGTTCGCTACCCGAATTTCGAATTGTCCTGTTGGACATCCTTTAATAATGTCGCTTAGGACCATACGGAATTCAGATTGCGAGTTGACAAACCATATCACTAGAGAGCGATTTTCAATCTATGAACCTTTTGGTTTGTATAAACGCGGAATCTACTGCTCCTCCTTTCAATTCTATCCACAAAACGTTCAAACATACCAACAGTAAACAGTTCACTGTTGATACGTTTGAAAGCTTTGTGGATAGAAAAGAGAATGGACACCACTGAGTTAACATCATCGAAACAGTTTGAAAATAAAGACTCCTAAGAGAACAGATCATATCGCTGGGCAGTGAGCGAGACCGCCTGCTCCCAGCAAAAGAAATTTAGCTAGTATGTCCCCACCCGTGGGCGACAAACGTAGAAAAATACTCCAGTTTAGTTTTAAACACCCATGAAACGTCCCAGTGATGGTAACCTTTAACAGCAAGGAGATGACTTCAACAGAAAGACTGGAGAGAATAGAACAGAACTCATTATAGGTAGCCCGCGAGACCGCGGCTATCCACCAAACTGTAAACGGAATGTTTTTCACTTACCAGTGGCGGATCTATAATTTCAGTTTAGTGGGGGCCCAGAGAACAAGGAATTCCGCCATTTTCCCGCGAACTACTAGTTCGTGGGAAAATGGCAGAATTCCTCGTTCTCTGGGCCCCCCTCCCCCCTAAACTGAAATTAGCCCAGCTCGAGTAGGGTGAGGATGGTGTAGCCACTGTATGACTGTGGTTATGGCAGGCGCATAGCCAGGAAAAAATTGGGGGGGGGGGGGGGGGGGGGGCGAGTTATATATGGGGGCATAGCTAACAGATGCCGCAGGCCTCTGTTCCGAGCACCGAAGGCACGAGGATTAAACGGGGGTCGGGAGGGGGTTCTCCCCCAGGAAAATTTTAAAATTCTAGACTCCAATGGCGCGTTCTGGTGGGTTTTGAAAGTGAATATTTGTCTATTTCCCTCTTTCTCTCTTTCTACTGGTCAAAGCATTTTTTTCGGGGGGGGGGGGGGGGGGGGGGCACTAGGATTCCAGGGGTGGGGGATACGTGCTCCCCATGACTACGCGACTGGGTTGTGGAGTGCCTTCACAAAGTATCTTTGCGAGATTTACTATTAAATGTACAAAAATTCTTCAGATATCATTTTTGGGGGGTAAAAATGGGGGGGGGGGAGTGGGCCCCTGGGCCCCCCCCCCCCCCCCTCTAGATCCGCCTCTGTCACTGACTGCTAATAGCCTAACTAAACCAAGTGAAGAGTAGAACAAGTCAAGTCTTTCACAATCGATATCAGCGAACAGCATTCTCTATATGTGTGCACATTTCTTGAAGATTTGGGGGGGGGGGGGGGGGGGTAGATTCCCTTGAAATTCAATGGGTGCTGCCTCCAAGACTAGATAGAGGATAAAAATGTAAATAGCTCACCACTTAACACTTTACCTAACGAGTAGACAAAAACTGCCAAGCGCTATTATGAAAATAGCCATTTAATTTTTTTGATATTATGTACGTTCTACCAAAACATGGGTTGTGATCTCTCACTGGAATGCGCGTGTCGCGCTCGTTCCAGTGAGGTGTAGCAACCTTTATTTTTTTATGAAAAATGTTTTTCCGGTGTTGACTGCCAGTGCTACCGATAGCGTGTAAGGACTTACTACTATAGTTTATATGAACTTTGTTTCAAGTCGCCGCTAGTGGAGAAGGATTTGAAAGGCTTAGTGTCCTATCGGAATAATCCCGTGTAAATTGTTCTGTTGGCGGGGAGGGAGTGGGGCAGGGAATTCGAGCAACCCCTGGAGACCGCTGACAACTTGCCGTCACGAGAAAAATAGTGAGCACGTCTGACTGTGACTCATATAAATATAGGATATCAATTTGGTTACCAAACTCGACATCTGATAGTATCAGATGTCAAGTTCGGTAATCAACTTGATGTCATCATAGGCTCCAAATTTGTTAATGCCTCTCATCCTCTGACCTCTGAAAGAGGGAGGGTCTGTTGAGGGACATCCAAAATGAGAAATGTGGCTGTGTGATTTCGGTGGAACAAAAGAATTTAAGGAAAGTTAGAAAACAACATCTCACTTGTGAATCACTGACAAACCTGCTAGGAACTTGCATGGGGGGAGGGGGGGGGGGCATTGGGGGGGGGGGGGGTACTTTTTTAGAGAGAGAAACGGAGAGAAAGTCACAACATTATCCTGCTATGGAAACTTAAAGCACCCCTTTATCAATTAAAATGCCCCTCTAACATCGACTTAAGTCGTATTATTTAACTTTATTTAATTTCCAAAAGAACAGTCTTGAAAGAAGTCAAAATATTGTCTCCCCGAGAGTTCTCGTTACAAATTTGACTTCTCTCGGAGTCACGGTGTTCAAATTCAAAATTGGACTTTCCTCTTAGTTTCGGCGCCCATTTTCCGTGACTGCACTTTAAGAAATTTGTCAAGAATTGTGTCATATTCAGAATCATTTAGATTTCTCTCCTTTGTGTAGGACGCAATTCGTAGCAAATGTTCCAGATTGTCAGCTGTTAGACGCGTGCGAAGTTCATTTTTCATGTCATTCAGTAGGCTAATAAATCTTTCCACTGATGCTGTTGCGACAGGTGCCAGTGAAATGATTTTCAGCACTTTGGAACAATTCGGGAAGAGTCCATGTAGATCTTGTGCGTACATTTCCGAACAAAGCTTCTTAATGCTGTAGCGATTAGCTTCCAGTAGCTTTTTCTGTTTGGCCTCCTTTTCGACATGTGTATTTGTTGGCAAGGATGAAGCCTCACGCAAAATTCTGACCCTGTATTCAGTTTTTAGTCTAGAGACAAGTTTAATGAAACGTGGCCATTCACACAATAGCGCTGTTTTATCTATGTCAGATCCTACTTGAGTTGTGTGGCCCTGAAAGGTATCTTCACAACTAGTACCATAAATATCGGCTATGAATTTGATTTCGTGACTCCCATATGTCTGTTGCTTGGTCACTTCAGATGGCATGTTTCGGGGATCGAAAACGGAAAGTGCCGTCAAAAGTTCTGATCGTTCAAATGCATTATTGATTTCGGTCTTAAGGTCAGCAATGAATGGCAAGGCACATTTTTGGATGAAATTTGTGCGCAAATATTCATCAGAGTTGCTTTCTGTGCCTGTCCTTAGTCGCCTAGCCAATGCATGCCGTTCGATAGCCAATCCCAAAAATTCCTCCCTTCTGCAATAATGGGTTATCAAACAAGTGTCCGATTCCAGATGTTCTGGGAACTTTTCCAACTGTTCTGCGATTTTCGTAAGCTGGTCTATAGCATCTTCTGTAAATATCAGAATCGCGGTGAAATTCAGGTCCTGAGTTTGTAGGGACTCATTCAGTCGACCTGTGACTTTAAGAACGTCACACAAAAATAAAAGCCAGTGCACAAATTTTGCTTCCGACATGTGTAGCTTCAAACCAAGGGCTTCGGGGTCCTTTTTTTCCTGATAAATTGTATCTAATGCATCTAAAAATGATTCGTATCTGTCAAATATGCGTAGGCAACAGTCCCTGTGCGACAGCCATCGAGTTGTTGATGGCATAATAGTACCAAGAACTTTTACACCGACAGTTTCCTGGGCAGTTTTTAGGATTGAAAGTTTCTGGGGACTTTTGCGAAAGAGTTCCCATAGCGACATCAATGTGGTATCAACATATTTAAATCCCTCATATTTCGGAAGTAAATGAACAAATGTCAGGGCCAGTCTGTGACTTCGACAGTTTATGTATATTGAAAACGGCGACAGATGCCTGATTCTACGCTGAAGTCCCGTCCTTTCCCCCGACATCGCGTTTGTACCGTCCAAAGCTACAAAACGAACTTGCTCAATATCAATTTGTTTTTCAGTCAAAGCATTGCAAATTACATCCGTCAAAGTCCCAGCGTCCGTTTTCTGCAATTGCTTAACAGCTATTAATCTTTCGACGACTTTGTCACCTGAAATCCAGCGACCAAGGATAACAAATTGCTGAATATTTGCCGCGTCCGTACTTTCATCAGCTAAAAGAGTAAACAGTTTTTCCTGTTCCCATTCGAGGTGTTCTTGTTCTTGAATGTACCCCCCAATACATTTTAGCATTTCATCAATGGACTGATTTGACGTATAAGATACGCCACATTGACTAAAACTCAAATCGCAGTCAAATGTTTCTTGAATGAAAGAAAGTAAGTCTTTGAGGTTGTAAATATGTGCCCATTTTTTGCCAATTACAAAAACAAGTGTTTTCAATATTTTTTTTAGTTTTTGACGGTTTTCACTCTTTGCCTTCCCGTGAGCCAAAACTATTTTCTCAGCAACTGACCCTATACTTTCGGACGTTCTATAGTTAGTATAAAACTCCAAATTTTTTTTATGTTCATTGGAAATTTCATGTTTTTGAAATTGCCGTGTAGGATGATCCCCTAACTCCACACCTATGTCAATCCAGTGATAGTTTGTTTTCCTTGAAAACATTGAACAATAACTGCACATCCAACCCGATTTTCGAAAATTAAATGTGGCCCAGGGATATGAATCTTGAAATGCTTTCATTTTCCTAATATTTACGTTAGGACATGCAAAATTTGGTGTTCATATTGTGAAATCAGACTGAGGACGCTCTAATGGACTTTCATGGGTTTTCGCAGAAATATGGCTAACATTGACAGTATCTGATCGAGATAAAGATGTTGATTCCGAACGTTCTCCGATGAAAGCAACTTCAGCAGACCGTTTTTCTGAAGTCGAACTACCAGAAAAAGTACTACTTGTCACGGCCGGTACAAATTCATTTTCGTGTGAAGATTCAGCAACAGGCGTAGTTTCGACAGCTTTAAATTGGCCTCTAGCCTGAGCCGTATAGAAGTTGTGTACAAAAAACTGATTAGACCTAATTTCGGTACAAAATGGCCACTGGCAGCCATCTTGAATTTTAGACCGCACCCAGAAACACTCGTTCTCGTCCCAAGGTGACAACAAAGGTACCCCAAGAAGTTTTGTGAAGATCGGTTCATAAATACAGCCTCTAGCCCGAGCCGTATTGACATGTGCACTTACAGTGTATAAGTAGCACTAAATCAAAGTTCATCTAATTTGCATAATTTCTGCACGAGAAAAAAACCCGTATTATATGTGATGTATCCCTTGGTACTAAACATTCACACACAAAATTATTCAAATCAGCGCTTTCATATGGAAGTTCTGTGCAAAAATCTGATTGCACCAAATTTCGTACAAAATGGCTGCCATCGGCCATCTTGAATTTCGGACCGGACCCAAAAACACTTGTTCTCGTCCCACGGTGATAACAAAGATTCCCAAGGAGTTTCGTAAAGATCGGTTCATAAATACGGCCTCTAGCCCGAGCCGTATTGGCATTTGCACTTACAGTGCTGAAAGAAACACCCAAAAACATCAAAGTTAGTCTAATTTGCATAATTTACGCACGAGAAAAAAACCCGTATTATATGTGATGTATCCCATGGTACTAAACATTCATACAAAAAATTATTCAAATCAGAGCTTTCATATGGAAGTTCTGTACAAAAAACAGATTTCTGCATCGTCGGTACAAAATGGCAGCTGGCAGCCATCTTGAATTTTGGACCGCACCCAAAAACACTCGTTGTCATCCCACAGTCATAACAAAGGTACCCAAGAAGTTTCGTAAAGATCGGTTCATAAATACGGCCTCTAGCCCGAGCCGTATCCATTTGTTGATGGACAGACGGACGACGGGCCATGGCATAAGCTCAAATTTGGCTTCGCCAAAGTTGAGCTAAAAACATGAAAAATCCCTCTTAATCCCATCACGGGAAAGTTAAAAAATTTATAGTAATTTATATATTTTTTATACTTACCAATGACCCAGACATAGCTGGTGCTAACTCTTAAAATATAGGGCCAAACACAAATTTTGCCCCCCAATCCCCAAAATTTGCATCTAAAACTAAAGAAAACATGTCCTGAAAGGCCCTCCACACTTCGCCCCTACTGCGCATGCGCAGTGTCAAGGACGTTCCGAAATTGGCGCCATTAATCATTCTAATAACCAGTGCCTGGTAAGCGCTATGTACTCAGCGGGGAGGCAAGAGTTCCCAACTCCTGGGAGGGCCATCCCCGTCTGGGTCATTGGTAAGTATAAAAAATATATAAATTACTATAAATTTTTTAACATTTTTATACTGTACCAATGACCCAGACATAGCTGAATAGTAAAAAGGCTGGAGGGCCAAGGACATAGAGCAAAATGGAATACGCTCAATAAAATAAAATAGTCATCCCCTGTAGGGAAAAGAAGTAATAGGCCTTACATGTATCTTTCTTATTTATGATAAATTAGAAAGATACAACACCTTCCAAAATTGAGCTTCATACATCCATGTACTCTATTAATATCCAATATAATCCTTATACTAATAATTTTTAAAGTAAGCCAATAAATAAAGTAAGTCTAGAGAATAGAGACTCTTATACTCCTAAAAGTGTCTGAGGATTGCATAATCATGTCCGTTGACATATGCAATATTCAAAAGCTATACTTTAAAAACTAAGACTTGAATGAATTTTAAAAACCTAAACTTCTCACTAAACAACCATCCCAATAACAGCTCAGAATTACTAACTCCGGAGGAGGTATCCCCTTATTTTCATAGTAAAACAGGTGACCCAAGGGAACACCCCCCCCCCCCCCTTTTTCTTGCCCTGGGTCAAATAGCCCAGAGCGAAGAGGGCAGCCGAACGGAGACACTGCCGAAACAGACAGCCTACCTAGCTATAGTAGCAACTGTTAAGTGAATGATATTCTGAGCAGTAGATAATAGACCTAACAATAGAGGCCTCCAGAAATGGACTCGATATTTCTGAGATAAAATTCATGAATGTGGATGGCTGAGCGCAATGAGCGGCCTTCAAAAATCTATAATAGCGACACTATTAATGTAAGCCCAAGAAGTAGAAGAACTCTTACTTCATGAGCCGAAATCTTAAGCACAACTGCTAAGTCAATGATATACTATAAGCAGTACCGATAGTTAATAGAATCCATTAACAATAAAATGGAGCGTAACGTCCTTCTACTAGACATCAAAGACAGAAGAAGCTTACGCCCATAGTAATAAACAGAAATCTGTTTATAAATACATAAACTGTACCCGGAAAGAGTAAAGGCCTATGCCCATACGAAGACGGAAGGACCTTAAAATAATAGGTTCCGGATAATAGGAGCCTAACTCTTATGCAACAATCCAACCTAAATAGTAACGGAAGTATTGATTCCGAAACTATGAAAGTGAAAATCATCCATCGATAGTGCATGAAACTCACTGACTCTACAGTAAAAGAGAAACCAACAGAATTACTGTCTAAAAGGTCAGAATTTGAAAACTACTGTTTCCAGAGGCTCAAATGATTACTTAGCTAAATAAGAACCGAAGTTAAAATCCGTATAGGAATTTAATCTAAAGATTCTAAGTCTATTTATCAAAAAGTTACTAACTGACTTAGATAAAGAGACAAAAAGACTCAATTGTAAACTATCGTAGAGTGCATAGGTATGAGGTAACATAAACCTATAACCTAAATAATAACAGGCTGCAGTAGATCTTGTGAAACAAGTATACTAAAAAATAGCAATGAGTAGTATGGAGGGATCAACAATATGAACATAATGATCCCTACACCACGACGGAAGAGCCTCCACTTTAGCCGCATAGAATAGCGAAGAAGAGGATCTCCTATAGTAAGAAATCGCGTCCAAAGCTCGTCCAGTACAGTGCTTACAATGCAATACGGACCACACAACGGAATACATGAAGGTTGCGACCTTGCAGGTTGTGATAAAGATGACACGATTTACCCAGTGAAAAAGATCCTCACATAGAGGAAGATTTCACGTTAAAACCCACAGTAGACAAGAGAGAAAATTACTCATGATCTCTGTGAAGATAGAGATGCTATCAACAGAAATGTATTGTGGTTGTTTATCTTAGCAATACCTGCTAAAACAACAGCGCCGGAGGATACGCGTATCCTATCATTCCGTCCTATAGATCAATAGAGCGTTAAGAATATTAGCTCAGAGATCTGGACAAGCCAACACATACGACTGCAATTGATTAGCAAGCTGTGTCATAAATAAATCATCATTGGGCGCTCCCATAGATAGCAAATCTGATTGAATACTTGTTTGTTGAGAGTCCATTCTGACAGCAACAAGCGACCCGTAAGAGAACGGGAGTCCGATAAAACAATCAGACGACCCGGAATATGACGGACCAAAACTGAACTTGGTGTACTATAACCAACAGACGGATTCTTTCCATTAAATTGAATAACGGAAACGAAAGAGTGCCTCCCTGGTTCCGGAGATACGCCACTACTGTCGAATTAAAGGACAGGAATTTGGGCATGCATTTCTGAATAATGTTCATGCAATGACATAAAGCAAGCCTAAAAAACATTATTCCGCGGAAGAAAACTGATTGCTAAAAGACTGCGGAACCCAAAGACCCTGGCACTTCGAATCCGTAGGGATCAGTATTATATCCCAATCTGATTGACTGGCAACCATCATAACAGCCACACTCGGGTCCGGCAACTGCGGCGGCACTCTCTGAGTCAACCACCGAATGTTTGCCCCAGTCTGAATCTCTTGTAACACTAGATAGACAAGAGAACGTGTAAATCGAGCAATTCATGGATTGCCGAAAAGTTGCCGTCGAAGAGAAGCTCCTCCGAGAACGAAGCGACTCTGAGAGAGTTCTTAACCTTACTATCCACGCGAGTGGATGTAGCTAGGGCTGCGTCACGTCTAACTAACTCCAATCAGCCACTGAAGGGCGGAGTTATACGTGAACAAACTACTGCCCTCAAAAGAAATTACATTGAGAATAATATCCCGTAAATCTTTTCTTGAAGACGTAATGATAACGCCTCAGTAAGGCGGATTACGTATAATAAAGCGTCTAAGTTAAGTCTACTATACATAATGTCGTTCCCAACATTGAAATTGGAAAAGACATAAACGGCGAAAAAGAATATATGCAGTTTTTAATCACACCGTCTAGACGCATATGAACTCTCGGTATGCCCTGCTCTGCCAAAATAAACTATTTGTATAAATGATAAAATGGCAGAAATGAGCAACGCGGACAAGAAACTAAACTATCATGCTTAGTAGCAGGCTTGTATATATATATATAGCGTCGAAAAATAAAACACATGTTGTAATGACAATATTGGACTACGTCGGTAAGTCAGGGACAATGTCCCCGAACCGATCGAAAAATCCGAGTCCAATGACGCTATAAGTCTCTTATCCAAGATCGCAGCAATGAAGTCCGAAATAATAATCACTGGAAGATAATGCCAAAAGATATGAAAGGCATCTTCCGATACTACTAAAGGGAAAACTCGAAATCTTTCGAATCCCTTTCGCCATCCTGTCGGACCCTATAAAGCGTTCGGTCGTCCGTACCTGATGCAACCACGGACCGCACCGACCCAGCGCCGTCAGATAATTCCTGATTCGACCGAGAAACTGTCAATTGCTGGGATGCTGCGAAACAACTGTGCTAACTCGGATAGCACGTCCGTCACTGAGGCCTGAGGAGAAGCGGTCTTACGATGCATTGCCGCTGGAAGCTCCGTGATCGCTACCCCGTGCATACTACCAATATGCGAGCGAACGGAGTGTATAGGCCTCGTGTCCCTTGGCTACCGGATGGCGCGACCTATTCGCCGTGGAATCACTGAATGCAGAAACTGATCGGATACTCGAGGTCACGTAGCCAATGTGCGGTCGTGTGCCCTGGTGTGAGGATGAGGAAGCATTAAAGACAGTCTCTCGGACTGTCAATATAACGGAGCGTCCCGATCAACGGACATATGCTCCGAATGTAAAATATCTGAACCACAACATGCGGTCCCCTATGTTGTTGGGCGAGAGAGGGACCTCTCTCGCTCACAGCCCGGACGGACAGGACCAGCCAGGAACCGGACTAACAGGCTTCCTCCGATCTGTCCTCAATCTGCCGTCACTGGGTGAGTACTAAAGTAATTAAAGTGCTCGCATCACCCAAATCTCCTTCCTAGACCGCAATGGACGAACCCGGCAGCCGAACCATTCGATGAATGTACGCTACACCGGGTGAGCTAGCGAATGTCACTCCGTAGGCGATAGACATATTCCATGAGCACTTATTGCCGCTAACTCTTCATTAACTATGACGACAGAGGCACACTTTTGAAAGACATCTCCATAACTCTTCGAACAAGAAACCAGAAATGCTTGGTTAGCAAGCATAAAATAATAATATATATAGCGTCGTTCAATAATTCAAAAGTTTGTGTGACATTATTGGACTATGTCGGAACTGAGGGACGATGTCCCTGAACCGAACCAAAAATTTCTAAGTCCACCGACGCTATCAGTTTCTTATCCGGCATCGCAGCATTCTGGTCCGACGAAAGAAGCTGGAGAAGACCAAGTCAGATGACATACACAACAGCATATGTTGTTCCGAAAGGGAAAGCTCGAAATCCTCCGAATCCCTTTCGGTATCCCGTCGGACAGGATGAAACTTTCGGACGTCCGTACCCGCTTCCGCGGAGCGTCCCGACCCAGCATCGTCGGATAAAATATATGCGACAGATTCAGTTGATGCTGGGATGCTGCGATAAACTGTGCTATTAAGGAAAGCACGTCCGTTCCCGAGGCCTGTGCAGTAGCGGTCTTACGATGCATTGCCGCCGGAAGCTCCGTGTACGTTGACTCCCGCACACTTCCTATGCGAACGTCCGGAGTCTGCAGGCCTCGTGTCCCTGGCTACCGGATGGTGTGACCTGGTCGCCGAAGAATCCTTGATCGGCGAAGCTGGTAATATATCGGCGGTCACGCAGCCAAGGTGCGGTCGTGTGCGCTGACGAGAAGAGGAAGCCTTAGCAGTCTCAGCGGACTGCCTATACAACGGAGCGTCCCGAGCGACGGACGTATGCTCCGCTTACGACACATTTTGTACCACAACATCTGGGGCCAGATGTTGTTGAACGAGAGAGGGGCCTCTCTCGCTTGCCGTCCGGATGGACCGGAACGAGCTATGAACCGGACTAAAAGGCTTCCTGCGTTCTCCCTCCGATCCGCCGTCACTGGATGTGCATTAGGTTAGTTTATAGTGTTCGCATCACCCCAAAATTCCTTCTAGACCGCAACGGACGAACCCGGCTGCCGAACCATTCGGTGAATGGACGCTACACCGGGCGAGCTAGCGGACGTCAAAGGCCGTCGAACCTACTAGGGTCCTCTTAGGCAATTGGCGTATTTACATGAGCACTTTTCCGCTAGCCCTTCATTAATTGTGACGACGGAGGCACACTGTTGGAAGACATCACAGATACATCACCCTAATCTTGATCGTCTGAAATAGAAATTGATAAAGTAGAGTGACCCTGCGGGGAAAGGACCGGAGTGTCCAAATCCCCAACAACATACCGTGACATACGCTTCCCATATTGTCATCGAAATCATATGATACAGAACAGGAGTTAATGCGAGTACACTGACCACATATAGAATGATAATAAAGTCAGAGGAAGACTTCCTCTTAAAACAATTGATCAATATCCTTTCAATGTGAAAAGAAAACAAGTCCTGGTACTCGCACTAACCCCTGGCAATCAAAATACATAATAATAATATGATCCATTGATATAGAAAAAATAATTGAAATCAAAATATTTTGAAAAAATATTTTTTCAGAACAGCCCAAGTTTCTGAAAAGTAACGTTGAGCCCCAATGGATCCCAAGCCTAAGTGTGGACAAAAATTTTAAAAATATTTTAAACAATTTATTCAACACTTACGAACAATAATAATGTATCTAGTTATGATTAAAATAACATCAAGATATTATTTTTTAGAAATCCCCCCCTCACACAGAGGGCTGTTGAAAATGTAAACAATGAGTGTAAAAACACTAAAATAAGACTCCAGGCACCCAGGCCCGAAATCAGTTACCAAAAATACACTATCTGATGCAAAACAGAGACTTCCAGGGAAGAAACTGCAGAACATCAGATGGTAGATGCAGAACACAATGCCTAACCACCCCTAGGTGAAGACGTAAACATGGGGAAAGAACAGAATTCATTCTGTTATTCAGCTAAAACTCCCAAGAAAATTTAGTAATAATAATTACAAAAACTATGCCAAAAGCATGGTAGAATAGCAAGGGGGAACTTAAAGGACAGGGAGAGAGGAAAACACTTAAAAAAACAGTGTAACTAAATAATCAGAATGACAACAAAATGGCTGCTGCCTTGAAAATAGGTAACTTAACATAATTTCATTAAAAAATTTTAAGTTACAGCCCTGATAATATTCTGTCACACATTCTTTTCCTCTCCTCCTTCTCTATCCTCCTTAGAATCACCATTTCACTAATATTTATGTGTCTGGCATCATTTAAACTGAGATTTATAAGCACAAAGATCAGTCAGATGTTAACTGATAAAGGGCCAAACTTAGAATGATTAATGGCGCCAATTTCGGAACGTCCTTGACACTGCGCATGCGCAGTAGGGGCGAAGTGTGGAGGGCCTTTCAGGACATGTTTTCTTTAGTTTTAGATGAAAATTTTGGGGATTGGGGGGCAAAATTTGTGTTTGGCCCTATATTTTAAGAGTTAGCACCAGCTATGTCTGGGTCATTGGTACAGTATAAAAATATGGTTATTTTGGGGTAAAAGCATTGAAAAATGCAGTAAAATCAGAGAAAGTTAAAAAATTTATAGTAATTTATATATTTTTTATACTTACCAATGACCCAGACATAGCTGGTGCTAACTCTTAAAAATGTAGGGCCAAACACAAATTTTGCCCCCCCAATCCCCAAAATTTGCATCTAAAACCAAAGAAAACATGTCCTGAATGGCCCTCCATACTTCACCTCTACTGCGCATGCGCAGTGTCAAGGACGTCCCGAAATTGGCGCCATTAATCATTCTTATAATCAGTGCCTGGTAAGCGCTATGTACTCAGCGGGGAGGTATGAGTTCCCAACTCCTGGGAGGGCCATCCCCGCCTGGGTCATTGGTAAGTATAAAAAATATATAAATTACTATAAATTTTTTAACATTTTTATACTGTACCAATGACCCAGACATAGCTGAATAGTAAAAAGGCTGGAGGGCCTAGGACATAGAGGAAAATCCAATAAGCTCAACTATATAAAATAGAGTCATCCCCTCAAGGGGAAAAGGAGTATTAGGCCTTACATGTATCTTTCTTATTTATGATAAATTAGAAAGACACAACACCTTCCATAATTGAGCATCATAACATCCATGTACTCTATTAACATCCAGTATAATCCTTATACTAATAATTTTTAAAGTAAGCCAAATGAAAGAGTCAAAATGACTCTGTAGCTCAACTTGGATATGACAGGAATTAGTACTTGCTGTGACCAAGACAACTGAATAATGAATATGACAGGAATTAGTATTTGTTTTGGTCCAGTTAGCAATAATAAAAGAATTACAAGGTGAATGTAATGGACTACAGATTAAGACCAATCATTGTAGATTATTATTTTTGTGTGGAAATTTTCAGTCCCAAACAAAATATTTTCAGACAAAAATTTTTTTTTCTTCTTCTTAAAATTGACCAAAATGCATCAAAACACAAAAAACTAATTTCCGGATTTTGGTCCAAAATTTTCTAAGTCCCACCCGGACCCCAAATTTTCAGTGTAAAAAAATTTATTTTTTTTTGTCTTAAAATTGACCAAAACGCATAAAAAACCAAAAAACTAATTTCCGGATTTTGGTCCACCCGGACCCCTAATTTGCATAATTTATTCACGAGAAAAACTCTGTATTATATGTAATGTATCCCATGGTACTAAACATTCATACAAAAATTTATTCAAATCAGATCTTTCATTTGGAAGTTCTGAGCAAAAATCTGTTTGCACTTAATTTTGAACAAAATGGCTGCTAGTGGCCATCTTGAATTTCAGACTGGACCCAAAAACACTCCTTCTCGTCCCACAGTGATAACAAATGTACCCAAGAAGTTTCGTGAAGATCGGTTCATAAATACGGCCTCTAGCCCGAGCCGTATTGGGATTTGCACTCACAGTGCTGAAAGTAACACTAAATAAATCAAAGTTAGCCTAATTTGCATAATTTACGCACGAGAAAAAAACCCGTATTATATGTGATGTATCCCATGGTACTAAACATTTATACAAAACTTTATTCAAATCAGAACTTTCATACAGAAGTTCTGTACAAAAAACTGATTTTTGCATCATCGGTACAAAATGACCGCTGGCAGCCATCTTGAATTTCGGACGACACCTAAAAACACCCGTTCCCGTCCCAGGGTCATAACAAAGGTACACAAGAAGTTTCGTAAAGATCGGTTCATAAATACGACCTCTAGCCCGAGCTATAGCCAATTGTTGACGTACGGACAGATGGACAGATGGCCAGACGGACGGACGGACGGACGGACGGACGACGGGCCATGACAATAGCTCAAATTTGACTTCGTCAAAGTTGAGCTAAAAATAAAATTAGTCTAGAGAATTGAGACTCTTTATACTCTTTAAAAAGTGTCCGAGGATTGTATAATAACGCCCGTTTGACACTTGATATATTCAAAAGCTATACTTTAAAACTATGACCTGAATGAATTTTTAAAACATAAACTTATCACTTTAAAACCATCCCAGTAACATCTCAGAATTACGGACTCCGGAGGAGGTATCCCCTTGTTTTCATAATAAAACAGGTGACCCAAGGGAACACCCCCCCCCCCTCCCCCCCCCCCCCCCCTTCCCCTTGCCCTGGGTCAAATAGCCCAGAGCGAAGAGAGCAGCAGGACGGAGTCACTGCCGGAACAGAAAGCCTACCTAGCTATAGTTGCAACTGTTAAGTGAACAACATTCTGAGCAACAGATAATGGACCTAAACAATGCAGGCCTCCAGAAATGGACTCAATATTTCTGAGATAAAAATTCATGAATGTGGATGGCTGAGACCAATATGCAGCCTTCATTAAATCTATAATAGCGACACTATTTCTGAAAGCCCAAGATGTAGAAAGAGCTCTTACTTCATGAGCCGAAATCTTAAGCACAAACTGCTGAGTTAATGACAGATTACCATAAGCAGTACCGAATTGAATCCATTAGCAATAGAATGGACCGTAATGTCCTTCTATTAGGCATTTAAGACAGAAGAAGCTTTATGTCCTTACTGATAAACTGAGATCTGTTTATAAATATGTAAACTCTAACCGGACAGAGTAAAGGCCTATGCCCGTACGAAGACGGAAGGACCTTAATAACAATAGGTTCCGGATATTCATTAGGAGCCTGATTCTTAACCAAAAATCCAACATAAGTAGTAAAGGAAATAGTGTTTTCGAAACTACGAAAGTGAGAATCATCCACCGATAGTGCATGAAGCTCACTGACTCCTCAGTAGAAGAGAAGACTAAGAGAATTACTGTCTTAAAAGGCCAGAATTTGAAAACTACTGTTTCCAGAGGCTCAAATAGTTACTTAGCTAAATAAGAACCCAAGCTAAATTCCGTATAGGAATTAATCTAAGGATTCTAGGTCTATTTTCTTAGTTTCTAACTAACATAGATAAAAAGACATTAGACTCAATGGTAAACTATCATGGAGTGCATAGGTATGAGATAACATAGACCTATAACCTTAATAGTAACAGGCTGCAGTTGATCTTGTCAAACAAGTATACTAGAAAGTTTGCAATGTCTAGTATGGAGGGATCAAAAATATCAACATAATGATCCCTACACCAACGACGGAAGAGCCTCCACTTTAGCCACATAGTATAGTGAAGAGGAGGTTCTCCTACAATAAGAAATCTCGTCCATTGCTCGTCCTGTACAATGCTTGCCGTGCAAGAAGGACCCCACAACGGAATACGTGAAGGTTGAGACCTTGCGGGTTGTGATGAAGTTGACACGATTTCCCCAGCGAAAGATGATCCTCTCATGGAGGAAGTTTTCGCGGTAAGTCCCACAGCAGACACCTGAGTAAATTTATCCATGGTCTCTGTGAAGACAGAGATGCTACCAACAGAACTGTATTGTGGATGTTTATCTTAGCAATACTTGCTGAATCAACAGCGCTGGAGGATACGCATATCCTATCATTCCGTCCTATTAGATCAATAGAGCGTTAACTACATAAGCTCAGGAATCTGGACATGGAAACACATACATCTGCAATTGATTAGCGAGTTGTGTCGCAGATAAATTATCATTGGGCGCTCACACTGATAGCAAATCTGATTGAATACTTGTTTGTTGAAAGTCCATTCTGACGGCAACAAGCGACCCTTACGTGAAAGGGAGTCTGCTAATACAATCAGACGACCTGAAATATGACGGACCGAAGCAGAACTTGGTGTTCGAGAACAAACAGAAGGATTCTTTCCATTAAATTGAATAACGAAACCGAATGAGTGCCTCCCTGGTTCCGGAGATACGCAACTACTGTCGCATTATCGGACAGGATTTGGACATGCGTTTCTGAATGATGTTCATCCAATGACATAGTGCAAGCCAAAATAACATCATTTCCTGGAAGTTAAGTGCTTGCCTAGAAACTGCGGAACCCAAAGACCCTGGCACTTCGAATCCGTTGGGATCAATTTTGTACCCCAACCTGTTTGACTGGCATCCGTCATAACCATAAAACTTGGATCCGGCAACTGCAGTGGCACTCTCTGAGTCAACCACGGAATGTTTGCCCAAGTCTGAATCTCTTGTTACACTTGATAGACAAGAGAACGTGTATATCGAGCAATTCATAGATTGCTGAAAGGTAGCCGTCGAAGAGAAGCTTCTCCGAGACCGAAGCGATTCTGAGAGAGTTCTTCACCTTACTATCCACGCGCGTGGATGTAGCTAGGGCTGCGTCACGTCTAACCAACTCCAGGTTGCCACTGAAGGGCAGAGTTAAACATGGAAAAACTACTGCCCCTGAAAGAAATCTCATTGAGGATCATATCCTGGAATTCTTTCTCTTGAAGACAAAATGATAACGCCTCAGTAAGGTGGTCTACGTATGATAAAGCGTCTAAGTTAAGTCTATTAGACATCATTGTCGTTTCCAACGTCGTGGTTGGAATTGACATAGACGGCGAAAAAGATAATAATTCAGCCTCGCCGTCTTAGACGCATAGGAACTCTCGGTATGCCCTGTTCTGCCAATAAAAATTTATTTCCCTAGAATTGATGAAAGGCAGAATAGAGCATTGCGGACAAGAAACTAGACTAGCATGCTTGGTAGCAAGCTTATATATAGCGTCGTTCAATAATTTGAATGTTCTAATGACATTATTGGACTGTGTCGGCAACTCAGGGAGAATGTCCCTGAACCGATCCCAAACTCCGTGTCCAATGACGCTATTAGTCTCTTATCCAGCATCGCAGCAATGTAGTCCGACGGAACAACCTCTGGAAGATAATGCCGGAAGAAATGTATGGCAGCTTCTGTTGTTCCAAAAGGAAAAGCTCGAAATCGTCCGAATCCCTTTCGCCATCCCTTCGGACCCTATGAAGTGTTCGGTCGTCCGTACCTGATGCAACAGCGGAGCGCACCGACCCAGCGCCGTCAGATTATTCCTGATCCGACCGAGAATCTATCGTTTGCTGGGATGCTGCGATAAGCTGTGCTATTTTGGATAGCACGTCCGTCACTGAGGCCTGTGGAGAAGCGATGCTTTGCCGCTGGAAGCTCCGTGTTCGTTACCCCGTGCATACTTCTATTATGCGAGCGACCGGAGAGTACAGGCCTCGTGTCACTTGGCTACCGGATGGCGTGACCTGTTCGCCGTGGAATCACTGAATGACGAAGCTGGCCGGATACTCGAGGTCACGTAGCCAATGTGCGGTCGTGTGCGCTGCTGTGAGGATGAGGAAGCATTATCGACAGTCACTCGGACTGTCTATATAACGGAGCGTCCCGAGCGGCGGACATATGCTCCGAATGCGAAATGTCTGTACCACAACATCCGGTCCCATATGTTGTTGTACGAGAGAGGGACCTCTCTCGCTCGCAGCCCGGACGGACCTGGACGAGCTAGGAACCGGACTAAAGGCTTCCTCCGATCTCTCCTCTAATCCGTCGTCACTGGGTGTGTACTAAAGTCTATTATAGTGCTTGCATCACCCAAATCTCCTTCCTAGACCGCAACGGACGAACCCGACTGCCGAACCATTCGATGAATGGACGCTACACCGGGTGAGCTAGCGAATGTCAACTCCGTCGATCCTACTAGGGACCTCTTAGGCGATTGACGTATTCCATGAGCACTAATTGCCGCTAGCTCTTCATTAACTATGACGACAGAGGCACACTTTTGAAAGACATCTCAGTAATTTTGCGAACAAGAAACCAGACATGCTTGTAAATAGCAAGCATGTAAAAAATATATATAGCGTCGTTCAATAAATCGAAAGTTTCTGTGACATTATTGGACTGTGTCGGAACTGAGGGACGATGTCCCTGAACCGAACCAAAAATTTCTGTGCCCACCGACGCTATCAGTTTTTTATCCGGCATCGCAGCATTCTGGTCCGACGAAAGAACCTCTAGAAGATAAAGTCGGGTGACATATACAGCAGCTTATGTTGTTCCGAAAGGGAAAGCTCCAAATCCTCCGAATCCCTTTTGGCATCCCGTCGGACCGTATGAAATTTTCGGACGTCCATACCTGATGCTTCCGCGGAGCGTCCCGACCCAGCGTCATGATGCGACAGAGATTCTGTCGTTGCTGGGATGCTGCGATAAGTTGTGCTATTTGGGATAGCACGTCCGTCACCGAGGCCTGTGCAGTAGCGGTCTTACGATGCTTTGCCGCTGGAAGCTCCATGTACGTTGACTCCCGCACACTTTCTTATGCGAATGTCCGGAGTCTCCAGGCCTCATGTCCCTGGCTATCGGATGGCGTGACCTGGTCGCCGAGGATTCTCTGATTGGCGAAGTTGACTGGATATCCGAGGTCATGTAGCCAAGAGCGGTTGTGTGCGCTACCATGAGGATGAGGAAGCCTTATTGACAGTCTCTCCGGGCTGTCTATCTAACGGAGCGTCCCGAGTGGCGGACGTATGCTCCAAATGCGAAACATTTTGTACCACAACATCTGGGGCCAGATGTTGTTGTATGAGAGAGGGGCCTCTCTCGCTCGCAGTCCGGATGGCCCTGGACGAGCTAGGAACCGGACTAAAAGTCTTCCTCCGTTCTCTCCTCTAATCCGCCGTCACTGGGTGTGCATTTGGTTGATTTATAGTGCTCGCATCACCCAAAACTCCTTCTGGACCGCAACGGACGAACCCGGCTGCCGAACCATTCGATGAATGGACGCTACACCGGGCGAGCTAGCGGACGTCAAAGGCCGTCGATCCTACTAGGGACCTCTTAGGCAATTGACGTATTTTCATGAGCACTTTTCCGCTAGCTCTTCATTAATTGTGACGACGGAGGCACACTTTTGGAAGACATCACGGATACATCACCCTGTTCTTGATCGTCTGAAATAGAGATTGATAAACTAGAGTGACCCTGCGGGGAAAGGACCGGAATGGCCATTTCCCCACTAACATACCGTGACACACGCTTCCCATGTTGTCATCGAAATTAACACATACTGAACAGGAGTTAGTGCAAGTACACTGACTACATTTATACAATGATTATGAAAGTCAGAGGAAGATTTCCTCTTATTACAATTGAACAATATCCTTTCAATGTGAAAAGAAAACAAAGTCCTAGTACTCGCACTAACCCCTGACAATCAAAATACATAATAACATGATCCATTAACATAGAAAAAATAATTGAAATCAAAAAAAAATTTTGAAAAAATATTTTTTCAGAAAAGCCCAAGTTTCTGAAAAGTAACGCTGAGCCCCAATGGATCCCAAGCCTAAGTGTGGGCAAAAATTTTAAAAATATTTTAAAAAATTAATGCAACACTTACGAACAATAATAATGTATCTAGTAATGATTAAACTAACATCAAGATATTATTTCAAGAAATCCCCCCTCACACAGAGGGCTGTTGTCAATGTAAACAAGAAGTGTAAAAACACCAGAAACAAGACTCCAGGCACTGATAAACCTGGCCCAAAATCAGTTACCAATAATACACTATCTGATGCAAAACAGAGACTTCCAGGGAAGAAACTGCAGAACATCAGATGGTAGATGCAGAACACTACGCCTAACCACCCATAGGTGAAGACGTAAACATGGGGAAAAGAACAGAATTCATTCTGTTATCCAGCTAAAACTCCCAAGAAATTTTAGTAATAATATTGCAGAAAATATGCCAAAAGCATGGGAGAAAAGCAAGGGGGGACTTAAAGGAAAGGGAGAGAGGAATACACTGAACAAGCAGTGTAACTTGATAACAAGATTGACAACAACAGGCTCTTGCCTCGAAAATAGGTAACTTAACATAATTTCATTAAAAAATTTTAAGTTACAGCCCTGATTATTTTCTGTCACTCATTTTTCCTCTCCTCCTTCTATATCCTCCTTAGAATCACCATTTCTCTAATATTTATGTGTCTGGCATCATTTAAACTGAGATTTACAAGCACAAAGATCAGTCAGATGTTAACTGATGAAGAGCCAAACAAAGAATAATTAATGGCGCCAATTTCGGGACGTCCTTGACACTGCGCATGCGCAGTAGAGGTGAAGTATAGAGGGCCATTCAGGACATGTTTTCTTTGGTTTTACATGCAAATTTGGGGGATTGAGGGGCAAAATTTGTGTTTGGCCCTACATTTTTAAGAGTTAGCACCAGCTATGTCTGGGTCATTGGTACAGTATAAAAATATTGGAATTTGCTCAATACTCTTTAAAAGAGTTCAAACAACCACCATTTCTGTGGTACTTAGATCAAAATAACCATGTACAATATTATACTTGAAATCCCAATTACTGTCCACAAGAAAATGTGTGATTTGGGGGTGAAAATTGTGAAAAAGTAAATAGAATGCATGAAAACTGGAATTTCATCACCACTCATTCAAATGGTTCCAAGCACAAACTCTGTCATTGTATTATACACTAAATCGGTTTGATTAATACCTCTCTCAAACCCCAGATAAATGGTAGCAAAAAAAATGTGATTTGGGGGGTAAACAGTTTTAAAAAGTACGGTTATATGCAGTGTCAACGCAGATAATCTGGAGATTGATGATAAATCATTCTGCCGCCATGCGAAATCAGATTTCTAGATTATCTGCATTGACATTGCAGCAGTTTTCCTGGCATTTCCCGCATGCATACGCTATTGGCAAAGAGGAAAGCAAAGATATAACAGAGGGGGAAATGGGAGAATATGAATACTTCGGAGTGAATATATGTTACAGATGGAGGCATATACAGAAACCACACAAATAAACTTAAGACAAAGGGTGAAAGGATATTCAATCAGTTAAAACTACTTGAAAGTAATAGCCTCAACCAGGTGTTCATTGGAAAAACCGTTTGGGATAGGGTGGGATTACCAAGTATAACAAATGGGATGGATGTGATCACTTTAAATCAACAGAAGCAAGGAACTTGGAAGTTCTACACAGTGAAGTGGGGCTGGAGGATAACTGGACCAAGCAGCGAAGCGGTGGTGGAGGCGGTCATGGGGGAACTTGGGTAGATGCCGGTTGAAGATAGAATAGATATGGGAAAATTATGCCACCCAAATTATCTGAACCACCCCCCCCCCCCCCCCCCCCCCCCCCCAAACAGCAGATAGTGTAAAACGTTTAACCATGTATGGAACCATTACATTCTTAATAAGCCAGACCAGGGATTTAAAGGAGAATTACTCCAAATAGATTGAAGATTTTTTAGAAGGTGGCCTGAAGTAGGGCAGTTGCCTTATTATGGGAAGAATGCTCAATGATTGCAATAGAAACAGGCGAGCTGGAAATGGGACCAAGAGCTCTTTAGAAGGTTTGTGCAAAAGAGATGCCACTGCCTTTAAGAAGTACGTTGATGGATCTTATGGGGTGTCTTTGTTGTTTAAAGTGAAATCGAAGTCACTGGAGTTGAGAGAGAAAATCGGGAAAGGAGAGGAAAGAGTGTGCCACATGTGTAATTAGTAACGGAGACCCTGGGACACTTCATTCAAGTATGGCCCAAATATTTGCCTAGTTAAACAAGACTCTACAGAATTCTAATGGAAAACTGGAATGAAAACCTGAAGGATAATTTGATGGGGAATGACATGAGGGAAAGGGTCAATTTTATAGTTAGGGAGACTGAGAAACAGCCAATACGTGGAATTATAAAACCATTTTTTGACTGAATACTGAGAGATTAGGAGGGAGAGAGGGGGTGAAATAGTTTGTATCTGAACTGGATTATTGTAGGCCTCCTCATTAGAGAACCATGGCAAATTAGCAGAGGGCTGAAGAATTATTATTATTTAAACAGTTGAGTATTTTTTGGCAGCTACATCTTGACGTCTTGCAACTGGGGCATAGTTACATCTTCAGCAAGGTCTTTATTGGTCAGGTGGAAGGTCAGTCATGACTGAAAAAACTTTCATTTCATTTACCATATTAGTATGATTATTTGAGAGAAGTGTTACATTGTTCAAATCAAGAAGTCGCCGAGTTTGCAAAACTTTATGTGACCATCACTTTTAGCACGTGCACATTCCATGGAAACATAATTGACTAGAAATACGTTGTAACTCCATGGAAATTTCTCAATCCGTCACTGACATTGGGAGAAGTTGAACAGTTCGGCTATAAAGCTGTGGTGTTGGTGTTCGGAGGGAAAGAATCTGAAAATCTCCATATACTAATCGACATAGACTACTGGTTGATACAGTGTCATCGCCTTGATATTTCGTTAAGCTAGAAAATGTACCCACACACAGTCTGCAATGAAGTATTATTATAGTTTACAAACACACCATTAATTGCTAATTTGGTCACAGAGAAGTGCAGATACTTGTCAGTAGGGGCGGAAAGTTCCAGATGGAAAGTTTGTGCCACTCAGCCCTGACCTCTACCTGCACCAAAGACCTCGCTAGAGATGATAAGCTGTAACTGTGCCACAGGTTGCGGGACATCAAGGTGTAGTTGCTACCAGAGATTATCAAATTGAAAGGGTGACCGACGATTATCTTTGTGTTATGTTGTGCTAGAGAGCCTGGGTTATTGAGAAAACACACTAGTTTTTGTCTTCCGACATTTTAAAAAATGCCAAGGTTAACCGAAAATCAGAGGTTGCGTGCCATTTGTATGCATGAGACTGGGATACCTCCAGATGAGCTCGCTGTTGAGTTCGGAGTCACTGTGGCCACTATTTACCGTCTCATTGGAAGGTATGGAACCACTGGATCTACTGCCGACTGACCGCGTTCAGGTCGACCAAGAATTACGACCCCTGCACAAGACGGACACATCAGGACATCTCACTTGCGGGATCGCTTCCTTCCTTCCGACGAGGACAGCAGCAATTACTCTTGGTAGAACTAACAACAGAATTAGTTCACAAACTGTCCGCAACAGACTCGCTGAACATGGCATACGAAGTAGGCGTCCATACCACAGACTAATCCTTACCTACTGTCATCGTACCATCAGAATGGAATGAGTAGGTCAGCTTGTTCGCTGGATTCAGCAGCGTTGGAGAACAGTTCTTTTTAGTGATAAATCACGATTTTGTCTACAGTACGCTGATGGTAGGGCAAGAGTGTCATCGACGAGGAGAATGGTTTTCTGATGCTTCCGTGCGGGAATGCGACCGTTTTGGCGGTGGTAGTGTAATGGTTTGGGCAGGAATTTCCTTGCACCATTGAACGCAGTTGATCTTCATCGATGACAATCTGAATGGACAGTGATATAGCGTCGCAATTCTTATCGCTGTTGTTGTCCCGTTGTTCAATGCCGCTATTCCAGCAAGACAATGCCTGATGTCACATGGCGTGTATCTGTCAAGATTTTCTTGAGGAGCAGAGCATCAAATTTCTTCCCTGGGCCCCCACTTTTGCAAGATTTGTCGCCAATCGAGCATCTTTGGGATCAATTGGACCGTTGGGTTCGACTTCATGATCTTCAGACATTAGGCGATTTACGTAATGTTCCAAGGCAGGAGTGGAAGGCAATACCACAGAGTGACATCCAGAGACTTATCAGTTCCATGTGCCGTCAATGTCTTGCCATCCAATAGGCAAACGGTGGACATACACGATATTGACTGCATGTGGGAACTTTTCATTTCACCCCATGTCTGAATTGCGTGACGCTGGCAACAGTAAGAACATGAAATTATGCAAATTCATACAGCTAGACTCAAAATATGAATTTACAGTAATTTGTTTGGGATTAAAGTCGATAATACTAAAAAAAATTGCTCCTCAAACTTTATTATACTTTCTTTTTTGACTTGGTATATAACAGTAATTTTTAAAACATTTTACCCCCAAAATCACGTTTTTCTTGCTACCATTCATTTGGAGTTTAAGAGGGGTATTAATCATACTGATTTAGTGCATAATATGATGACAGTGTTTGTCCTTCGAACTGTTTGAACGAGTAGTGGTGAAATTCCAATTTTCGTATATTTTATTTACTTTTTCACAATTTTCACCTCAAAATTACTCATTTTCTTGTGTTCAGTAACTGGGATTTCAAATATAATATTGTACACAAGTTACTTTTAAATGTTTTCACCCCAAAATAACAATTTTCACGTGATGGGATTACTGGGGATATTTCATATGTTATTTTGCATTCTAATTCCTGCCCCAGAAATAATAGAAACATTTGTTTAAACATTTTTTGGCAACTGGGGTATAATTTGACTATTTTTATTAGGCTCACAAAGAAATAAGTCATCAAAAACATAATTTTCCATTGTGAGATTTATAGTATGTTGTTTTTTAGACAAATATGCTTCGCTTAAAAGCAAAATCTTTTGAAAAGCAATTTCTTGCGGGTTAAGTATCAGATTAACTGGACTAAGAGAGTATTATCTCAAAATCACCCACAAAGTGGAGATTCCACCCAAGCAATCATTACAAATTTGTTGTAAAGCACAACAAGCACAAGCAATTTTCAGCCAATGGACCTCCAGGTTATACCCGGAGGTCCACTGGCTGAAACAGTGCTTGTGTTTTTTGTCCACATGTCCAGAATTTGAAAGTTATACTTTGGGTGATAACTCCACTCCCCAGGTGATTCAGTTACAATCCATTCTCCATGTACTGTATATATACTACTCAAAGTTTGCTAAGCACTAAATATTTGACACATCATTGTGAAATTTGCTTGTGACATATTTGCGATATTTTTGGTGGATATGATTGAGGAATGTATTGAGATGGTCCCCAGTGTTTACATTAGCTCTCTTGACAGGGAGACTTTTCGTGACAGTCATGGAAAGCATGTACCCCTTGATTTTCATGATGTTTTCGTGTAATGTCTACATGTACATGACATGTGTAGGGTATTCAATCTTCATTTCAACACAAATCCTTGTGATTTAATGATTGAATATGGCAAATGCAAATGTAAGAAGACATTTGTCTGAAGCTGAAATGTGGTGGGATGTAGGGATGGTGGAGCAAGGGGCTACCCATCGCCAGGTTGGTGAAGCACTTGGTGTGCACCATAGCCTGGGCAAGGTTTCAGCAGTACGGCACACCAGTAAGATGGCATGGTGGTGGCAGAGACGGGGCAACATCTGCAGCTGAAGACCAGTTTTTGATCATTCAGGCCCATAGGAACCGCTTTGCCATGGCAACCCAGCTTTGCAGAGACCTTCAGAATGCATTCAGGTAAATGTTTTGACTATCCGGGCAAAGTTGCACAAATGGATGGACCAGAAAAGATTGGCGACCTGTCCTCTTTACAAATGAGTCAAGGTACTACCTAGACCACACAGATAAGCTTTCTAGGGTATGGAGAAGACCAGGAGAGCGATTCCATGCAGCCAACACTGCTGAGCATGACCGCTATGGTGGAGTGTCAATCATGGTCTAGGGCGGCATCAGCAGGGATGTACGTATAGAGCTCTGTGTCCTTGAACGTGGTACATTGACTGCACAAAGGTATATTGATGAGATCCTGGATGTCCATGTCAGATTGTACGCGGATGCAGTGGGTTACAGATTCATTCTGATGGACGATAATGCCAGTCCACATGTTGCCCATGCTGTCGGGGAGTACCGACAGAGGGAGGGGATTGAGCGTATGGACTGGCCAGCAAGATACCCTGACCTCAATCCAATCGAACATGTCTGGAATGAGTTGCAGCTTGCAATTTCAGCCAGCCTAGTCAAGCCAAGAAGTGTCCAGGTGCTTGGTGCTATATGGTCCAAGAATAGAACATCCAACAAAGGACCATCAGGAAGCTGATTGGGAGCATGAGAAGTCATTGTCAAGCTGTAATTGACAGTAATGGGTCTCATACTCGATATGGAACCCATACCAGTTCACTTTGTCAACTTTTGGGCAAATTGAAAAATTTCCTCTTTTATCAATAATATCCATTTTCCATGGTTATCGTAATCAAAAGCTAAAAAATAACATCAAATACAAATAAAATCTTAATTTCTGTACTTAAATCATTAAAGATATAACTAAAAAAAAATATATACACTTTTCATTACAATATTACAATATTTCAACTAAAACGAAAAACAGGTAGTTGGATATACTTGGCGCTGAGCAAACTTTGAGTAGTATATCTTGTACAAGCAAACTTTTGTCACTAATATTGTGCTTGAATGGCTATTCATCAGTGTGTCGTTTTAGATGCTCGTTGAGGTACCACTTTGCTGTAAAACCTTTATCACAAATACCACATTTGAATGGTTTTTCGCCACTGTGAACTCTAAGATGATTATTAAGGTAGTCTTTTCGACTGAAAACTTTGTCACAAAAATCACACTTAATCGGGTTGTGTGTTCTTAGATGCACATTGAGGCTATTTTTTCTACTAAAATGTTTGTCACAAGTATCACACTTAAATGGTTTTTGATCAATGTGGGTACGTAGGTGAGTGTTAAGATTATCCTTCAAACTAAAATCTTTGCCACAAACACGACACTTGAATGGGTTGTCATCTGTGTGATTTTTACGATGAACAATGTGGCCAACTCTGGAAAAAAAGGTTTTATGACAAATGTCGCACTTGAATGGTTTCTCCCCTGTGTGCTGTCTTAGATGCAAACTGAGTTGCTGCTTCAGATTGAAAACCTTGTCACAAACACCACATTTGAATGGTTTCTCACCTGTGTGTAGCCGTAAGTGTTGCGTAAGAGTAGTTTTTCTACTGAAGCCTTTGTCACAAATGTCACATTTGAAAGGCTTTTCACTAGTATGAAGGAGTATGTGAAATTGGAGGTACTGCTTTGAACTAAAACTTTTGTCACAAAAATCACATTTGAATGATGTTTCACTAGTGTGCCGAATCATGTGCCTATTAACATACTGCTTACTAGTAAAAACTTTGTCGCAAAAATCACATTTAAATAGTTTGTCACCACGGTGAAGTGTAAGGTGAATGTTCAGGCCTTCTTTTCTACTGTATGCTTTTCCGCAAATACCACATTCATATGGTTTTTCACCTGTGTGGATACTTGCATGATTATTAAGGTTCTGTTTTCTCCTGAATTCTTTCCCACAAACATCACATTTAAAAGGTTTTTCACCGGTGTGGATACGTGAGTGATCACAAAGGTTCTGTCTTCTTCTGAATTCTTTACCACAATTACCACACTTAAATGTTTTTCTTTTGCATGTATTCAGGCTATCCTGATTACTCAGGGTACCTTTTCCTTTAATTGAGTCAACACAATCATCATATTTAAATGGTTTTACGTAAGTGTGGTCTCTTGGATCATTTCTTAAATGATCATTATTACTGACTTTTTCACCAGCATCACATTCAAATGTTTTTTCAGGTGTGTGAGTTTCTAGATGACTGTCAAAATCCATTTTTATATGAAAATCTTTACTTGATCAACAAACACTACACATCACATCTCCTCTATGTTATAAAACTCTAAAATAGAAAAACAACAGTAGAATAAATCCTTTGAAACCTGGTGGTATCTTCCATATCAGTTCAGCGGCAGCAATTATTTATTTATTGGTGTTTACGGTCACATAATTGTGTACAATGGCTAACCATTACCATGATAGTTTTACTGGTGGGGGAAGCCGGAGTACCCAGAGAGAACCACCGAGCAACTATCTGCTCCCTAACATACTAACTCCACACAAGCAGGGTTAGCATTGTTTGAAGACAGGTGCACCATCGACGTGCAGTACACCTTAGTACACAATGCCACCACATCCCCACATGGGCAATGGGCATGAAGTGTATTGCCCAAGGACACAATATGGTTACTGCAGGTGGAATTCAAATTGAGAACCTCTTGGCTTGCAGCTTGCACCTCTATCTACTGAGCTAGCACATTACTTAACCCTTTACCCAACAAAACCATATCATGTGACCCCCTCATTGGAACGAGCTCGACGAGCTCGTTCCAATGAGGGGTCACAATAATAATAACACTTCGGCCGGCCGCTGATTTGTCGCGGTTCTCGTATGAGAAGGCCTTGGTTACCCATGTTCTACCAACTGCCTCCCCCTATTCCAGCGCTTCTTCTCTCCTCCCAACACTCAAGAGACGAACTGCTTGATGACATCCCTTGCCCCATTCTTCCCAATCTCTCCGATTAGTATATTAACCCTCTCCTTTGAGTCGCCCCCTAACTACATGTCCTTCATTCTCCCATCCCACCTCTCCATTATACTGATATGGTTTTGTTGAAATTTTTCGAAAAAAATCAAAAAACGATATTTAAATTAATAAATTTTGATATCGTCTGCATTGGGTAAAGGGTTAATGAAATTAAGGTGTATCAAGTTCCCAGGACCATGATATATTGTGCTTTCATTATGTATCATGCATTCAGTGAATGTTGGAGGTAGACCAATCAATATTTTCAACATGAAAAATATAAATTGTTGAATGTTCTACCCCCAAATTATGACTATGAAGTCTTCAAATTTATGTTACTGAACTGATGTGGAAGATACCATCAGGGTTCAAAGGGTTAATAATAAAATTATGAGTGTTTGAAACTATTTATTGGTGTTTAAGGTCACCTATTTTTGCACAATTGCTAATCATGACCACAACATGAGTACATGTATCAAATCAAGACCAGGGGAGAGCGTTAATAAGCCATGTTGCCCACTTTAGAGAGGGTTTGCACCTCCCAAGAATTAGTGACTGGGTCATACTTTACCAGTAAAATAGAGCCATTGTTTGAAACTGATCACTCGCGCAAGAACTTGTCAATGAAATGAAGGAGGGCAATTTTCCTCCCCCTGAAAATGAGTTCAGGAGAGCAAAGCCCCCTTCAAGTTAGTTTCATCTTTAGAATACATATTCCTACTTTTTCAGTGTCATAGCCAGGCTAAATGAATTAGAGAGGGGAGAGGGAGGGAGTACAAAATATTCTAAATGGCAGCAGAAAAATATTTACCCCAACTTCCACATTCATAATTAAAGACTTTGCCTACTTTTTTGAGTGTTAAAATACATGTATGCATTAGAGGATCATAAAATGCGATTACTAGCAATACTGAATAAACAGCTGTGCCATGAGCGCATGATACGCCCGTTATTAATTACAAGAGGGAAGCACACAATATGAGTATACATGTGTACTAAGCATTATCAAGTTATTGATTGACATGTGGAAAATTGCTTATATTTTGATGAATAAAGTCCCATAACTCTGAATGACATATCAGACAGTGACACAAATAGAAAGGGTGAGTCCTTCCATCAACATATACTTGCAACCAAACAATCATGAAAATTGCTCTAATCAGTTTCAAGTTATTGTCCGACATGTGAAAAATTGCTTATATTTTAACAAATAAAGTCCCATAACTCTGGAAAGACGAATCGGACAGCGACACAAATCAAAAGGGAGATTCGTTCCATCAACATTTACTTGCAATTAAAAAATCATGAAAATTGCTCTAAGCATTTTCAAGTTATTGTTTGACATGTGAAAAATTGCTTATATTTTGACGAATAAAGTCCCGTAACTCTGGAATGACATATCGGATGGCAAAATAAATATAAAGGAAGATTCCTTCCATCAACATATACTTGCCACCAAAAAATCATGAATATTGCTCCAAGCATTTTCAAGTTATTGTCCGACAGGTGGAAGGAAAATTGCTTATATTTTGATGAATCAAGTCCCATAACTCTGGAATGACAAATCGGACAGCAACACAAATCGAAAGGGAGCTTCCTTCCATCAACATATACTATCCACCAAAAAATCACAAAAAATGTACGAAGCATTTTCGAGTTATTGTACGATGTGTGGACGGACGGACAAACAGACTGATGGACAGCGGTATACCATAATACGACCATTTTTTCAAAATGGGCGTATAAAAATGCACCCAATGACCGTGGGTGACCTCAGTGACCTTGGCCCATATTCTGAACCTCCGTCAAGTTTCAGCTCATCTGGTGTTGGTCCCAGGTCTTCAGGTCTTTACCATGCTTGAGATATGGCTGTGACCTACTTTCAAAATGTGTGTCCTCCACCACAATGAAGGGTAAGGTGAACTTTGGGAATGCATTATGTCACAAAATGCAGTTTCCAGCAATTCTTAAAAATGAACTCAATGGCCTCCTGTTATTTATTTATTTATTGGTGTTTAAGGTCATTTACTTATGCACAATGGACAGTCATGACCGTGACAGTTTTACGGGTGGAGGAAGCTGCAGTACCCAGAGAAAACCACAGAGCAACAACGAGCAGTTGCCAGCTCCCCAACATCGTAACTCTGCACTGCAGCACAGGCAGGGTTAGATTGGATAAAGACATGTGCACCATCAATGTGCAGTACGCCTTAGTTCATGGCTTCATTGTGCCCCCATGTGGACAATCAGGGTTAAGTGCCTTGCCCAAGGACACAACGTGGGAGTCTGAATTGATCGCTCAGACGGTCACCCATTCGAGGACTAACCAGGCTCGACGTTGCTTAACTTCGGTGATCTGACGAGAACCGGTTACCACAATTCCACCACGCCCCCATTGACCTCCTGGGCAACCTTAAAGATAAATGCAAGCTGTCAATGCAAGTAAAACAAGATGACTACTGTGGTGGCCACTGTAGGTGATAGCCATTGTGTTTGGCCAACCATGACCAACATTAGGGGGTCATAAAAGGAGATTTCCAGCAATTCTGAAATATGCTCTCAATGACCCAGGCAGGGACCGACCTGGGCATGCGCCAGTGCATATTTGGTTCTGAAACATCAGGACCTGGCTCTTAAATCTCAGAAATAGGCTTATCAGTTGGCGCGTAACTTCTCAGATCATATTTTGATATTCCTTCGATGGATAATCAAGAGAGACACTCTTACGTGTATTATATATATGATTATCATTTATCATTGTTGTAGAGTGCTTAAGTTAATACTTCAAGTCTTAATTACCAAGCATTAATCTTCACTGTGGTTTCTGATCAAGTCTTGGCTGCCTAATTAGGCAGCCAAGACTTGATCGGAAACCACAGTGAAGATTAATGTTTGCTATAGTGTACTAAATGAAAATGATGAGAGCTATTACATACTTGCAGTGTGTGTTACAAACAGCAGTGTGACTCCGTAAATTGAAATCTGGCGCATGAATTGAAAAAATAGGCTCCGAGGCTAGAGCGTATTTTAAATAGTCCTGATCGGTCCCTGCCAGGGTGACCTCAGTGACCCTGCTCAGGTGTTGTATACCAAGTATCAAAACATTCTGACTGCTTGTTCTCAGGGTGGTTTTCAATAAGATTTCCATGAATACTCTTCTTTCGCACCAAGTTAAAATTAGAGCTCCCATAAGGAACCGAAATATTAACCCAGGAACTTTACATGAAAAAATGTCTTAAATTGCCCCCCGCCCTCCCCCACTCCTTCCAAGATTGTTACCAAATACCAAAAGAGTCTGGCTGGTGGTTCTGGAAAATTGCCCCCCGCCCTCCCCCACTCCTTCCAAGATTGTTACCAAATACCAAAAGAGTCTGGCTGGTGGTTCTGGAGAAGTAGATTTTGAGAATATTACCAAATTAACACTAGGTTAAAATTTGCCCCATACACCATCCACAGTACAGGAAACACAAATATCCACTCAAGGATGTTATTTGAACAAACTGAATCTGAACCATCTAAGGATGCTGTATACCAAATATCAAAAGATTCTTATTGTGTCTCAAAAAACAGATTACTGCTCATACTGGGCTATGTTTAAAATTTGAGATCTAATAGGGAGCCCAAATATTAACCCAGGGACAAGAATTTAAGAAACCTTGAATCTGACTCCCTTAAGAGTGGTGTATACAATGTATCTCCCCCCCCCCCCCCCCCAAGGGTGCTGCATACTATATGTCATACAAGCGCAAAGTTAAAAGTTGGGTCTCCACAGGGAGCCCAAATATTAACTGAGGAGCTTGCTTTGAACATACTTTAACCTGATCTCCATTATTATGCTGTAGACCCAATATCAATAGATTGTGAGTAGTATAACAAAAACAATTATTCCCATACTGCATTAATTTAAAATTCAGGCTCCATGGGGAACCCAATTATTAATCGATGGATTTGCTTTGAACAAACTTGATACTGATCCGGTAAGGATTCTATATACCCTATATCAAAAGATTCTGACTAGTGTTTCTGCAGAAGAGTTTTAAAGATTATTATTCATTCTGCCCTATGTTAAAATTTGGACTCCTGTCATGCCCAAGGGAATTCATTTTAAAAAAAATTTGTAACTACCCCCTCCCCTCCTCTCCCCCATGGATGCTGTACACCAAATATCAAAAGAACCTGATCAGCGGTTCTAGGGAAGGAATTCTTTTTAATTATTGCAAATATGCTGAATCAGCATTTTTTCAATGGCTACCATGGTGGTCATAAGGAGAGTAGTCAATTGTGACCAGACCAGGTTATTCTTATCTACTCATCATACTAAGTCAGCTGAGTTTCAAGATTGCCAAACCACAGATTCTCACTGGTGGTTCTGGAGATGAAGATTTTGAGAAATTAACAATTTTGAAATATGTTAAAATTTGACCCACTATATAGGGAATACAAATATCAACCCAGGGATTTTATTTGAACAAACTGAATCTGAACCCTCAAAGGATGCTGTATACAAAATATCGAAAGATTCTGGTTGTATCTCAAGAAGATTATTCCTCATACTGGACTAAGTTAAAATTTGGGCCCCAATAAGGAGTCCAAATATTTGCAAAGGGACCTGATTTGAACAAACTCAGATCTGACCTCCCTAAGGATGTTGTATTCCAAATATCAGAAGATTCTAACTGGTGGATCTGCAGAAGAAGAATTTTAAAGATTATTCCTCATACCACACTAAGTTAAAATTTGGGTTCCCTTAGAAAGCCCAAATATTAACCCAGGCATACGATTTGAAGAAACCCGAATCAGACCACCTTAGAGATGTTGTATACCAAACATGAAAGCATTCTGACTGGTGGATCTGACAAAGAAGATTTTTTAAAGACATTTTCTCATGTTAAAATCTGGGCTACCATAGGGAGCCCGAATATTAGCCCAGGCACCCTATTTGAACAAACTGGAATCTGACCACCCCTAGAGATGTTGTATACCAAATATGAAACGATTCTGACAGCTGAATCTGAACAAGAAGAAATTCCCTCATATTGCACTAAGTAAAAATTCAGACTACCATAGGGAGCCCAAATATTAACCCAGGAACTCGATTAGAACAAATTTGAATCTGCCCACCCTAGCGATGTTGTATAACAAATAAGAAAGGATTCTGGCAGGTGGATCTGAAGAAGAAGAAGATTTTTAAAGAAATTCCCTCATATTACACTAAGTTAAACTTTGGGCTCCAACAGAGAGCCCAAATGTTAACTCCCTGGATTCAATTTGAGCAAACTTTAATCCAACCCCCCTAGAGATGCTGTATACCAAATATGAAGTCATTCTGACTGGTGGATCTGAAGAAAAAGATTTTTGAAGATTATCCACCATATTGCACTAGGTTAAAATCCATATTACCATGGGACTTGCTTTGAACATTCTCGAATCTAAACCCACCTAGAGATGATATATACCAAATATGAAAGCATTCTGACTAGCGGTTCTGAAGAAGATTTTTAAAGATTATTCCCCATATTGCACTAAGTTAAAAATCTGGGCTCCTATATTGAGGCCAAATATGAACCAATTGGCTTCATTTCAACAAACTTGTATCTGAGTCTCCTATGGACGGGGCTCAAAATATGTGGTTTCGCATCGCTATTTGCTGTGCAAAACATGCTAAAAGCTACACAATTTTCAATTATGTATAGCATTTTGTGATACAATATATTCAACTGCAGCCTAATAGGCTGCAGTTGAATATCTTGTATTGCAAAATGTAAAAATGAAAATTTGCAACAAACTTTGCAAGCTGGTTCACTGATGCTTTTCTCCTGATATAAGATTAACTCCCCGTCTCGCATTAGCAACTTCAAATGTAAAATGAATTTTAATGGTTTAAATTCATCCTGCATTGTTTCTGCATTTTGCATAAAATACCCAGTCAAAATAACTTTAAGCCTATCAAATTAAGAGATGTTACGCATTTGGAAATATTTAAGTCCATGCAGTTGTTAAAGGCAGTTCTGTTGAAAAACATAGCTAGTGCTTCATGTGTTGCAGCTCATTCGAAAAACCACAGAAATGGATGGACATTATTCTATCTGCTCAGAAGAGTTTAATACAAAACAGTATGGCATACCTCCGGCATACAAGAACTGCTATGCAATTTGAACAAAATGCTATTCATTTTTCGGAAATGTGTAGCATTTTGCTACGCATAGAAAAAAAGGTATTTTGAGCCCTGATGGATGCTGTATACCAAATATTAAAAGATTCTGATCAGTGCTTCCAGAGAACATTTTTACAAATTTTTTGCAAATATGCTGACTCAGAATTTGTTTCGATACCACCTACAGAGCACCCTGACCAAAACAGATGGCAATTTTTTTTACCATTCAATTCTACTGGTCCTAAGGATGTTTCATACCAAACAACAGTTCTCTGTTCCAAGCGGTTTAGGAAATATGGGAGTTTTAATTTTCTTCTATTTTGAGCCCCTGGGGTTCCCACAGGGCTGTAAAAGAAAATTTTTTTTGCATCAGTCAATTACTTAGGACCTTATACTACAAACCAAATTTGGTTCAAATTGGCCCACCGCTTCTTCAAATACAAATTTTGGGAGCAGCCCGAAATGGATGTGCTTCCACAGACAGCCCAAATATTGACCTACCAACTTCCCTTGAACAATCTTTAATCTTCAATATAAAAGGATGTTCCATAACAAATATCAAGGCATTCCCCCTGGTGGTTCATGAGAAGATTTTTAAAGATTTTTAGGCTTTGGGGCATTAACCCTAGCCTGAAGATGGCAGCTGCTTCATTTGAACAAAATAGAAAGGGTACACTCCATAGATAGTCTGTGCAATATATGTTTGAATTTGGCTTAATCTGAAGAAGACTAGTTTCCACAAATTAATGGACGGTGGACGCCAAGTGATGGCAATATCTCACACCGACTTGCAGTCAGGTGAGCTAAAAATCACCCAGTCGACGCCCACTACCAATGGGTGAAAGTTCATTTTTTTGGCAAAAAATGCCCTGTAAAATGACTCAAAGTCCTTCAAATCTTTTTTGCCCAGACACTACCCGCACCCCAGGCCTCAAGTGACCTGGTAGTCCCATTTAGTTTAAACAATATTTATTGACAGAAACACTGCAATTGCATACAATATAGTTTACAACAATAACAGAAAAAAAAACAAAAACATACAGATACAATTTTAAGATAATGGATGCAGTATACAGTTATATGAACTAGAGGTACTGTGAGCAAACTCACAAAGTGATCCCCCCCACCCCCACCCCCACGCCTGAAATGTATAAGTTAGATTATCTTCCCTTGGAAATGTCCGAACAGAATTATATTGCTTCATGCACATCTTCATATGGAGTTCTTCTATTGTGTAAAGTTTCATGAAAATTCTTCAAACGGTTTAGGAGGAGTTGCGCTTATAAGGATGGGCAGACGGTATAAGTTAGATTATCTCCCCTTGGAAATGTCCGAACGGAATTATATTGCTTCATGCACATCTTCATATGGAGTTCTTCCATTGTGTAAAGTTTCATGAAAATTCTTGAAACGGTTTAGGAGGAGTTGCGCTTATAAGGATGGACAGAGGGTATAAGTTAGATTATCTCCCCTTGGAAATGTCATAACGGAATTATATTGCTTCATGCACATCTGCATATGGAGTTCTTCCATTGTGTAAAGTTTCATGAAAATTCTTCAAATGGTTTAGGAGGAGTTGCGCTTACAAGGATGGACAGATGGACAGATGGACAGACGGATGGACAGGGTGATTCCTATATACCCCCCCAAACTTTGTTTGCGGGAGGTATAATAAATGAAGCAAAATCAAGAAGGGATTCAACAGAAAGCTTAATGCTTATATTAGTCGTCTCCCGGTAGTCCCATTTGTGTAAACATTAATCTCATGTACTCACATTTACATCTAAAGTTTACCACAATCAGTTCTATTACATGTGAGCACAATACATGTGAGCACAATTCATTTAAAACAATAGAAACGTCTCCATTGGGTTTCTTGTTAAATTTCAAACCTTTATGGTGCCTACCAAAATCAGTCACGTGTAAAACTTTGAACAAACTTTAATCTGGGAGTTATAGTAATTTGAACGATTCTATATACTGAATATCAAAAGATTCTGCCTGGTGGGACTGATGAAGATGATCTTTGAAGAATATTCCTCATACAGCACAAAGTTAAATTTCAGGCTTCCAAAGGGAGCCCAAACATGAGCCAATGGATTTGATCTGAACAAACTTGAATCTTCTCACTCTAAGGATGTCAATACTATGTTAACAAAAGAATCTGATTTTTGGATGTGAAGATTTTTTAAATAGTCCTTGTATTGCACCAAGTTAAAATTTGGGATCCCACAGAGAGCACAAATATGACCCAAAGGACTTAATTTGAACAATCTGGAAACTGAACCTCCTAAGGCTGCTGCATATCAAATGATTCTGAAGGTTTTTAAAGGAATTTACCAACATAGCACTCAGTTAAAATTTAGGTTGCCATAGGCAGCCCAAATATGAACCAAGGGACATGATTTAGAACAAACTTAAATCTCACACCCTAAGGTTGCTCTATACCAATCATCAAATGATTCTGACTGATGGATCTGAAGAAAAAGATTTTTAAAATTTTTTTTCCCTCATATTGGACTGAGTTAAAATTTGGATTCCAATAGGGAGCACAAATATGAACCCAGGGGCTTGATTTGAACCAACTTGAATCTCACCCCACTAAGGATGCTACATACCAAATATCATAAGATTCTGACTGATGGATCTGAAGAAGATTTTTTAAAAATATTCCTCATATTACACTAAATTCGGGCACCCACAGTGAGCCAAAATATGACTCCAGGACCTGATTTGAACAAACTTCAAGCTGACACCCGCCCCCCAAAATAAAGGTGCCTTTTATCAAGTATCAATAGATTTTGACTGGGTCATGTGAAGAAGATTTTTAAATATATTTCCTCATATTTAAAATTTGAGTTCCCATAGGGAGCCCAATTATGAACCTGGGGAGTTTTTGTGAACACACTTCCATCTGACCCCTTAAAGGACGTTGTATACCAAGTATCAAAGATACTGATTGGTAGTTCTGGAGAAGATTTTTATTTGTGAAAAAAGTTAAAAAATTTATAGTAATTTATATATTTTTTATACTTACCAATGACCCAGACATAGCTGGTGCTAACTCTTAAAATATAGGGCCAAACACAAATTTTGCCCCCCAATCCCCAAAATTTGCATCTAAAACTAAAGAAAACATGTCCTGAAAGGCCCTCCACACCTCGCCCCCACTGCGCATGCGCAGTGTCAAGGACGTTCCGAAATTGGCGCCATTTATCATCTAATAACCAGTGCCTGGTAAGCGCTATGTACTCAGCGGGGAGGCAAGAGTTCCCAACTCCTGGGAGGGCCATCCCCGTCTGGGTCATTGGTAAGTATAAAAAATATATAAATTACTATAAATTTTTTAACATTTTTATACTGTACCAATGACCCAGACATAGCTGAATAGTAAAAAGGCTGGAGGGCCAAGGACATAGAGCAAAATGGAATACGCTCAATAAAATAAAATAGAGTCATCCCCTGTAGGGAAAAGAAGTAATAGGCCTTACATGTATCTTTCTTATTTATGATAAATTAGAAAGATACAACACCTTCCAAAAATTGAGCTTCATACATCCATGTACTCTATTAATATCCAATAATCCTTATACTAATAATTTTTAAAGAAAGCCAATAATAAAGTAAGTCTAGAGAATAGAGACTCTTATACTCCTAAAAGTGTGTGAGAATTGCATAATCATGTCCGTTGACATATGCAATATTCAAAAGCTATACTTTAAAAACTAAGACTTGAATGAATTTTATAAACTTAAACTTCTCACTAAACAACCATCCCAATAACAGCTCAGAATTACTAACTCCGGAGGAGGTATCCCCTTGTTTTCATAGTAAAAACAGGTGACCCAAGGGAACACCCTCCCCCCCCCCTTTTTCTTGCCCTGGGTCAAATAGCCCAGAGCGAAGAGGGCAGCCGAACGGAGACACTGCCGAAACAGACAGCCTACCTAGCTATAGTAGCAACTGTTAAGTGAATGACATTCTGAGCAGTAGATAATAGACCTAACAATAGAGGCCTCCAGAAATGGACTCGATATTTCTGAGATAAAATTCATAAATGGATGGCTGAGCGCAATGAGCAGCCTTCAAAAATCTATAATAGCAACACTATTAATGTAAGCCCAAGAAGTAGAAGAACTCTTACTTCATGAGCCGAAATCTTAAGCACAACTGCTAAGCCAATGATATACCATAAGCAGTACGCTAGTTAATAGAATCGATTAACAATAAAATGGAGCGTAACGTCCTTCTACTAGACATCAAAGACAGAAGAAGCTTACGCCCTTGTAATAAACAGAAATCTGTTTATAAATACATAAACTGTACCCGGAAAGAGTAAAGGCCTATGCCCATACGAAGACGGAAGGACCTTAAAATAATAGGTTCCGGATAATAGGAGCCTAACTCTTATGCAACAATCCAACCTAAATAGTAACGGAAGTATTGATTCCGAAACTACGAAAGTGAAAATCATCCATCGATAGTGCATGAAACTCACTGACTCTACAGTAAAAGAGAAACCAACAGAATTACTGTCTAAAAGGTCAGAATTTGAAAACTACTGTTTCCAGAGGCTCAAATGATTACTTAGCTAAATAAGAACCGAAGTTAAAATCCGTATAGGAATTTAATCTAAAGATTCTAAGTCTATTTATCAAAAAGTTACTAACTGACTTAGATAAAGAGACAAAAGACTCAATTGTAAACTATCGTAGAGTGCATAGGTATGAGGTGACATAAACCTATAACCTAAATAACAACAGGCTGCAGTAGATCTTGTGAAACAAGTATACTAAAAACTAGCAATGCGTAGTATGGAGGGATCAACCATATGAACATAATGATCCCTACACCACGACGGAAGAGCCTCCACTTTAGTCGCATAGAATAGCGAAGAAGAGGATCTCCTATAGTAAGAAATCGCGTCCAAAGCTCGTCCAGTACAGTGCTTACAATGCAATACGGACCACACAACGGAATACATGAAGGTTGCGACCTTGCTGGTTGTGATAAAGATGACACGATTTACCCAGTGAAAAAAGATCCTCACATAGAGGAAGATTTCACGTTAAGATCCACAGTAGACAAGAGAGTAAATTACTCATGATCTCTGAAGATAGAGATGCTATCAACAGAAATGTATTGTGGTTGTTTATCTTAGCAATACCTGCTAAAACAACAGCGCCGGAGGATACGCGTATCCTATCATTGCGTCCTATAGATCAATAGAGCGTTAACAGTATTAGCTCAGAGATCTGGACAAGCCAACACATACGTCTGCAATTGATTAGCAAGCTGTGTCATAATAAAACATCATTGGGCGCTCCCATAGATAGCAAATCTGATTAAATACTTGTTTGTTGAGAGTCCATTCTGACAGCAACAAGCGACCCGTAAGAGGACCAAAACTGAACTTGGTGAACTATAACCAACAGACGGATTCTTTCCATTAAATTGAATAACGGAAACGAAAGAGTGCCTCCCTGGTTCCGGAGATACGCCACTACTGTCGAATTAAAGGACAGGAATTTGGGCATGCGTTTCTGAATAATGTTCATGCAATGACATAAAGCAAGCCTAAAAAACATTATTCCGCGGAAGTTAAACTGATAGCTAAAAGACTGCGGAACCCAAAGACCCTGGCACTTCGAATCCGTAGGGATCAGTATATATCCCAATCTGTTTGACTGGCAACCGTCATAACAGCCACACTAGGGTCCAGCAACTGCGGCGGCACTCTCTGAGTCAACCACCGAATGTTTGCCCCAGTCTGAATCTCTTGTAACACTAGATAGACAAGAGAATGTATAAATCAAGCAATTCATGGATTGCCGGAAAGTTGCCGTCGAAGAGAAGCTCCTCCGAGAACGAAGCGACTCTGAGAGAGTTCTTAACCTACTATCCACGCGTGGATGTAGCTAGGGCTGTATCACGTCTAACCAACTCCAATCAACCACTGAAGGGCGGAGTTATACGTGAACAAACTACTGCCCTCAAAAGAAATTACATTGAGAATAATATCCCGTAAATCTTTTCTTGAAGACGTAATGATAACGCCTCAGTAAGGCGGATTACGTATAATAAAGCGTCTAAGTTAAGACTACTATACATAATGTCGTTCCCAACATTGAAATTGGAAAAGACATAAACGGCGAAAAAGAATATATGCAGTCTTTAATCACACCGTCTAGACGCATATGAACTCTCGGTATGCCCTGCTCTGCCAAAATAAACTATATGTAAAAAAGATAAAATGGCAGAAATGAGCCACGCGGACAAGAAACTAAACTATCATGCTTAGTAGCAGGCTTGTATATATATATATAATATATAGCGTCGAAAAATAAAACACATGTTGTAATGACAATATTGGACTGCGTCGGTAAGTCAGGGACAAAGTCCCTGTACCGATCGAAAAATCCGAGTCCAATGACGCTATAAGTCTCTTATCCAAGATCGCAGCAATGAAGTCCGAAAAATAATCACTGGAAGAAATGCCAGAAGATATGAAAGGCATCTTCCGATACTACTAAAGGGAAAACTCGAAATCTTTCGAATCCCTTTCGCCATCCTGTCGGACCCTATAAAGCGTTCGGTCGTCCGTAGCTTGATGCAACCGCGGACCGCACCGACCCAGCGCCGTCGGATAATTCCTGATTCGACCGAGAAACCGTCAGTTGCTGGGATGCTGCGAAACAACTGTGCTAACTCGGATAGCACGTCCGTCACTGAGGCCTGAGGAGCAGCGGTCTTACGATGCATTGCCGCAGGAAGCTCCGAGATCGTTACCCCGTGCATACTTCCAATATGTGAGCGAACGGAGTGTATAGGCCTCGTGTCCCTTGGCTACCGGATGGCGCGACCTATTCGCTGTGGAATCACTGAATGCCGAAACTGATCGGATACTCGAGGTCACGTAGCCAATGTGCGGTCGTGTGCCCTGCTGTGAGGATGAGGAAGCATTAAAGACAGTCTCTCGGAGTGTCAATATAACGGAGCGTCCCGAGCAACGGACATATGCTCCGAATGTAAAATATCTGAACCACAACATGCGGTCCCCTATGTTGTTGGCTTCCTCCGATCTGTCCTCAATCTGCCGTCACTGGGTGAGTACTAAAGTAATTAAAGTGCTCGCATCACCCAAATCTGCTTCCTAGACCGCAACGGACGAACCCGGCAGCCGAACCATTCGATGAATGTACGCTACACCGGGTGAGCTAGCGAATGTCATTCCGTAAGCGATAGACATATTCCGTGAGCACTTATTGCCGCTAACTCTTCATTAACTATGACGACAGAGGCACACTTTTGAAAGACATCTCCATAACTCTTCGAACAAGAAACCAGAAATGCTTGGATAGCAAGCATAAAATAATAATATATATAGCGTCGTTCAATAATTCGAAAGTTTGTGTGACATTATTGGACTATGTCGGAACTGAGGGACGATGTCCCTGAACTGAACCAAAAATTTCTAAGTCCACCGACGCTATCAGTTCTTATCCGGCATCGCAGCATATGTTGTTCCGAAAGGGAAAGCTTGAAATCCACCGAATCCCTTTCGGTATCCCGTCGGACCGGATGAAACTTTCGGACGTCCGTACCCGCTTCCGCGGAGCGTCCCGACCCAGCATCGTCGGATAAAATATATGCGACAGATTCAGTTGATGCTGGGATGCTGCGATAAACTGTGCTATTAAGGAAAGCACGTCCGTTCCCGAGGCCTGTGCAGTAGCGGACTTACGATGCATTGCCGCTGGAAGCTCCGTGTACGTTGACTCCCGCACACTTCCTATGCGAACGTCCGGAGTCTGCAGGCCTCGAGTCCCCGGCTACCGACCCAGCGCTGTCGGAAAATTCTCGATCCGACACCGTTTCTGTCGGCTGCTGGGATGCTGCGATAAGCTGTGCTATGTGCACAAGAATGTCCGGCATCGAGACCTGCGGAGGCGCAGTCTATCGGTGCTTCGCCGAGGGCAGCTCCGCATCAGATGGCTCCCGCATACTTCCTATGCGAACGTCCGGAGTCCATCGGTCTCGAATCCCTGGCTGCCGGATGGTGTGACCTGGTCGCCGAAGAATCCTTGATCGGCGAAGCTGGTAATATATCGGCGGTCACGCAGCCAAGGTGCGGTCGTGTGCGCTGACGAGAAGAGGAAGCCTTAGCAGTCTCAGCGGACTGCCTATACAACGGAGCGTCCCGAGCGACGGACGTATGCTCCGCTAACGACACATTTGTACCACAACATCTGGGGCCAGATGTTGTTGAACGAGAGAGGGGCCTCTCTCGCTTGCCGTCCGGATGGACCGGAACGAGCTATGAACCGGACTAAAAGGCTTCCTCCGTTCTCCCTCCGATCCGCCGTCACTGGGTGTGCATTAAGTTAATTTTATAGTGCTCGCATCACCCCAAAATTCCTTCTAGACCGCAACGGACGAACCCGGGTGCCGAACCATTCGGTGAATGGACGCTACACCGGGCGAGCTAGCGGACGTCAAAGGCCGTCGAACCTACTAGGGTCCTCTTAGGCAATTGGCGTATTACATGAGCACTTTTCCGCTAGCCCTTCATTAATTGTGACGACGGAGGCACACTGTTGGAAGACATCACAGATACATCACCCTAATCTTGATCGTCTGAAATAGAAATTGATAAAGTAGAGTGACCCTGCGGGGAAAGGTCCGGAGTGTCCAAATCCCCAACAACCTACCGTGATATACGCTTCCCATATTGTCATCGAAATCATACGATACAGAACAGGAATTAATGCGAGTACACTGACCACATATAGAATGATAATAAGGTCAGAGGAAGACTTCCTCCTAAAACAATTGATCAATATCCTTTCAATGTGAAAAGAAAACAAGTCCTGGTACTCGCACTAACCCCTGGCAATCAAAATACATAATAATAATATGATCCATTAATATAGAAAAAATAATTGAAATCAAAATATTTTGAAAAAATATTTTTTCAGAACAGCCCAAGTTTCTGAAAAGTAACGTTGAGCCCCAATGGATCCCAAGCCTAAGTGTGGACAAAAATTTTAAAAATATTTTAAACAATTTATTCAACACTTACGAACAATAATAATGTATCTAGTTATGATTAAAATAACATAAAGATATTATTATTTAGAAATCCCCCCCTCACACAGAGGGCTGTTGTAAATGTAAACAATGAGTGTAAAAACACTAAAATAAGACTCCAGGCACCCAGGCCCGAAATCAGTTACCAAAAATACCCCATCTGATGCAAAACAGAGACTTCCAGGGAAGAAACTGCAGAACATCAGATGGTAGATGCAGAACACAACGCCTAACCACCCGTAGGTGAAGACGTAAACATGGGGAAAGAACAGAATTCATTCTGTTATTAAGCTAAAACTCCCAAGAAATTTTAGTAATAATAATTACAGAAACTATGCCAAAAGCATGGGAGAATAGCAAGGGGGAACTTAAAGGACAGGGTGAGAGGAAAAACACTTGAAAAAACAGTGTAACTAAATAATCAGAATGACAACAAAATGGCTGCTGCCTTGAAAATAGGTAACTTAACATAATTTCATTAAAAAATTTTAAGTTACAGCCCTGATAATATTCTGTCACACATTCTTTTCCTCTCCTCCTTTTCTATCCTCCTTAGAATCACCATTTCACTAATATTTATGTGTCTGGCATCATTTAAACTGAGATTTAAAAGCACAAAGATCAGTCAGATGTTAACTGATGAAGGGCCAAACTTAGAATGATAAATGGCGCCAATTTCGGAACGTCCTTGACACTGCGCATGCGCAGTGGGGGCGAGGTGTGGAGGGCCTTTCAGGACATGTTTTCTTTAGTTTTAGATGCAAATTTTGGGGATTGGGGGGCAAAATTTGTGTTTGGCCCTATATTTTAAGAGTTAGCACCAGCTATGTCTGGGTCATTGGTACAGTATAAAAATACATTTGTGGGGCTCACAAAATTATGCTGGGGGTGCAGTGGTGTTGTGGTAATGCTTGTCAGATCACCAAAGTTAAGCAACATCAAGCTGCTTAATCCTTGGATGAGTGACCATCTGAGTGATCAATATGTGTTGTGTCCTTGGGCAAGGCACTTCACCCCGATTGTCCACATGGGAGCACGATGACGCTGGGTACGATGGCATACTGCATGTCGATGGTGCGCATGTCTTCAACCAATCTAACCCTGCTTGTGTGCAGTGCAGAGTTACGATGCTGGGGAGCTGGCAGCTGCTCGTCATTGCTTGGTGGTTCTTTCAGGGTACTACAGCTTCCTCCATCCGTAAAACTGTCACCGACACAATATCACTCTAGCTGTTAAAGTGTTGTTTTACGCATATAAATAAATAAATAAATAACAAAATTATGCTCCTTGGGGTGCCCCTCTGTTGGAGAGTCAACTTGAACTGACATATGATAAGGGACATGCATGTTAAATTTCATTCAATTCAGCCCAGTAGTTTATGAGGAAAAGGTGATAATGTGAAGTTCCCGCCAGACGGACAGCAGATGGATGGACAGACCATGGATAAACTTGAATCCGCATCCCCTCTCCCCCCACCCCTCCATAATGATGAGGTATACCAAAATATCAAAGATTTTGACAGGTGGGACGGAAGACTTTTATGGTATATTCCTCATACTGCACCAAGTTAAAATTTGGGTTTATTTAGAGAAATTAAATGTGAACCCAGGGACTTGATTTGAGCAATGTTGAAACAGACCTTCACCCTCCACCCCACCCCACCCATAGGATGCTGCATAACAAATATAAAACTATAAAAACTGTGAGCACATCTCACTAAATGATACCACCCACTCCCACCAAGAAACATTTTACAACAGTAAAAGTGTGTTTAATGAAGAGAGCACAAACACTGACACCAATGTCTGAAGGTTTCATTGAAATCCATTCACTAGTTTAAAAGAGGTTGTGGATAGTAAATAACAACCCCCCCCCCCCCCCCCACAAGCTTGAATTGACAAAGCCCATTTTTAAATATGAGAAAGCCTAAAAATTCAAATATCTGAAAACAAAACAGGAGGTGCACCTCTTCAAAACTGTAAAAAAGAAAATATCTGAAAACAAAATAGGAGGTGCACATCTTCAATGTATGTAAAAGAATGTCTGAGAGTTTCAATGAAATCCATTCACTGGTTTAAGAGGAGTTGCAGATAGCAGATGTGTACCCACACCCCCCTTCAAAAGGTAATACCCCTATAGCATAACAGACGGCCGTATGACGGAATATGAAAATATCTGAAAGAGGATAGCAAATGTCCGCCCCCCCCCCCCCCCCCCCCCAGCTTGAATTGACAAAGCCCATTTTTAGTTCAACTTTGGCGAAGCCAAATTTGAGCTTTTGTCATGGCCCGTCATCTGTCTGTCCGTCTTCCATACGTAACAATTGGATACGGCTCGGGCTAGAGGCCATATTTATGAACCGATCTTTACGAAACTTCTTGGGTACCTTTGTTATGACTGTGGGACGAGAACGAGCGTTTTTGGGTGCGGTCCAAAATTCAAGATGGCTGCCAGCCGCCATTTTGTACCGACGATGCAGAAATCTGTTTTTTGTACAGAACTTCCATATGAAAGCTCTGATTTGAATAATTTTTTGTATGAATGTTTAGTACCATGAGATAAATTACATATCATACGGGTTTTTTCTTGTGCTTAAATTATGCAAATTAGACTAACTTTGATTTATTTAGTGTTACTTTCAGCACTGTCAGTGCAAATGCCAATACGGCTCGGGCTAGAGGCCGCATTTATGAACCAATCTTTACAAAACTTCTTCGGTACCTTTGTTATCACCTTGGGACGAGAACAAGTGTTTTTGGGTCCGGTCTGAAATTCAAGATGGCCGCTGGCAGCCATTTTGTTCAAAATTAGGGGCAATCAGATTTCTGCGCAGAACTTCCACATGAAAGCTCTGATTTGAACAATTTTTTGTATAAATGTTTAGTACCATGGGATACATCACATATAATACAGGTTTTTTTCTCGTGCATAAATTATGCAAATTAGACTAACTTTGATTTATTCGGTGTTACTTGCAGCGCTGTAACTGTAAATTCCAATATCGGGTTCGGGCTAGAGGCCGTATTTATGAACCGATCTTCACAAAACTTCTTGGGTACCTTCGTTATCACCGTGGGATGAGAACGAGGGTTTGGGGGTCCCGTCGGAAACTCATGATGGCCAGTGGTGGCCATTTTGTACTAAAATTAGGTGCAATCAGTTTTTTGTACAGAACTTCTATGTGAAAGCTCTGGTCTGAATAAATTTTTGTATGAATGTTTAGTAACATGCAGGCTTCTCAACAGTCCCCAGTACCGGTGCCGGAATCGGAGGTACTCTCGCATTTTCATGGTATCGGTCCTGATTCTCCGTACCGTCCGTACTCGGTACCAAAGATGCATATACAGACACCCGTAGATTGGCAGGATTTTTAACCAAAACTATTAGTATAGTATACATGTTCTGCTTTACTGGTACAATAGGACGCAGTCACCAATGCTTGGGGTGGAAGTCCTCTAAAATGGGCAGCATGGGGTATAAACGATTGACTAAACTTGACTTTATCTCCATGTTATGTCACGATTAGCCATTGTGCATAAATATGTGATGTTAAACACCAATAAATAAATAAATATTAGTACAGTATAGTTTCTAGAGGTAACTGTTTGTGTATTGTGCCTGCGTTCACTTTGAACATAAATTCAGTATCAGAAGTGTGTGTGTGTGGGTGGGGGGGGGGAGGGTCATGTATCAATCATGACATTTTCTGCCAGTTACTGTGGTTGGAGTCTGGTGCTTTAAAATTGAAACTTGACAGCGGGACATCTGACATTGCTTCAGTCTTCAAAGGAACAGAGGCTGCTTAGCGTTTTAGTGCTGACGTTGTAACTTCCATACCATGGCTTAGTCTGTCTGATCATTGCTGACCAAGAAGTTGGCTTGACCATTGATCGACTCGTGAAGATGCGTTTGTAAAGTGGAAATAATATATAATACTGTATTGTCCATTGGATTGTGACCATGCTGGGCACGAGTGCCCCGTCCACGACTAGTGTCCATCGGACATTCTCCCCCCCCCCCCCCCCCCCCCCCCTTCAAGGACCCCCCCCTCACACACACACACCATAACTATTTTTTGAACTTGGTATGCTCATAAGGCAAGACCTTCAGATAAGAGCTATTGATTAGCATTCATTTCTGTGAAAAAACTTGCTATTTACAATAACCTCTGAACTTACTGCATTTGTGTATCAGCATTCTTCCTTTAGCCAGTCTTAAAGTTTACATTTAAAAATGCATGGATTACTCTGATGTTGTGCACACACAATGCCGTTATGTTGAAATTTCATCAAATAACATTGGTACCAATGATCTTCAATTTTGCCATTTCACTTACAACTTACCAAGTTCAAGTTTGTCAAGTTGAGCTACAGTGTCATTGACATTTTCTTTAAATATGAGAAACCCTAAAATTTAAAATATCTGAAAACAAAACAGGAGGTGCACATCTTCAATATATGTAAAATAATGTCTGAAAGTTTCAATGAAATCTGTTCAATGGTTTAAGAGGAGTTGCGGATAGCAGATCTGTACAGAATGTCAATTGAATTTGACAAAGTTCATTTTTCAATATGGGAAACTGTAAAAAAGAAAATATTTGAAAACAAAATGGGAGGTGCACATCTTCAATGTATGTAAAAGAATGTCTGAGAGTTTCAATGAAATCTGTTCACTGGTTTAAGAGGAGTTGCAGATAGCAGAAATGTACCCCCAACCCCCAAAACGTAATACCCCTATAACATAACAGAAGGACGGCCGTATGTCGGAATATGAAAATATCTGAAAGAGGATAGCAAATGTCAACAACACACCGCCCCCCCAAGCTTGAATTGACAAAGCCCATTTCTAAATATGAGAAACCCTAAAAATTAAAATATCTGAAAACAAAACAGGAGGTGCACATCTTCAATATATGTAAAAGAATGTCTAAAGTTTCAATGAAATCCGTTCACTGGTTTAAGAGGAGTTGCGGATAGCAGATGTGTACCCCACCCCACCCCCCCCCCCCCCACCCCTGCCCCCCAAACAAAACGTAATACCCTATAGCATAATGGACGGATGGCCATATGTCGGAATATGAAAATATCTGAAAGAAAAATAGGAGGTGCACATCTTCAGTGTATATAAAAAAAATGTCTGACAGTTCCAATGGAGTTTGTTCAATGGTTTAAGAGGAGTAGAGGATAGCAGATCTATACCCCTCCCTACTAACACCTGAATTGACAAAGACCATTTTTGAATATGGGGAACTGTAAATATGAAAATATCTGAATAGAAAATAGGAGGTGCACATCTTCAATGTATGTAAAAGAATGTCTGAGAGTTTCAATGGAATCTGTTCAATGGTTTAAGAGGAGTTGCGGATAGCAGATCTGTACAGAATGTCAATTGAATTTGACAAAGTTCATTTTTCAGTATGGGAATCTGGAGTTGCAGATAGCAGATGTGTACATCCCTAAAGCGTAATGGATGGACGGACGGACATTTAAATATGAATACATCTGAAAGAAAAATAGGAGGTACACATCCTCAATGTATGCAAAAGGTCTGCTAGTTTCAATGGAGTTTGTTCAATGGTTTAAGAGGAGTAGTGGATAGCAGATCTATACCCCTCCCTACTAAAACCTGAATTGACAAAAAACATTTTTGAATATGGAGAACTGAAAATATGAAAATATTTGAAAAGAAAATAAGAGGTGCACATCTGCAATATATGTAAAAGAATGTCTGAAAGTTTCAATGAAATCTGTTCAATGGTTTTAAGAGGAGTTGCGGATAGCAGATCTGTACAGAATGTCAATTGAATTTGACAAAGTTCATTTTTCAGTATGGGAATCTGTAAAAATGAAAATACCTGAAAAGAAAATAGGAGGTGCACATCTTCAATGAATGTAAAAAAATGTCAGAAAGTTCCAATGAAATCTGTTCACTGGTTTAAGAGGAGTTGCAGATAGCAGAAATGTACCCCCAACCCCCAAAACGTAATACCCCTATAACATAACAGAAGGACGGCCGTATGTCGGAATATGAAAATATCTGAAAGAGGATAGCAAATGTCAACAACACACCGCCCCCCCCCAAGCTTGAATTGACAAAGCCCATTTCTAAATATGAGAAACCCTAAAAATTAAAATATCTGAAAACAAAACAGGAGGTGCACATCTTCAATATATGTAAAAGAATGTCTAAAGTTTCAATGAAAATCCGTTCACTGGTTTAAGAGGAGTTGCGGATAGCAGATGTGTACCCCACCCCACCCCCCCCCCACCCCCTGCCCCCCAAACAAAACGTAATACCCTATAGCATAATGGACGGATGGCCATATGTCGGAATATGAAAATATCTGAAAGAAAAATAGGAGGTGCACATCTTCAGTGTATATAAAAAAAATGTCTGACAGTTCCAATGGAGTTTGTTCAATGGTTTAAGAGGAGTAGAGGATAGCAGATCTATACCCCTCCCTACTAACACCCTGAATTGACAAAGACCATTTTTGAATATGGGGAACTGTAAATATGAAAATATCTGAATAGAAAATAGGAGGTGCACATCTTCAATGTATGTAAAAGAATGTCTGAGAGTTTCAATGGAATCTGTTCAATGGTTTAAGAGGAGTTGCGGATAGCAGATCTGTACAGAATGTCAATTGAATTTGACAAAGTTCATTTTTCAGTATGGGAATCTGGAGTTGCAGATAGCAGATGTGTACATCCCTAAAGCGTAATGGATGGACGGACGGACATTTAAATATGAATACATCTGAAAGAAAAATAGGAGGTACACATCCTCAATGTATGCAAAGGTCCTGCTAGTTTCAATGGAGTTTGTTCAATGGTTTAAGAGGAGTAGTGGATAGCAGATCTATACCCCCTCCCTACTAAAACCCTGAATTGACAAAAAACATTTTTGAATATGGAGAACTGAAAATATGAAAATATTTGAAAAGAAAATAAGAGGTGCACATCTGCAATATATGTAAAAGAATGTCTGAAAGTTTCAATGAAATCTGTTCAATGGTTTAAGAGGAGTTGCGGATAGCAGATCTGTACAGAATGTCAATTGAATTTGACAAAGTTCATTTTTCAGTATGGGAATCTGTAAAAAATGAAAATACCTGAAAAGAAAATAGGAGGTGCACATCTTCAATGAATGTAAAAAAATGTCAGAAAGTTCCAATGAAAATCTTTTCAATGGTTTAAGAGGAGTTGCAGATAGCAGATCTGTTCAGAATGTTAATTGAAACTGACAAAGTTCATTTTTCAATATGGGAAACTGTAAAAATGAAAATAACTGAAAAGAAAATAGGAGGTGCACATCTTCAATGTATGTAAAAGAATGTCTGAGAGTTTCAATGAAATCCGTTCACTGGCTTAGGAGGAGTTGTGGATAGCAGATGTGTACCCCCCTAAAGCATTACGGACGGACAGATGGACCAAGTGAACATTATATACCTTCCACTTTTCAAGTGGGTAGTATAAAAACAAGTTTGAATGGTGGATCTGAAGAACATTTTAAAGAACTTTCCTCATATTGTACTCAGTTAAAATTTGTGTCCCCACAGGGAGCCCAAATATGAATCCAGGAACATGATTTATATTTATTGATTTATTTATTGATGTTTAAGGTCACATATTTATGCACAATGGCTAATCATGACCGTAGGAACATGATTTAAACAAACATGAATCTGATTCCCCTGAAGATGTTGCATAGCAGATATCAAAGGATTATGTTTAAGGATTCGGGGAAAAATTAAGTTTTGAAAAAATGCTAACTCAGCATTTTATTTGATTCTCCATAGGGTATCCTATGACACAACTGATTCCCTTTTTTTTTTTGCTGATTCGAATCTACTGGTCCTAAGAATGATTCATACCAAATAATAGTTCACTGTTCTCTGCAGTTTTAGAAACATGTTCAGTTGAAAATTTTTCTATTTTTACCTCCTGATGTTCCCTCAGGGATGCAGGAATAGTTTTTTCCCACAAATCAAGTACTTATGCCCCAACAATGCAACATACTACATTTGGCTTAACCCTTAAGGATCATTTCTGACTTTTACAACCTCAGAACAGGTGCTCTTAACATGCCACCATGAGGAGGACCTGCTGACAATAGACAAATTACCTACGCGATGGTTTATTGTCAAGTCTTGACTGCCTTCACAGGCAGTCAAAACTTGACTACAAATCTCTGTATTACCACTGGACATATACAGGCTGTTGGTCAGGTGTGAATTCAGAATAGTTGACCAGGCTGTTAATGGTTAAGCCAGCCATCAGTTCTGAATATAGAGATTTCTGCCCCTCACACAACAATTGAAAAGTATTGCCCCTCAAACTTCCCTTGAACAAACTTTAGTGTATACCTCCAAAGGAAGCTGAATATCGAACAACCAGTTATTCCATCCTTCAGAGAATATTTATTTTTTACAATTTTTCCCCACCCTCTCCCTATGGGGCGGCAGCATATCAATTTTAACGTTTACATGAAATTTATTGGAATCAGTCGAGCAGCTTGAAATGAGAAGACTCTAATACCATCTTTACAAAAGATGCCGGATAGTAGATTATGGATGATTTATGATCACTGTTGCTCACTCTGACTTTCGGTTAAATGAGCTAAAAAGGGACATAGCTCCCGAGTAAAATGTACAGACAACCTAAATGTCTGAAGTCCTTATGGGAACCCCCCAGAAGTAAAGCCATGCTCATTTACTGTAGTAAACAACCTTTGTTTTACTGGTAACATAGGCCTCTAAAATGGGCAGCATGGGTATGTATGATTGGTTGGACTTGACTTTATATCCATGTTGCGGTCACGATTAGGCACTGTGTAGAATATGTGGCCTTAAACACCAATTATTTATTCATTTATTGATGTTTAAGGGGTTCCTATGGGGAGGTAAACACCAATAAATAAGTAAAGAAGAGGCCCCATGGGGCTCAAGTCGCACACCTGACAAAGTTGTTTAAAGACAGGATTCAACTAGAAGTGTGACAGCTCCAGATGGGTCTGTCCGTACCCCACACCGGTCCCACTGCTATGATTATTCTAAAATAAAGAGAGGCACAACTCTGGTAAAGAAAAGTCTGATCAAAACGATAATCACAGATGCACAGGTTCCCATGGTAGTGAACATCCATACCAAGTTTCAAAGGAATTGACCCATAAACATCAGAGAAAATCTCCGGACAAAATTTGGGCATTCTTAGACAAACAAGAGGCCCCACGTGGCCTTAATCGCTCACCTGACAAAGTGACTCTAAGAAGTATTTTAGGTCACCTTCACCATGTCATGCCTCATCAACATTAACTGGTTGAGTGATAGATTTTGTTTGAAGTTCAACATTTGTTACCTAAAATTAGTTTTATTTAAAATCATTGGTGTGTGGCCAATCTCCAATGATTTTTAATAAAGCAAATTTATCTCTGCAGACAAACTGGTTTAGCATGAAGCACAAACAAGGAATGTGAAGAGATAGCCTTGGACATCTCTCCCCAACTGTGGATATCTTCCATGTGCTACATGTATATATTTGCATGCAAGAAAACAAAAATTTTCACAAATTTTATTTTTTTTTATCATCATTGGAACAAGCTCAAACAGCTTATTCCAATAGGGGTA